>LR751036.1:0-25527 GCA_902729485.2 Mus minutoides
TTTTTTTTTTTTTTTTTTTTTTTTTTTTTTTTTTTTTTTTTTTTTTTTTTTTTTTTTTTGGTTTTCTGAGACAGGGTTTCTCTGTGTAGCCCTGGCTGTCCTGGAACTCACTCTGTAGACCAGGCTGGCCTCAAACTCAGAAATTCGCCTGCCTCTGCCTCCCAAGTACTGTGATTAAAGGTGTGCGCCACCATGCCTGACTAAGACAGAGTCTTGCTGTGTAGCCACAGCTGGCCTTGAACCCCCTATCTTCCTGACTCTGCCTACCAAATTCTGGGATGGCAGGCATGCTCACTATGTCCCTTGCTGGCTCATAATTTTTTAAAATTAATTAATTTATTTATTATATGTAAGTACACTGTAGCTGTCTTCAGACACTCCAGAAGAGAGCATCAGATTTTGTTACGGATAGTTGTGAGCCACCATGTGGTTGCTGGGATTTGAACTCAGGACCTCTGTAAGAGCAGTTGGTGCTCTTAACCGCTGAGCCATCTCACCAGCCCCCTCATAATTTCTTAAGAAGGGCAGAGCCCTGTTACTTATCCCAAGCCATAGCCAAGGCAGCATGCTTGATCTAGTATTTTGGATATATTTCTCTTTTTTTTTAATTGAAAATATATATTTTTATACAGTATATTCTGATCGTGGGCTCTACCCTCCCATTTCCCTTTTCTGAATGACAAGGGCACGCACTTCCTTCTACAGAAGGGGTTAGAGGTAGGACCCTGCTAAGAGGTGCTTAAAGTAGTTCTGTGATTTATTTGTATTTGTATGATTTTTATATGTTCACCTGCTTGTCTGTACATGTATCATGTGTGTGTGTGTGTGTGTGTGTGTGTGTGTGTGTGTGTGTGTTCATGCAGGCCAGAGGAGGACATGAATCCCTTAGACATGGAGTTATAGGCAGCCTTAGGGATCACGTGGATGCTGGGGACTTAACTGGTCTCAGCAAGAGGAACAAAGGCTCTTCACTACTGTGCCATCTCTCCAGCACATACATTTATATTTTTAATTTTAAGGTTAATTCATTATACTCATTAGTTAGATCCCATGAGTGGCTTTGGAATACACATATATATGAGGTCAGTAGAGGAATAAGATTTTATCGATTTAAATACAAAGGTTTTATGAGGGTTCAAGTGTGAATTCTTACTCTCATTTCTTTCCTGCATCTACCCATGTCAGTATTTACATAACCCAACTGAAAGCAGACAAAATTTGGTGTTCAGAGCTACAGACAACTGGTATTGTACTCAGAATTCCCAGATATCCTAGTACTAAGCCAGGAGAAACCCTGTACTTGAGAGAATTTCTATTAGGAAATAGAAGAACAATCACTACTGAAAGTTGGTGATGTGATTTGACTGTGGTCAGCCATCACACAGCCCTTACACCACTGCAGAGCCAGCCCAATGGGGAGAGAGTGGAAGAATGGGGAGGGAAAGAAATCCGCACAGTCCAGAGCCCCAGGAGCGGGTTCTGAAAAACTGGACTGACTTCCCCACTGTCTACAAAGGTGGCAGCACACCTAGCCAGCAAGAGAACGGGGAAGTTTGCTTTGATTTTTCACAGTAGACATAAAAGCTACTCTTTACAATGTGGCCTGAGGCTGGAGAGATGGCTCGGTGGCTAAAAGCAGTTCCAGGGTTCAAATTCCAGGACACATGGTGGCTCTCCAACAGCTCTAAGTCCAGTTCCAGGGGATCTCATGCCGTCTTTTGAGTTCTGCAGGCAACAAACAGGCAGGTGATGCACAGGTAGGTAAAACACGTTCATACACATAAAATAAGTAACAAGATCATTTCAATGTGGTCCTTCTTCCTTATCACTCAGACAGCAGGCAGGATGGTCTCCCCTTGGAAGATTAGCAGTTTGGTTTCAGTTCTGGATGTAACCAGGTTTTTCAAAGCGTTCATAGATTTTTTTCTTTAAAGGCTGACTATATTGCCTATGCTGAAATATGTTTATAATTATGATTATTACCTTGGGGTCTCTGGTTCTTAAAATGGCATGCCATATATTGTCTGTAGGCAAACCATTTCAATGCCACCCTGGGTCCTCATTGGAACAACTCTGGGTACTTTAAAAGAACACAGGACTTAGAGTTCCCCTAGAGTGACCAAGCCTACATTTCAGGAGTATTAAGTACTGTGTAGACCTTTGTGTTTTATAAAATCTTCCCCAACCACCTCCATGACTGCATTCCAAGAAAGTGCATATCCCTTGACTGACAATTCTTACCATTCAAGAATGACTCCATGAGTCTGTGCGTGGTATCTAATAACATATTTATTTGAGACAGACACCATTAGAATAAACTAAAGTACATTTAAATTTTTTAAAAAAGATATGCTTGGTTGGCTCATAAGGGTAGGGAGATCCTCAAATATTCCAGTATCACCCTCACCAATGTACACAAGATCAATTAAAAAAAAAAAAAAAAAAAAAAACACTGGAGACTTATATGTTAATGAGACATAAATATATGTAAATTATATGACTGCATAATTAGCACCTTTAGATTCTTTTGGTAACTTTCTCTTAAAAATGTAGCTATAAGACTGTCGGTTCTTAAGCTGCCTGCAGAGATGGGTGCTTGCCAATTAGAGTGGTGCTTTTTCCTAACAATAATTGAGAGCTCAGTTGATTTTAACCGCCTGTGGGTAAAAAAGAAGAAAACATGGTAATGTCCTCATTAGGCAGTAATATGTTCATGCACGAGAAGAATTAACAAGAATTCACACAGACGAAGGAGAGAAGAGTGGAGATTGTTTCTATAGCATGGTGGCTCTTCAGTAGAATTCTGTACCCAGGGCATCTCTTAAAGCAATAAAGGGATTCTGGTGTCTATATATTTGATCTTAATCCAAAGTGGTTTCATTTTAATTCCAAATGTCTCCCTCATTTGCATCTATAGTGATTTAAGAAAAACATCTTAGTGGCGATAAAATGGGTTCTTCACGATGCTTGCTTTTCTTTGTGCTACAGCTGTCTGATGTGCTCCCAGGGTGAGGTCACACAGCCCTGACCTTGAGGCACCAAAAGAGGGACAGAATTACTGCAAATATTGTTTGTCGAGATTTAGACTTTCTTTTCGGACCATATTTCCCTAGTTTATTTTTGGAAGTTATAAAAATTCACATAACTAATTTTCAGGTTTCACTGGCTGAGATGTTACTTGTCAACTGAGAATAATTGCAGAGCCAAAACTGTTTGAATTGACCGGTTCAGTTTCAATTTGTGTCATTCTATGAAAGATTGCAGGTTAATGAAATAGCTCATCTGGGCGATATCCCAGAGTTCAGAGGACAGGGTTAATCCTACTTTCAAAGACTTTGAAACAACGACACAATAATCAGGAGGAGACAGAAAGGAAATGACCGTAAAGTGGTGCCATGTTTTCCTTTTATGGCCACCTCATGCTTTTTTTTCAGGTGTCATTTATTGTCATTTTCATGTTCAGGATGAAAAGATAAGACAATCATGGAAAACACACTAAATTAGTTCAAATTAAAATGCTGCCACCTGTTTCTGTAACAGAAGACTTTGCTCACTCCACTCTGAGGCCACAGCTGCCAACATATGCCTCAGAAGAGACACTCAGGGAACAAATGCTGACCTTCATTGCATCATTCCCCTTTTCTGTCTGTCTGTTTGTCTGTCTGCCTATGTAATCTGTCATCCATCTATCTACCTCTCATCATCTGTCTGCCTACTGTCTGTCCTATCTATCTATCTATCTATCTATCATCTGCCTATCTATCTATTTATCCATCCATCCATCCATCCATCCACCCATCCATCAATCACAGACTTTGTTTCATCCTAGAAGCTCAGGAAAGAAAAGAAAATATTTATGAAGGAAATATAGTTTACTTGCCTTAGTTAGGGTTTTACTACTGTGAACACCATACCAAGGCAACCCTTATAAGGGCATTTAATTGGGGATGGCTTACAGATTCAATTTAATTTAGAGGTTCAGTCCATTATCACCAAGGTAGGAACATGGCAGTGTCCGGGTAGGCATGGCACTAAAGGAGCTGAGAGTTCTACATCTTCATCTGAAGGCTACTAGAAGAAGAGTGGCTACTGTGTTCTCATAAGACAATTGTGTAACAAAAAGAACCTCTGATTGAGGGTCTCTGAAAATTCTACTCTATGTTTTTAGTAGCCTATCCACAAACTCCTTGATACAGTTCATCAGGAGCCTGCTTGATAACAAATAAATTCTCACGGAGATCTCCTTTCCAACCTTGGGGGGTTAAATTTTGCTCCTAACACTGAATCCAATAAAGCTTGTGTAGAAGAGGCAGCAGGCCCATACTGGCCATAGCTGTTCTTAACTTTTATTACTCTTGCAGTCATCCTAATTACAAAATACGTGTGAATTAAGAATCCTGAGCTTTCGATCAAACTGCAAACATCAAACTTCAGCCAATGGAACACTGGCAATTTTAACCATAATTTTAAAGTTTCTTTTGCAATATTAGAGCATAACCATATCTTTTGGAAAGCGAAATCTAATTTTAAACAATCCATTCTCTTTAAAATCAGTATCAAAAGCATCACCTTCGTGTTACGAAGTTTGGCTACCAATTGTTATGCATGAATGCATGGCAGTGCAACTTTTAATGCTTCATTAAAGAGACATTGTTTTAAATCTTCTCCCTTACAAGTCTAGTTTCTAGGTTAAGAATTACATAAAATATTATCCAAATTTAGAAGTATCTTTAGAGGCCTGGTTTCCTGGGCTGGTTCATGCCATGTGTTGTTGTTTAGAATGACTCCAACCCTGAGTCATTTCAGTTACCAGTTTTAAGCTAACTTTCTTGTTATCAATGGTACACCTTTTAAATCATACCCAATAAGTTATAAGCCAATACTCTATGACTAAGACATGTAGAGCATATTTATACCTTTAAGACCAGTCAGAAACCAAATGAAGCGGCTACACGAATCTTATAAATTTAGACCAATCAAAGAATTTTTACCTTTTTGAGCTATAACTTCAAGAGAAAAAGCACTTTGTCATTTGCTGAACCCAATAATCACAATTGCAGAGATTTTTCTAGAAAAAAAAAAAACCCATCAGCTATTATTTGTCTTAGAACTTAAGATGCTACTGACCCCTCTTAAAACCATCTTTTCAGCAGGTCCTCTCCTGCTGTGCTTTTCTCCTGGCTAAGGATAAGGTCAACTTAAATCAGCCTCCGCTGTGCAAACTGAGACTGAATCAAGAGATGGACAGCCAGCAGATAGTTTTAACCATTTTTTTTCTTTTCAGCATGAAGCATAGAACAACATTGTCATTAAGACAATGAAACAAAAACAGACACAAATTGACACGTGACAGATTGGTGCACCACGGACAGACAATACAGAGAGGGTAGAGAACTTGATGTAACCAGAACTAAGGATGTCCCAGTAGGGGCCAGAGAGGAAGCAGGATGTCTCTTGATTTCCTTCTGTCCCTAGGAGAGCTCAGAAATACACTTTCCTTCTCTCTCTCTCTCTCTCTCTCTCTCTCTCTCTCTCTCTCTCATACACACACACACACACACACACACACACGCATCATTTGTATATCTAGCAACTTTTTTGTTTTGTTTGTTTGTTTTTGTTTTTACTCTTTTATGTTATTTTATTTTATGCCCTACTTCCCTCACCTAATGCAGTTCTTGACTGTGGACAAATGTGTGTTGAGAATTTTCCAGTCCCATTTTCCACTGTCAACCCCTAGCTGACATCAGCGTTGGGTCGACGCTGACTCAGTCTAGCTTGTATCCTTTTTGCACTCTTGCAATCATCAGCCTTCAAAAGATGAAATTTATAAGCGCTAACATTAATGCTGTATGTTGCTTACCACCGTTGCAGGATACCATCTTCTTCGGCTTTCTGTGGAGCTCCACCAAGACAGTATCTCTCAGTTGGTCTTTCCATATTCAGGCCCCTCATTCAGGCACCACCTGTAGCCACCAGTGGCCATAGGTTACTGGGTCCCTGAAAGGACATTTGGGGATGGAGAGGAAGGATGGCAAAAGAAATAATGAGCTAAGACAAGGTTCTCTGATCAAGGCTCAATGTTTTAATTCTAGGGTCTGAGTTTAAAGGGGGAGACCCATCCCCCATTTTGCCAGGATCTCCTCAGGAAGGCAAGCTCAGCTGCTCAGCAGGTAGTGGCTTCTTGCAGGAAGGTGCAGATGTGGCAGAACAATAGACTTCACCTAGGTAGAAAGACTCTACCCTAGGTGGGCTAGCTGACTGGGGCAAGCACAAGGTCTGATTCAGCCCACTCAAGGCTGGGAAAGGGGACAAGGAATAGTGAGGAAGTAGATCTGAATGCTATAGATAAAGTTGGTTAGCAGTAGATCCTCATTAAATAAAGGTTTGAATAAAATGTCTTCAGAAAAATAATATGTTGACAATTTAAAAATATATAGAAAAATGTTGGGAACAAAATAAAGGGGAGGTGGCCTGGGGGCCCTGGGGAAAGTAGGAAAGGAAAAAAGATGCCCACACCTCGCCAGAGTTTCCCTATTCTCTGGTCAGTCAGGTGTGGGAGGGCTGCTACCTACCCTATCCACTCATCATCCCTCAGTGGGCATTCCTGTATCCCATTCTTCAGGGGGTGGCCAAGGGGCAGCCCTGCCTGGAGACCTCCCCCAGAGCTACTTTGCTAAAGCCACCAGGGTTGTGGGAGAGAGGGAATAGGGGAAGAAGTTCCCAACACTAACCAGAGTGTGCAGCAGAACTTGAAGGAGCAGAGACTAGGGTTTAAGAGCTTTATTATAGAAATGCAAGCCGGGCGTGGTGGTGCATGCCTTTAATCCCAGCACTTGGGAGGCAGAGGCAGGTGGATTTCTGAGTTCAAGGCCAGCCTGGTCTACAGAGTGAGCTCCAGGACAGCCAGGGCTATACAGAGAAACCCTGTCTTGAAAAACAAAAAAGAAATGCAGGGGAAAGAGAGAAGGTAGGAGAGAGAGAGACACACACACACACACACACAGAGAGAGAGAGAGAGAGAGAGAGAGAGAGAGAGGGAGAAAGTAGGAGAGGAGAGGAGAGGAGAGGAGAGGAGAGGAGAGGACAAAGAGAAAGGGAAGAGGAGAGAGAAGTGAGAGGTAGAGCACAAAAGAATAAGAGAAGAGAGCTGGGGGACTAAACAGCCCTTTTTATGGTCTTCACTGTTGCTAGGTAACTGGGGAGGAGTTTTTCCTGAAGGTCAGAAGCTTGGACCATTTCGTACTTGACTACTGATCCTGCTTCTCTTGTGGGGGCTGTGGGAGGTGGTACCTTAGGCAGGGGCCAGGAGTTCCAGGAGCATGAGGGAACGCCTACCGTGTCATGTAGGTGAATTATGACCATCGGGGTTCAGACCTCAGCTCAATTGGATAACCAGCCTGCAATTCCCCATAGAAAAACATACACATTTACTTGCACATACACAAATCTGGTGAATTAAATAGGATAGAGTCGAAGGGGATATTATTTTAATTAATTATTAATTAATTTTTTGCCTATTCGTCTTATGTCCTGCTCACTACCCCTTCCCACAATCCTTTCCCCATTTCCCTCTCCTTCTCTTCTAAGCAGGTGGGAGTCCCCTTTGTCTCTCCCCACCTAAGTACTTCAAATATCTGTGAGACTAGGCATTTCTCCTACTGAGACCAGACCATCCTGCATGCAGGCAACAGCTTTTGGAATAGCCCCTTTTCAGTTGTTCCTAACTCACATGAAGCCCAAGCTATACATCTGTTATATATGTGCAGTGAGACATAGGTCCAGTCTGTATATGTTCTTTGGTTGGTGGACCAGTCTCTGAGGGCCCCAAGGGTCCAGGTTAGTTGATTCTCTTGGTCTTGCTGTGGAGTCCCTATCCTCTTAGGGGCTGCAATCCTTCCCCCTATTCTTTCATAAGAGTTCCCACGCTCTATCCACTGTTTGACTAAGGGTGTTGGCAACTGAATCAATTGGTCAGTGGAGCCTCTCAGAGGACAGTCATGCTAAATTCCTGTCTGCAAGCATAACAGAGTATCAATACTGTCAGGGATTGGTACTTCCCCATGGGATGGGTGTCAAGTTGGGCTGGTTATTGATTGGCTGTTCTCTCGGTCTCTGCTCCATCCCCTGTTCCTGTATTTTATATAGTTAGGATAAGTTTTGGGTTGAAAGGATTGTGGGTGGGTTAGTGTCTCTATCTCTCCACCACAGTTCCTGCCTGGCTGCAGGAGGCAGCCTCGCCAGGCTCCATATCACCAATGCTGTGAGTCACAGCTAGGGATACCTCCATTGATTCTTGGGTGCCTCCCAATCCCAAGTTTCCATCTCTTCCTGGAGATGCCCATTACCTGCCCCTCTATCAGTTGCAGATTTACATTCATTCTCAAGGCCATCTGGCCATCCCACAGCCCCTCTCCCTACCTAATCCCAAAGTGACCTCAACTCCCCTCCTGATCCCCCTTACACCCAGTTCCCTCCCTCCATCTGTCTTCTGTGACCACTCCACATGTCATTTCCTCTTCCAAATGAGACTCAAGCATCCTTGCTTGTGCCCTTTTTCCTGTCCAGTTTCCTTGGGCCTGTGGAGTACAGCGTGACCATCCTGTATGTTATGGCTAATGTCCACTTATTAGTGAATAAATACTATTCATGTCCTTTTGGGGCTGTTTTACCACACTCAGGATGATATTCCAAAAATCTATCCATTTGCCTGCAATAGTCATGATGCCTTTGTTTTTCATAGCAGAGTAATACTCCGTTGTATAAATGAACTACATTTTCTTTATACATTCTATAGTTGAGAGACTATAGAATCTAGGTTGTTTCCAGTTTCTGGCTATTGCAAATAAAGCTTCTATGAACACAGTTGAACAAGTATCTTTGAGGGATGTTGCAGCATCTTTTGGGTATATGCCCAGGAGTGGTATAGCTGGGTCTTCAGGTAGAACTACTCCCAGTTTTCTAAGAAGATGCCAAATCGACTTCCAAAATGATTGTACAAGTTTGCACTTCCACCAGCAATGGAGTAATGTTCCCCTTGCTGCATATTCTTGCCAGCATGAGCCATCCTTGAGTTTTTGATCTTAGTCATTCCTATCAGAGTAAAATATTTCATACTTGTTTTGATTTTCATTTCCGTGGTGTCTAAGGAATTTTGAACACTTCTTCCCAGCCATTTGAGACTGTTGAATCTTCTGTTGAGAATTCTCTATTTAGCTCTGTGCCTCCTTTCTTTCTTTCTTTCTTTCTTTCTTTCTTTCTTTCTTTCTTTCTTTCTTTCTTTCTTTCTCTCTCTCTCTCTCTCTCTCTCTCTCTCTCTCTCTCTCTTTNTTTTTTTTTTTTTTTTTCGAGACAAGGTTTCTCTGTATAGCCCTGGCTGTCCTGGAACTCACTTTGTAGACCAAGCTGGCCTCAAAATCAGAAATCTGCCTGCCTCTGCCTCCCACGTGCTGGGATTAAAGGTGTCTACCCCCACCGCCTGGCTGTGCCCCATTTCTTAATTGTGTTACTTGGGTTGTTGGTATTTAACTTCCTGAGTTCTTTTTTTTTTCTTTTATAAAATTGTGGATATTAGCCCTCTGTCATATGTAGGGTTGGTGAAGATTCTTTCCAAATCTGTAGCTGCTGTTTTGTCTTATTGACAGTGTCTTTTGCCTTACAGGGGCAGTTTCATGAGGTCCAATTTATCAATTATTGATCTGAGAGCCTGAGCCACTTGTATTATGTTCAAAAAAAAATTGTCTCCTGTGCCAATGCATTCAAGGGTATTTCCCACTTTCTCTTCTATGAGATTCAGTATATCTGGTTTTATGTTGACGTCCTTGATCCACTCGGACTTGAGGTTTCTGCATCATTATAACTATAGATCTATTTTCATTCTTTTTCATGTAGACATTCATTTAGACCAGCACCATTTGTTGAAGATGCTTTCTTTTTTCCATTGTATGGTTTTGACTTCTTTATCAAAAAATCAAATGTCCATAAATGTATGGGTTTATTTCTGGGTTGAAGAGGATACTGTTAATTTGGAAATTTCTGTGACAAGCAAACAACCAAGTTGATGAGTGTGTGCAAAGATGAAAGGCATAAAGGACTGATCAAAGAAATGAAGAGACATCAATGAGCCCCCAGCTGAGAAGACCAAGAAAAATGGCAGCCAAAATGCTAATTCACTTTAGAAAAATCCTGAGAGGTTATAAAAAAAAAAAAAAACTAGATCTGATCAGAAGTACCAAATATGGAGCAAGACTTTTCTGTTTAAGTGTGTGTGACTTACCTCAACAGAAGGTAGCCTTGGCAGTGTGAAATCCTGAGGGGATCAAAATACTCATTAAAGAAAATCAACAACATAATAAAAGCAAGCGAATACCTTAAGCAAAACATTTGCAGTGAAACATGCAAATTGTATCTAAACGCATTTAAAGATTCCCCTTCCTCTTCACGTTCTTTGCTTTGACAATGTTTTGTTTTGTTTTGTTTTGTTTTGTTTTAAATCACTGCATATGTGGTACTGGGTTACCTAAGGAAATTTTCATGCAAATAGATATTGTTTGTTGAGCGTAAGGGAAAATAGAAAAAAAGAAAAAGAACAAAAATGTTGAAAAAAATTTGCTCTCAGCATAAAATTGCAAATTAGAATAGGATTGATCAAAACAATTAAAATTATTCAGCGACTTATACTTTTCTTTAAGGGACAGAGATGAAAGTTTATGGTGCTGGAGGCTGGGAAGTCCAGGAGCCTGCTGTTGACATGAAATGGGACCACTCTAGGTCATAATACAGTGACAGTTTCATATGATGGGGGACAAAGCAGCTGTTATTTATATTTTCAAAGGCAGAGTAGAGCTTGCTTTTAAAAAACTGAAACTTTAAAACAACACTGGGTGAATTTAAAAAAAAACAACAAAAATGTTCTTTTAGAAGCATCCATACTAGGTATAAATTATTCTAATAGGAAGTGTTATTGGGTATTAAAATATCAACATTGCATACATGTTCTTCTCACACAAAATAGTAAGTAAAATTAACAAAGGCAGAGTTGTCCAAAAATAGACATCAAAATTCAAAGCATCCAACTGGAAGCATTAGTTGCATAATCTTCAAAATAATTTAGCTGATATGTACTTGAATATTTCCAGATGAAGAGGTTCAGAGGAGCCTTGCTGAGGGGTGAGTGGGAAACCAAGCCCATGTCCCCTTCTTGTGGGAGCCCTTGCTTTCATCAATCCAGCCCTGGAATGGCATGGTGACCATCACCGAGTTTAGATACCTTTGAAATCTGGGAAGAGATATTTTTAGCAGCGTTGTTGTTGTTGTTTGTTGTTTTTGTTGTTGTTGTTTGTAAGCAGTGACAGAAATGGTTTCATTCAAGGGAAACTGTTGACCTTCTCTAAGCCAAGTTTGACTTTATTGTTGAAGATAAATGGTATTTCCACTGGGTATGACTGTCAGCAATTCCAGCACCATCGATGCTATTCCTCACATGTCTTAGAGACTGACTACCTTTGCCACAGACACTTTGCAGCACTTAACAGTCATGGGAGTGTCCTGGCTCATATAGACTACAGCTTGCAGACCATATAAAGTCCTGTAATTAGTAATTTTTGATTCAGGATCATGGGGTTCCTTCTAGAGTTTGTAATTTCCTTAAGAATGAACTCAGAAAGAAACTCAAGGAGAGTTGTAGCACAGTTTGAGAGAAAAGGACCAAAAAGCCTGTAAATATCAGCATCTGTTGTGAAACAGAGGAAAAAGAGAGAAAGCCGGGGCTGTTTGACTTATGGTTCAAAATAGCTGGCATGTTTAGCAATAGAGGTCTGGAATGCAGCTGTAGAAGGAAGAGGGGTGGAGATTCAGAGAAAGTGGGGTTTTGTAGCCCAGAGTGTGAGGGGAACCATTTGCTTGGCCAGTGTCCAAACAATGACACAAAGAGAAGGAAATGAAAACCACATTTCGTGCCAGGCTGTGGTCTGATTAGCGGGCACCAGGGTCTTGTGTCCTAGGACTAAGGTCTGCCCCAGGGATATGTGGTTAGAAACAGAGACCCCGTGTTATGAAATAGAACTCCTGAGTGTGAGGGTGACTGGGTGAGCTGAGAAGAGGAACCCCAAACATGGAGCTTCAGAGGGAGTAGCTCTTCATAGCACCAATCTCTGGAGATAGCCTCTCCTTGTCTTGTGATATGAAGCCCAGATGACTCAAGGCTTCCAGCCTTACTCTGTAAGATGGCAGCTCTCGAACGTTGATCTTGGTGTCTTAGTCTTCAGTCCCTTCTCTCCTTCCATATTTTACTTGAAAGAGACATGATATGCCAAAAAATGGGACTTGAGAAGTCTGACATTCGAACCTGGTCTTCCTCTCATTTGGTGATGATGGCGCTCCTGTCTATGTGGAAGGGCTAGAGGAGTGCTGAGTGAGACAGAAGAATCTGCAGGGTTGGCTATGTTAGAGCGTCGCTTTGGCTGGCTGTGGTGCCTGGAGTGTGCAATCCCCGCACTCCAGAGGCTGAGGCAACAGGATTCCATGAGCTCTAGGTCATCTTAGATAACCGAGGGCATCCATGCACCCCCAAATCAAAAACAAAGCATTTCTCCTGGTTTTCCTTTGAAGGGAAGATGTAAATACTTCTACCACAAAACCAGAGATGAGGTGGCACTAATGGAAATGGGGTTTTAGGGGTGGTACTTGAAATTGTGGAGGGCACTTCAGAGTTGTGGATGGAGGTATGTTAGCCTGAACATAACTAGACTTTGTGCCTAAACCGATGTCACATGTGTGGTAGCTGTTCCAACTGGACAAGGGAGGGCTGTCTTAGTGCAGGGCCTGACATCCATGGGCACTCAGCACACAACTCCAGTCATCTTGCAACCCAATACAGAGAGATGTCAGGAGAATGAAGACTAGTGTGGATGTAGAAGACCAAGAGTGAGCTGAGCATTTCTTGTGCCTGGAAAGTGAGAGAAAAGACTATTTTTAAAAATTAAATCTCACACTCTTCTGTTCTCTGGCCCTGGAAGCTTACTCTACGAACAGAAAGATGTCCGGCTCCTTAGAGATTCCTGTTATTTAGATGCTAAATATTGAAATCTTTATATACTTGTCTGGAAAGAGAACCATCATGTCCCTTGGTGGATGTGTGTTTAAGAACAGCAAAAACATGTTTGCTGAGCATGGCAGGAAGAGAAAGACTGCTGTGGTGGAAGACATGGCCATGTTCATACTTCCTGAGAAGAGTGGAGTGGTCTAAGTTATTCATTAGAATTTGGAGACTACCCCAGATTTAAATAATAAAGAGTTGAGGTTCAAATTCAGACTAGTTTAATAAGATCCATATGCAAGCCAAGTCACAAAGCCAAGAGGAGATTTTAAAGATGCAAACCTATATCCCAAAGCCATCTGCCAGCTCCTTGAAAGCTGCTGCTCCCAAAAGCCCACAGCTGAAGTTCTGTCAGCTCAGCCTTCACTACCATTGCTCTATTTTATTCTAGAAATAATCTCTGGGCCAATACTAACCAACAGACTCTGTCTTCCACATAAATGGAAAACTTGAAAGAGAACTGCCAGCCATTTCCTTTATCCTCTCAGGCTAAACAAACAGGCAGATGAAGCCTAAAGTTTGCAGAAGAGTTTCTGGAGGAACCCTGGTGTCCTTGTATTCACTCATATACAGATGCAAAGTGACTCTAGCCCTTTAAGTGCCCTGGTAAGTGGCAGAGAGGAGAATCTGGCCTCTTTGCCAATGATGGCTACTTTAGCAGAATGCCTTTGTGGGAGTCCTTTGATTGGGAATGGCTTGATTTAGGATGAATTTTGTTTTAAGATAATTATGTTCCATTTATCTTTCTTCTTTCTTCCTTGCTCCCTCCTACTTCACTACAGGGAAAACTAATTCATTTGGACTTTTTCTTTTTTATGCCAGCCTCTGCCCACTTATGCAAATGGGTCTCCAGTTTTTTTTTCCCTTTTTCTAAATTTTCTCAAAGGAGCATGAAGCATATCTTGCTGAGAGAAAAAAAGAATTTTCTGTATGAAATGTCTCCAAGAATCTGACAGTTTTTGCTCCAAGTTTCAAAAGTCTGTTTCAGACTCTTAGGACGATTTCCCACATCACCGTCACCTCAGCCATGCCTTGGAGAGCCTGACACATCTATCTTTGCTTGAACAGCAGATCTGAAATGTCAACTACCGTTAATTCCATCTTAAGTAAAGGATTTTAACTTAATATAGAGTCTTTCAAATCTTTACATCTTCCATCGAAGACCGTGGCTCTCCTTTGGCTGGCTCTAGGTAGATATCCATCTTTCCTTAAGCTCACCATGCCCTTATTGACCTCAAGGGACTCTTCAACTTCTGCCTTCTGTTGCAGAAATGTGGAAGTCACTGGAACTTCTTTCCCTTGTTAACATTTGCTGCTGGCGTGTACTGATGACACATGGAAATCAAATATACTATCATCAGCAGACCAAACATACTGTCACCAACAAACCAAATAAGCTGTCATTAATAGAGCAATAGACCACACCAAAATACCACCGACAGGCAACAGACCAAATGTGTCATCGACCACAGACAGAATACATTATGTCAACAGACCTTTACATTACCAGAAAAACTGTGACTCAAGCTGAGGGCTTCAGTTTTTAAAAGAAGCCCAAATTCCTGCATCCTAGAATGACATATCCTTTTTTTTCCTACTTCTAATTAGCCCCCTTTGTCTTGACTAGCCATGGGAGGAGAATCCTCATTCACACATAAAGAAGGTAAAGGAATAGCAAGGTTGGAAGAGGTGAGACTAAAACAGGCAGAAAACCAAATCTCCAAGAGAGAGAATGGCCAGCTTGGGGGAGGGGCAGATGCCAGTGCCCCGTTAATTAAATGACCATTCCTTATCATGATGTTCATGCTTTGGTCTGAGGACCAAAGAGGCTGGGATGGAGACAACAGGAGTAATTCTTCTAACTGAGTAATTCTACTACTCCCAGCATTTCTGAGGGAGCACACAGAAATTCCACAGGATCTCAGTGGTACAGGTAACATCATTGTGGGTAGCATTGATCAGCACATTGCTTATCTTTCTCAATAGTCTACTGGAAGTTGCAAAGGCAGAGTCTCTGACCTCTGAACTCCCTGATCTGAGTTCTCTACCTGAGTCCTGTGTTACTTTCTTGGGGTGAAATCTCCAGGAGAGGGCTGCTTAGATTAAAAAGTATCAGTTTTCATCAGGAACATAGATGGATGTGTGGTGGGAGGAAACATTGTAACAAAAGCTCAAGAAGTTTTTGTGGAGCTCTGGGCCACCTTGGGTCCAAACTCGGCAGATAGTCCCACCGTCCCCAGAGTATTCTCTAGCCGCCCCCTCCCCCAGGAACTCTAGCATGCCCAGGATCTTAGGATCACTGGTAAATGTAACACAACATCTGTTCCAACAGAACTGGGGGGTGCCTGGGGCCAGCTGGAGCACAGACACAGGAACCCCACCTGACCAGTGGCTTGGGATCCTTCTGTTTAGTACCAGTGCCAGACCACCTTGGGCCCAAACGTGGTGGACAGGCCCACGGTCCCCAGAGGAGGTACCACTTCCAGGTACTCTAACATGCCCAGGATCTTGGGATCCCAGGAGCTTGGTCACACTAGGATCTCAGGGTCTCTGAGGAAGCTTGACTGCCAAGAACTCTGACACACCCAGAATCTCAGCATCCCAGAATCCCAGAATCACAGGATCACAAAGAAAGCTAGACTCTGAGAAGTTCTGACTCAACTGGGAGTACAGGAAGGACAGGCTCCAATCAGAAATATTGAGGGCCAGGAGCACTTGAGGTAGGAGGCAAGCATAAGAACAAAACCAACAGAAACCAAGGTTACTTGGCATCCAACTCTCCCATAGCAAGTCCTGGATACACCAGCACACCAGCACACCAGAAAAGCAAGATATGGATCTAAAGTCACTTCTCATGATGATGATGTAATACTATAAGAAGGACATAAATAACTCCCTTAAAAAAAAAATACAGGAAAACACATCCAAACAAGTGAAATCCCTACCTATTCAATATAGTTCTTGAAGTCCTAGCCAGAGTAATTCGACAACAAAAGGAGATGAAAGGGATACAAATTGGAAAGGAAGAAGTCAAAATATCACTATTTGCAGATGATATGATAGTATATTTAAGTGACCCCAAAATTCCACCAGAGAACTCCTAAACCTGATAAGCAACTTCAGTGCAGTAGCTGGATATAAAATTAACTCAAACAAATCAGTGGCCTTTCTATACACAAAGGAGAAAAAGGCTGAGAAAGAAATTAGGGAAACAAAACCCTTCACAATAGTCACAAATAATATAAAATACCTTGGTGTGACTCTAAGAAAGTGAAAGATCTGTATGATAAGAATTTCAAGTCTCTGAAGAAAGCAAAGAAGATCTCAGAAGATGGAAAGATCTCCCATGCTCATAGATTGGCAGGATTAATATAGTCAAAATGGCTATCTTGCCAAAAGCAATCTACAGATTCAATGCAATCCCCATCAAAGTTCCAACTCAATTCTTCACAGAGTTAGAAAGGGCAATTTTCAAATTCATCTGGAATAACAAAAACCTAGGATAGCAAAAACTATTTTCAACAATAAAAGAACCTCTGGTAGAATCACCATCCCTGACCTCAAGCTGTACTACAGAGCAATTGTGATAACAATTGCTTGGTATTGGTACAGTGACAGACTGGTAGATCAATGTACTAGAATTGAAGACCCAGAAATGAACCCACACACCTATGGTCACTTGATCTTTGACAAGGGAGCTAAAACCATCCAGTGGAAAAAAACCAGCATTTTCAACAAATGGTGCTGTGACAACTGGCAGTTAGCATGTAGAAGAATGCAAATTGATCCATTCTTATCTTCTTGTACTCAGGTCAAGTTTAAGTGGATCAAGGAACTCCACATAAAACCAGAGACACTGAAACTTATAGAGAAGAAAGTGGGGAAGAGCCTCTAAGATATGGGCACAGGGGAAAGATTCCTGAACAGAATACCAATGGCTTGTGCTGTAAGATCAAGAATTGACAAATGGGACCTCATAAAATTGCAAAGCTTCTGTAAGGCAAAAGACACTGTCAATAAGACAAAAAGGCCACCAACAGATTAGGAAAAGATCTTTACTATTCCAAAATCAGATGGGGGACTAATATCCAATATATATATATAATCTTGAATCAGTTTGGTGGTTCCTCAGAAAATTGTGCATGGTTCTAGTGGAAGATCCAGCAATACCACTCCTGGGCATATACCCAGAAGATGCTCCAAATATATATATAAATTGGATTCCAGAAAACCAAATAACCCTATTAAAAATGGGGTACAGAGCTAAACAAAGAATTCTCAACTGAGGAATACCAAATGGCTGAAAAGCACCTAAAAAATGTTCAACATTCTTAATCATCAGGGAGATGCAAATAAAAACAACCCTGAGATCCCAGCTTATACCAGCCAGAATCCCTAAGATCAAAAACTCAGGTGACAGCAGATGCTGGCAAGGATGTGGAGAAAAAGGAACACTCCTCTATTGCTGGTGGGATTGCAAGCTGGTACAGCCACTCTTAAATCAGTTTGATGGTTCCTCAGAAAATTGGGCATAGTTCTAATGGAAGATTCAGCAATACCACTCCTGGGCATATACCCAGAAGATGCTCCAACTTGTAATAAGGACACATGCTCCATTATGTTAATAGCAGCCTTATTTATAATAGCAAGAAGCTAGAGAGAACCCAGGTGTCCCTCAACAGAGGAGTGGATACAGAAAATGTGGTACATTTACACAATGGAGTACTACTCAGCTATTACAAACAATGAATTTCTTAGGCAAATGGATGGATCTGGAGCATATCCTGAGTGAGGTAACCCAATCACAAAAAAACACACATGTTATGCACTCACTTATAAGTTGATATTAGCCCAGAAGCTCAGAATGCCCAAGATACTTACAAAACACATGAAACTCAAGAAAAAGGAAGACCAAAGTATGGAAGTATGGAGATGATGATGATTCTTCTTCTTCTTCTTCTTCTTCTTCTTCTTCTTCTTCTTCTTCTTCTTCTTCTTCTTCTTCTTCTTCTTCTTCTTCTCCTTCTCCTTCTCCTTCTCCTCCTCCTCCTCCTCCTCCTCCTCCTCCTCCTCCTCCTCCTCCTTCTTTTTGTTTTTCGAGACAGGGTTTCTCTGTGTAGCCCTGGCTGTCCTAGAACTCACTCTGTAGACCAGGCTGGCCTCAAACTCAGAAATCCACCTGCCTCTGCCTCCCAAGTGCTGGGATTAAAGGCATGTGCCACCATGCCTGGCTTGATTCTTCTTAAAAGGGGGAACAAAATACCCATGGAGGGATTTACAGAGACAAAGTGTTCAGAGCAGACTGAAGGAATGACCATAGACATACACATGTCCAGTTTTTCCAGCACCATCTATTGAAGAGACTGTGTTATTGACTTCATGTTGACATGATGTGTGAATTTATTAATTATACCCAGGATCTGGGTTCTTTTTAATCTACACATGTCTGTTATATCGGTATCACACTGCTTCAACTGTTGTAAGTCTGCAGTAGGTCTCAACTCAGTGTGAAGCCCCCACTTTTACTTTTTTGTTGTTTGTGTGTGCGTGTGTGAGCATGAATGTGTTTGTTTTTGTTTTTCATTTGTTTGGTCTGTGTTCTGTTGCTAATATTGCTTTCCTATCCAGGCTTCTTAATGATTTCTCTCCATTTCTGTGAAAAAAAAATCATTACATTTTCTGTAGGAATCACATCAATCCTGTCAATCATTTTGAGTAGTATGTACATTTTAGCAATATAAAGTATTCCCACCCATGGCCACCAGGCACCTTCCCATTTGCTCATGCCCTCTTCTGTCTCTCCCATCAGTGTTGGGCAATGCTTGCTCTGTGACTTTCTCATTTTCTGTATCATTCAGGGTTAGAGTACTCCTGGGTTTTTTAGGTTGACTTTGTATCCTTGCTGTGTGATTTTCCCATGACCCTTGGTCCGTCTTTGTCACTCTTGTAAGTAGATCCATTTAATGTTGTTATTTTTCTGGATCATTTATGGTTAGTGTACTCCTGGCTCTTTTTATGTTGACTTCATATCTTACAACTTTATCCTAGTTGACTGGCTCCAATGCTGTGTTTTTAAGGTGTTGAGGAATTTCATGTTGAGGGGAAGTGCTTGACCAAGCAGTTTAGGCAGATTCAGGCCCAGTTTTGATTCTACTCCTTATGAGTCCTACATCCTTAGGTAAGTTTCTTCATCCCTCTAGACCTAAATTTCTTTATCTGTATAGTAAACTTCATTGAGGCAATACAAGGCACAACTGGAGAGACTTAGTTAATTCACATCCACTCAATGTTAGTCCTCACCCCTTTTCTACATCCCTCAGAATAAGATGTCTTCACATGCCTTCCCCTCTATGCATGGTGATACCTTAGGACCTAGACATGCCTCGCTCACAGGGCGTGCACATAAATACATGTAGAATTCGTGGATGAGTGGGTTACCGATGCAGACAACTGCATGTTAGATAGGAGGGCTGCGACTCTCTCAGGCTAGTCTTTGGAGAAATTTTAAAGTGGTTGAAGTTCTGGGAGGGTATAGGGGACTTATGGGATAACACTTGAAATGTAAATGAAGAAATTATCTAATAATAATAATAAAAAAGTGGTTGAAGTTCATCCACAGGAAATCCAACTACCTGAACAAATCTTATGTTCTTTGGCTCAGAATGGCTAATGCGACTTTCCTCTTCTGACTTTTCAGTACCTGTGAGTGACAGAGCATATTTTGGAAATTAGAGCTTCCAATTTGACGGGAACCAGCCCACCTTTCAACAACCAGTAATTTTTTTTTTTTTTTTGATAGGAGGGTGATCTGCTCTGCTCTCCATGTAAGTAAGATAGAGAACATAAAAACAACGAGATGGTTTTACAGAGACCATTCAAACATCACTTTAAAATAAGAGCCGTGTAAACATTTACCCTGAGAGAGCCAGGGCCTCTCTGTTCCACTGAGAGGCCAATCCCGCAACTCCAACTTCCCTACTGTTTCCAATATATCCAGCAGCCTATTCACTGACTTTGGGAGAGTGTGGCCAGACCTCAGAAAAGACTTCCGGGCAAAGCTTTTCTCCTAGCTGCCACACGAGGAAAGTGTGTACTCTCTTTGTCTAGGGTTGAGACAACTTATTGCATGGAAATAGCAGTTTCATGTGGTTGCTTTTACACAATTAAGGAATGTCCCAGCCATTTGCTTTTGCCATTGTTTGGTCAGTCCTGAGGTCAGATGAGACAAATGGGAGGAATGATCTAGAAGAGAAATAGTTCGGACAACCTCAAGAACTGTGTTTCCCTGGAGTCTGAGTTTTGCTGAATAGGGATGGATTAAGGGTGAGAGAGCCATGCCCAGCATAGCAGCAAATGATAAGAGTTCACCCATTTACTTCAGATCCTTCATGCTTTGGATGGATATCCTTTGCGTTGGACAGAGGGGGTCCTCAGGGTTCCCTGACATTGATGAAACCTTTTGTCAGATATTTCTTTCTCCTGGGCCGACTCAGACCGCAGTCGAGTCAGGACTAATGTCTCTGCTGAGACGAGAGCAACATACGAGCTGTTTTTTCTTGTTGGTGTGTGAGCCAGCCAAGGAGAAAAGGCCACAGTCCAGCCCTGCTGGCTTGTCTGTTTCTTTACCCAAGGTAATTTGTTCAGGTTGGCATGCTTTTTCCTGGCTGAATCTTCAAGTGTCTGGCTGCATGGTCTTCATGCTTGAGCTTACCTATGCTGACCCTGTAGAAGTTATTTTATCCCCAACCCATGACTTAGAGGAGAGCCAGGTCCCTATTAATATAGAACAACCCCCTGCTCGTTTCCTTCTCAATGTTTCTCTCAGTTTGAACCTCGCCGGCTGACTTTGTGTGGAAGAGTGCTGACTCTCCCTTGTGTATTGATGGTGCACTTGGCATTTTGCCCCCAGCCAGCTGGGTGAGCTTCATGCTGCAACTAGCGTGGAGTGAAGAGTGACTTCCAGCTGTATTGCACATGTTATGGGATACAGATTCAGATTGCAATGGCTCTGGAAACTTGAATCAGTTTATTCTTATTTTAGATCCAGGGTGTATATGGTAAACTTAAGAAGAAAGGAATGAGGGAGAAGAAATTCTTGCACTTTGATACAGCTGTAAAAGCCATACTTTCACTGTGTGTGTATGTGTGTGTGCACATGTGTGTGCAGTGTATGTGCACGTGTATATGTACTGTATTACACATGTGTATGTATTTACTTATGTGCACATTGTGTAGTATATGTATACAAGTGTGTATACTTTATGTGCACATGTTTATTGTGTGCACATATATTTGTGTAGTATACATGTACATATGTGTACTATATGTGCACATGTGTGTGTAGTACATGTGTACATGTGTGTGGGTATAGTGTATATGCACTTGTGTGTACTGTATGTGCACATGTGTGTAGTATATGTGTTCATGTGTGTTTATGTGTGTGTAGTATATGCATATATGTGGGGGTGGGTGTAATGTATGTGCACACATGTGTATGTATGTGTGTATGATGTATGTGCACATGTATGTATGTACTGTATGTCTTCATGTGAATACTTTATGTGCACATGTGAGTATTGTATGTTTACATGTACATAGTGCATGTGCACATGTGTGTAGCTATGTGCATATGTGTATGGTATGTGTATATGTGTGTACTATATGTGCACATGTATGTATGTGTGTGTGTGTGTGTGTGTGTGTACTGTATGAGCACATGTGTGTATGTGTGAGTAGTGTAAGTGTACCTGTGTGTATGGGTGTGCTTGTTCACTCTTATGTTTGGAGGCCAGAAGAGAAAGGTAGGTGTCCCCTTTATCACTCTCCACCTTATCACCTTGAAATAGGGTTTCTCATGGAACCTGGTGCCATCCTGGCTTCCAGAAAGCCTCAAATTTTTGTGGTTGCTGGGGATCTGATCCCAAGCCCTCCAGTTTGTGCAGCAAGTGCTGAGTCCTCAGCCAGCCCAGAGTCAAAGTTGTAAGATAAAACTTTGATTACGTATGTTGTGCAGCTGAGCATGTGTGGTCATTTCCAGTACCCGAGAAGGCAAGTCTGACATTGAATTTGCCCCTCGTGCTCAGTGGGGTGCTGCTCCCCAGACAGACCTCCACGCTGCTACACAGGCTGCTTGCTCTTTGCCCAGCAGAGCTGTCCGGTTTCCACTTTGCTCTTTACCCAATTTCTACTTAAGCAGCAGCTCTTCCTTGTGAGAAGCTTGATTTCCTGAGGAAGAAGGAAAGGTGGAGGGAAGAGCTCCTAATGTGAGCTTTTCGCGGAGAAGGCAGTGAGCAGAAGCAGTGTGGAAACCTCCTCGGGCACCACTGCAAGGCATGCATGGGCTCTCCTTAGATCCTTCATGGAAAGACCAGCTGGAGCAGAGACGCAGGGAAAGACTAAGTAATTCTCTCTGTCACCCAGCAAGTGAGAGAGAGGTGGCCTCAGCCAAGCTCAGATACATCTTACTGCCACACTCCATTGGGAGATTCTGAGAAGATGTTTATTAAACTTTCCCCCTAGTTTGCTAGACTACCGCCACTTCCTCTTTTTGTAGTCTAAGAGCACATAATGGTGGCCTATGACAGGTGCCTTAGGTACAAGGTTCTTCCTAGTAAATACAAGTCATACTTTTTTTTTTTTTTTTCGAGACAGGGTTTCTCTGTATAGCCCTGGCTGTCCTGGAACTCACTTTGTAGACCAGGCTGGCCTTGAACTCAGAAATCCGCCTGCCTCTGCCTCTCGAGTGCTGGGATTAAAGGCGTGTGCCACCACCGCCCGGCTCAAGTCATACTTTTAAAGACAAGAAATATTCAATCTTTATGGAAAATTTTTGTTACTTATGCTAATTTATTTTCTTTGCTACCCAAATAGTTTTCTCTACTATGCCTATTATGGTTATCTATAACCAGCTGGTGTGAAAGAACTCATGAGAAATAATATTGAAACTAAGATGAAGCTGTAAGTCATGCCCTCCACTTCCTTGGAAGAGAGCAATGATTGATTTGAAGGGGAGGCCTTCAAATGGCCTGAGAGTTGTACAACCTCACAGCTTAGATGTGGAACCTAATTACCACTATGATGATATTAGGCGGTGGGGTTCTTAGGGAATGCTTACATCATGGGAAATTTGGTGTTTGTCTGAAAGAAGCTCACCCTTTCCCTACATGAGGACATTGTGATAAGATACCATTAATGAGGAGAAGGCCCTCACCCAATGCCAAGCCTGCTGACACCTTGGTCTCAGGCTTCTCCATCTCTGCTCCTAGAAGAGAAAAGTCGGCATGCCTACAAGCCAACCAGTGTGAAATTTTGTCACCACAGCCTAAATAGACTAAGACAGTCCTTGACGCTTAGCCCTTTCCTCTTTGGCATTTTTATATTTTTTGAAGGCCTACAAGATTGAACATGGATTCAGGACTCAGGACTCAGGACTCACCTCCACCCAATTATCTTTCAGCAGAGACTGCTCATCAACCACAGATTTTCTGCCCTTCTGACTTTAAATGTAATCTCCGAATCACTCGTAAGAAAGCCAATTAAAATTAACATACTAAATAAAATAGATTTGCCATTAGTATCTGGTCTTGAACAAAGCATGAGGCAGAAGTCTCAAACAAGGAAGTGCTAAAAGATGGTTGCTGTGGTCCCTGTCGTGCACATATGCCCCTGACCTTAGTCTCCCAGTGTATACTTGCTGGGCATCAGCTGTGATCTGAATTCTTTGCTTGAGAGTCTTTTGAGCAAAGGGACTCAGTTTGCTATTTCCATGCAATAGCCTGGAAAGGTTGGGGAGTTAAGTGTTAAGTAGTTGAATGGTTTGGCCAATGAATACCCTAGCTTTCTCTGCCCTTAGACAACAACTGTTTGGTAGAACTCCAAGATGAACTGTGCTCTAGCTATTTAGGGGACCGATTGGCTTGATAATGAGTTCCCTTCTTGTCTTTCTCTCTCCTGTTTTCTGGGAATAATTTACCTAACTATTTGCACCTGAAGCCCCTAGGTCAACTTCTGGGAGAATACAAATTAAGATAACGCAAAGGAGGAGAAGAATTACTTGTATGGAGTAGTTACTTTTTTAAAAATCACTGTTTCCAAGTTCCTGATGAGGAAACCATTATTGGAGGAAGGAATTATTTTGGGTCACAGCTTGAGAGGGCACAGTATGTCATGGCCAAGCATGGATAGTGGCAAGCAGCTTCATGGCGATGAGAGCTTGTATATAGACTTCTTCACCTCAGCACAGCAGAGCAGACAGCAGAGATGGGACCAGAAAAGTCACTGGACTATAAACCTCTGGGCCTACCCATCAAGCAAGTCCCACTTCCCACAGTTTCTACAGCTTCCCCCAAACAGTAGCAGCAGATGGGGACCAAGTGTTCAGACACATATGAACCTATTGAGAAGATTTTGCATTCAAACCATAATGCCCTTGTTATTCTCGAGGCATGTTTATTGAGAGTATGTGTTGCTGGTAGAAAGTCATGAACAGAAGTCAGTGATGGGAAAAGGTGAGAAGTAAGCAACCTGAAGCAAAGGCAGAAGAAAAGAGGAAGAAAAGAGGATCAGTCAGGGATCTCCAGAGTCAAAGAACACATGGAATGCCTCTCTATATTAAGAGGAATTAATGGAATGACTTACAGTCTACAGTCCAACTAGCCCAACAATGGGCAGCTGCGGATGGGAAATCCATGAATAGTAGTTGCTCAGTCCCACGAGACTAGGTGTTTCAGCTGGTCTTCTGTAGAAGTAGGTCCCAACAGATGTGCTGGCAAGTAAGTGCAAGCAGGCAGAGAAGGAAGCCTTCCTTCTTCCATTGTCCTTATGTAGGTCTCTAGCAGAAGGTGTGGCCCAGATTAAAAGTGGGTACCATGATGTCTGGACTTAAGATGCTCTTTTCTTGGAACTTTCTCTGTCCCAGGCTGGCCTTGGATTCAGAGAGCTGCCTGCCTCTGTCTACTGGGATTAAAGGCATGTGCCACCTCGCCTGGGCCTAAGCTTTTCTTGGACACTATGCCTCAATATCTGGATCAAAAGCCAATGTCTTCCAGCCTGAAGATCTGAACCACAGGTGTGCCCTCCATTTCTGGATTGTAGTTCATTCCAAATGCGACTAAGGGGACAACTGGGAATAGTCATCGCACAGAGGAAGTGTTTTGTTCAAGAAGGTGCTTCTGTTGGAGTCACAGATCTGGAGAAGCAGTTGAAGAACAGAGAGGTGAACTACAGAGAGATGTTAACAGAAAGCCGCTAAATCATAACAGTCAGACTGACTCAGACATTCACCATCTGCAAGGACATTTTTTTATGCTATGCTCTTTATCCTTGGGGGAATTTGCATATTTGCAGTATCTTGGAAGAAAATAGTAATAAAGAAACCACTGTTCAAAGCTTTCATTCTGAATAGCAAGAGTCCTATTCTCTCCTTTGCTCTG
>LR751036.1:26060-98212 GCA_902729485.2 Mus minutoides
GGAGGGGCAGGGGGAAGGGGAAGGGGAAGAAACCATGTACAGACCGTGACTAGCAAGCACCTCTTGAGACTCAGGCGGGCTGTTTCCTAGATGAGCCATTATTTGGCTCTGAAGCCTTGGAGAAGTGAGCTGACCCTTGCAGGTCATTGTTGCTACACTTGAAGGTCATAATGTTGCCAGTTTTATTTGTGCATGCTGGATGGTTAAAAAAAACATATATATTAGAAACAGTATTAACCGGAAAAGTTTAGAGGATCATTGTGTCTAATGCTTCCATGAGGAACAGAGTCGAGGCTGAGGTATTGAAAGCCACCCAGAGTCCCTCCGAGCAGATAATCTGCAACACAACAACATTTTTGTTTGTTTAACTTATTTGAGATATCAACAATTTATAAACCAAACAGCATCTACCCCAAAGTGTTAGGGGCTCTGTCCAAGAGCATGAGGAGGGGAATCCTTTATAAGGTGTGTACACGTGAGTGAAGCAAAGAGCACATATTTGGTTGGTTCTGTTCCTGGTGTTGCCTCACTTGCCCTATCTGATTGGCAGGTTCCTGGTGGGGTTTCTTAACTGACAGCTTCTGATTGGTTGAATTTTGGTTTTATTTTTTTTTTTCTATTTATAAACCATAGCCTTTGTTGGTGACACTCTTATTGCTGTGACAAAATGCCTGGTTAGAAGCAACCTAAAGGAGAAAAGATTTCCTGTGGTTTGAGGTTGAAGTAAGTCTGTCATGGCAGGGACAGTGTGCCCGCCCACAGCGGTGACAGTGGGACCTTGGTCGTAGCGCAGCATAACAGGAAGCTGAGAAGGGACTGCTGGTGATGCGGACCCGGCAGCTTCTTTTTGTTTTTATTTGTTCAAGGACTTCAGCCTGTGGGATGGCTCCTCCAATAGGGCCACTCACTCTTCCTTCCTCAGTTAAACTTTATAGCAGACACCTTCTTACATGTGTCCAGGGCTGATTCCAAGTCAAATCAAATTGAAGGGAATAGTGACCAGCACTTTTAGCCCAAACTAAATTCCAACGAGGTTTGCAGTTCTGGCAAGATTACAGGAGCTTCCCTGGTCTTCATGGCTTTGTGTACTGAGAGGTTTTTTTTTGGGGGGGGCAGGGGGGTCCATGATTTACTTTTCTTTGTCACAAGGGCACAAAGCTGGAAAGAGAACATTCTCTCAATGTGAAGGTTATGTGCCAACTTGAGTGGATCACAAGATGTCCATATATATGATTCAATACTATTTCTGGGTGTCTCTGTATCTATGAATCTATAAGAATTTTTTTTAAAGGTGGATGTTTAAATCAGGCAGAGTAAAGTCTGCAGCTAACTTCCTTCCCAGTGTGAGTGGGTACCACCTGACCCACTGAGGCCAAAGTCAAACATAGTTGGGACAGGTAAGGTTATCGGCCTTTAACACTGCAGGTTTTTAGATCTAGGCCATATCCTCCACCCACCTCCTGCCTCTGACTATCAGGCCTTTGAACTTCTGGGTCTATGCTTCCCACTGGCTTACGGCAGACTGTGGGATATCACAGTCTCACTATATGTTTGAACCAATAACTTATAACAGATTTCTTATTGGTTTTGTTTCCATGGAGAATCCTGGCTAATATACCTAGACTTCAGATTAAAACTCTTGAATGCTTCTCACTCTGAGAAATGCCTGAACCAGCCAGTAGCCCAGCCAGAGAGCAGCTTTTCCATTGTTGCTGAAATCTCCATGAAACCCATAGAACTTGTATTCCTGTATTTATTTATGTTCTTCTCTGATTCTAAGCAGTTCATGTTTGCTCTGACTGCAGTTGTATTTCATTGGTGGACAAAGAATGTCACTGGCCTACCACATGTATTAATGTAAGGGGGAAAAAGTTAAAAAAAAAAAAAAAAAACAACTGTTAAATGTGATATGTCCACAAGATTCTCGAAATGTGTCAGGTGGGGTGGGAACAGACAAACACATATCCCAAGACGTAACTAACAATGAAGACAAGGCCTTGTGGTGTCAGGATGTGCTGCTGGAGTTCTGGAGTATTGAGTGGGGGGGACTTTCAATTTCCCACAAACATGACTTCCACTCTGTGTTTGGCTTTGCCACTGGGCCCTTGCTCAAGTGTGACTTCCACTCTCAATGGGTTTGGATTTGGTGCTGGGCCCTTGCCGCACGTAGCTGCCCTTGTTACCTCAGGATGTAGCAGGAACAAGCAGTGGCTGGTTAAGCCCTCAGCTGTCAGGTGGCAGAACAGCTGTTGTGCACAAGGCAGCCAGGAAGCTTCGGTGCCAGGTGGGAGCTGGGCAGTGGAGGACATGGGCCCCACAGGAATGCTGGGTATTTAAGTAGCCTTCTTGTTGTTGTATATCTCATTCTCTCTCTCTCTCTCTCTCTCTCTCTCACACACACACACACACACACACACACACACACACACAGGAGGGGGTGGGGGTTGAGACTGCTTGCTACTGGTTGTCTTGGTGACTCTGGGTATAGATTAGAGACATGGAGACATCTCATTTAACTTGAGGCTGAGGGTAGGAATCTCCAGTAAGTACATTCCTCTATTGGTGACCATCCCCAGCAAGACTGCTTCTTCTCACAGGCACGATTCTGATTAAAGCTTCAGCCTTTGAGCGACTTCCTTTTTCCAACACATCCCTCAGAATCAATCACCGAAACAGCTTAAAAGTATTTTTAAAAGCCTCACAAGATCACAAATAATGGCTGGTCCCTGGTGATCCTTAGTTTACAAAATCTTCATGAGCGAAAGCAACAGATAGTAGCAAAGAAGCGAATGCAGTTATCCTACATGCAGTGGCCACTGTCTTCACGATGAGCAGTAAAAATGGAAAACCCCTTTGCTGAGCCTGAAAGGATGAACAGAGTTGAAAGGATCAAAATATTTCTTCCCTGACACCAGGGGCTCAGAATTAGCTACAGGAAAACTCCAAAACCCTGGAGAAAGAGCACATTGTATGTCGCCTGTTACATTGTGTCTTGCCTGTTACATTTTGGATATGAAATGTACACCCTCCACCTCTCAAGAAAACTAGTTCTCTCAAGTGTTTGTTTTCCAGCAGATGTCTTCAACCACTGAGTGGTGATCAGCTTATAGGTTCTCTGACTTAATTAATGAATGGCTCTACAACACATTCATAATTTGATGGGATTTAGGGGAAGTAGAAGAGGTAAAGTCCTATGGGGGAAGGAGTGGGAATGTGTCTGTAAAAGATGCATATTATCCCTGCTCCTTTCTCTACTTCCCAGGGACCATAAAGTATTTCCCCATCCTGAGGTACAAGCCATGATGTTAAGCCTCACCACCACCCTTATACCACAGAGCAAATGAAAACCCGGAGAGCCAAGACAAATTGTTTCCTTCAAGTGTTTGTAATAGTGATATACTAACTAACAGTTACAGAGACAAAGTTCAGAGCAGAGACTGAAGGAATGACCATCCAGAAACTGCCCCTCCTGGGGATCCATCCCATAAACAACCACCAAATCTAGACACTATGGCAGATGCTAACAATTGCTTGAGGACAGGAGCCTGATATAGCTGTCTCCTGAGAGGCTCTGCCAGTGCCTGAACTAATACAGAAGTGGATGCTCATAGTCATCTATTAGATGGAGCACAGGGTCCCCCCAGTGAAGGAGCTGGAGAAAGTACCCAAGGAGCTGAAGGGGTTTGCAGCACCCTAGAAGGAACAACAATATGAACTAACCAGTAACCCCAGAGCTCCCTGGGACTAAACCATCAATCAAAGAAAACACACAGAGGGACTCGTGGCTCTAGCTGCATTTGTAGCAGAGGATGGCCTTGTCAGTCATCAATGGGAGGAGAGGCCCTTGGTCCTGTGAAGGTTCTATGCCCTAGTATAGGGGAATGCCTGGGCCAGGAAACAGGAGTGGGTGGGTTGGGGAGCAGGGGGAGGGTGGAGAAGTTAGGGGATTCTCAGAGGGGAAATGAGGAAAGGGGATAACATTTGAAAGGTAAATAAAGAAAATATCTAATAAAAAAAAGAAAAAGAAGAAAGAAAGAAAGAAAGAAAGAAACTAACAAACACACACAGCCCAGTCTGAGGTGCCAAACGGAGATGGGACCATATCTGCAGTGGCTGGGTCTCTTTTTTTCTGGGGTATAGATGAATACCTCTCTGTGGTATCTCTCTGGGACTATGGCTTTTCCAAGCTTTTCTAGGAAGGTCACTTGGTGTCCATTGCAAAATGCTGCAGGTCTGGTCATGAAGGAACTTTCAATTGGAAATAGTAATAATAATAATAATTTAGTTTAAAACTGCCAGTTGCCTCAAATGAGTCTGGCTTACCTAAGGCAACGGATTCAGGACACACTGGGTGATTCAAAGAAGAGTTGCCATGCCTCACGGGAAGCCAGTCACCTAGACGTGGCCATGCCATGTTTACTCGGTGTTTCTCATTTTCATGTTAGTTGTTATTTCCAAAATGACTTTTAAAAGAAAATGTCAAGATGTCAAGATATTAGCCAACTAAACTACCATACATAGTTTTTATAAGTATCAAGTCTGCTTTCCAACTGAAGACCTGACCATCAATCTGCAAAATAGATCTTCCTCTCAGAAAACCGTCGGTCACTCTGCAGAATTCAGACAGCTGGATGAAGCAATGAAAGCTCTGGTGAGCAGGGCACATCGGACTCCTTGTTCTCTGGTATACACCTTCAATGGTTGCACCTCCACCCTCCCAAGATGATACTCTATTCCAAGGATGCCTCTTCAATTTCAAACTATTTTTCCTGGAAGATATTCTAATTTGTGTTTGATGCCTTTGCTTTTACTTTATAAACGGCATTATTATCTGGCTATTTAAAATTTCATGACAGCCTTAGCCATATGAAAACAGCCACTTCTTATTGCCCAATAACCTAGAACAGTAACTTTGATAGGACATTAAAAAAGCAATGAGAAAATCTTCTACCAGAACAGAATGTGGAGTCAGCTGAGAGTATTGGTGGGGCCTTCCACAGGCCTTCTCTTTAGTGACTTGCCACAAACAAGCCAAGGGAGTGTTTGAAAGAAGAAAGCTACTAGGCCATGTGTTTTAGTCATCTTTAACAGGGAAGGAAGCCACTATGCTCTCAGTGTGCCCTGGAGGTACAGGCTATTGGTTTATATTTCTATTGCATGACTAGGGCGATTGTCACTCAAATGTCCATGTGTTAAAAGGCTTAGCCTCAGCCCCTGATTCAATAAGGAGATTGTTGAGCCTGTAAAAGGTGAGGCCAAGTGGGAGGAAGTTGGTCACTGGAGGGCTACCCTTGAAGGACTTGTTGAGACTCCAGACACTTTCTGTAGCTTCCTTTGCTTTCCAGAGGCATGATACCAACTCCCCCTCTGCCACGTGCTTCTGCCATGAAGGTCTATGACCTTCAAGAAAGACCCAGAGCCATAGACCAATAATCATGGATGAAGTCCTTCAAAACTCCAAACAAAAATGAAATGTTCCTCCTTTAAGTTGACTTCCTGGGGTGTTTCTTTCACTGTGACACACTTAGATAGGCACCGCTGTGCTTCATGGGCACCATTGTGTTTCATAGGTAACATTGTGTTTCATAGGTTTCATTGTGTTTCATAGGTAACATTGTGTTTCATGGGTGCCATTGTGTTTCATAGGTAACATTGTGTTTCATAGGTAACATTGTGTTTCATAGGTAACATTGTGTTTCATAGGTAACATTGTGTTTCATAGGTAACATTGTGTTTCATAGGTAACATTGTGTTTCATAGGTAACATTGTGTTTCATGGGCACCATTGTGTTTCATAGGTTACATTGTGTTTCATGGGCGCCATTGTGTTTCATAGGTTACATTGTATTTCATAGGTAACATTGTGTTTCATAGGTAACATTGTGTTTCATGGGCGCCATTGTGTTTCATAGGTAACATTGTGTTTCATAGGTAACATTGTGTTTCATGGGCGCCATTGTGTTTCATAGGTAACATTGTGTTTCATAGGTTACATTGTGTTTCATAGGTAACATTGTGTTTCATGGGTGCCATTGTGTTTCATAGGTGCCATTGTGTTTCATAGGTAACATTGTATTTCATGGGTGCCATTGTGTTTCATAGGTAACATTGTGTTTCATGGACGTGATGATGTTTGAGAAGACTCAAAGCACTTTGTTGCTTCCTTTAATGGCATCCTCATGACTCTCATATATTTAATGCTGATTATCTGCTCTCTAAATTAATGTGGCTTCTCAGACTCCTTAAATGCCACCGAGAAACTGATACCGGAGGTATTCAGCTAAAAGGCTATCACGCAGCTGGAGCTGTAAAACCTATTTATTTCCAACTGTCACATAGTGTATATTTAGTTCTCTCCTTTTTCCCATAGCATATCAGATGTCATTTTTTTTAAAATAAAAAGATGTTTTTTTTTAAAATAAACTTTTTATCGAGTTTTATGTGTTGGACAAAGTATTAGTGCTTTAATGGTGACTGGAAGCTTTACATAACGAAAGCCCTGTGTGTTTACTTTGCGAGATGCTCACATATGTCTCAGGTTCATTTGTCTTGGGAGTCTATCCACACACACCATAAAATGTTCCTCAGTGGGTACTAATGCCATTCTAATGGAGCCTGAGGTACACAGCATGCCTTGTTCGGAGAGCAATATTAAAATAATGTTCAGTGAACAGCCAGATACATAAAGTTTAATTAGTCAGAGCACAAACTTTTAAAGCCCCAAACCATTTAATTACTTTCTAGCTATCAGTGTAACAACTGCTTTCCAAGCAATAGAGGGGGTCTGGGGGAAGGGACAACAAGGACAATAAAAGCCAGCCCTGCTTACAGAGTCCCTATATCCTTACAGTTCCCACCCTGAGCAGGGCAGCAATTGCCTGTTCAACTCTACCTTGTTTATTCTCTGGGGTTCCGACCTCCCTGGGGAACATTTGGTATCTGCTCCAGAAGCCTACTGCATATTTGATTAGTCAGTCAATTATTCATTTAGTAATCTCTTTCCTCTTCATTCATTCATTCATTCATTCAGCCAGCCCCTTGCTCATTCATTAATTCACTCACTGATATTTCACTCACACATTCCTTTACCCCCTCACTCATACCTTCACCTAACTAATAATTAATAGGTGTCTACAATGGGACATCTCCTGGTCCCTGAGCCCGTTAAGTTCACCACGTGTGGCCCTCTTAACTCATCTGGTCTAACTCTGTGTAGCTTACCTGTCCATTCCAGGTCTGATGGGCACACCCATAGTGCAATAGAGAGTAGATGATCATGCATTGCTGTTTGACCCTGAAAATTATTGCTCTACAAGACAAAGTTCCTTCCCTGACTCTTAGCTTCCCGTGGACAAGGACCAGGTAGGAGCCTATGAAAGCTACTGTGGCCTCTGACTGGAAGATAACCCCTTCCTTGGTTTCCCACTCTGAGATAAGCGGCCCCACTCTCGACACTTAGCCAGAGACTGAGCAAGCCCACTTCAGCTCTGTGCTGTTGAGGTTAAAATAGCGTACTAAATTCCTCTCTTAACAACTCCCCTCCCAAAGAAAAACAGTGCTCAGCAAAACTGTGAGTCCCTTAGAGCAGATATCACAAAGAATGCTACAGACATGGGGACTCCAGGCCTATCAGAGAGTTTTATAACAGTTGGAAAGAAACAGACACCCTGCTAGGTGCATGAGTTAGGAAACATCTGCCCATGTTGAGGCACATGCAGTTTCCTGGACATAGATCCAGCCTGGTATCCTGTGCAGGATTTCAGCCCCGGATTTCTCCTTCTGGTGATTTTTGCACCATGAGAATGTACCCATGGGTTGGGCTGGTCTCTCGCTTTAGTTGGATCCAAGACATCAGAAGACTCTTGAGTTCCAGAAGTGTCCCATGCTCTCAGCCTCAGCAGGTCTTTGTGGTAGTAATGATTTAATCTCAGCTGGGGGTTTCTACCCTGCCTTTCATCATTCAGTTCCCAGACAAGACACACAGGTTTTATATCTTATACTAAACCTTTAATGCACTAGTGCTGGGCAGATATCTACCCTTCATGCTGTTAAGTCTACTTCCCCTTCAATGACACAGGGATTATAACACACAGGTGTTATAACTTGCCATGTTCCCTGTGGGCTCTTACTCTGGCCTGCCCACATGGCCAGTTCTTAAGTTTCACCTACCTTATGAGGTCTTCTCCTCTCTCCACCTTCTTCTCCCTCTCTTTTTCTGGCTTCTTCAACTCTAACCACATAATTCAAAACCCACCTACCTCTAATCCCTCCGGCAATTAGCTGCAGCCAATTTTATTCAACCAATAGTTTTAAATTAAGGAACAAGGCTTGTACAATGAAGACTTGTAGATTTAGCATTACAATTCTTAGCAACAGTCCAAACGCCAACAGGTCCCATCTCATTCTCTACTACTCTCCTAATCATTGTACTTGAGCCTTTCTGTCCAGTAGATGAAATTTTCAGAGTTTGTGATCTGGCTGCCTGTGACCTTTTTTGCCTAGATTTAGATAACTTCTTTCTTCCCTTAGGCTGGAACATAAGACACCGTGTGACGTTGGTCAGGCTAGCTTGCTGACGTTTACTCTCAGATGTGTAGTTCAGAACTAGTTCAAGTGGAGTCTCTGAGTTCTCAAGCACTTCCCCAGCTCCTGGTTGACATTCGTCTTACTTGATGATTAGCTGAAGATTTGCATTCAGCAGCCTGCAGTGGAGGCTCTACCATCAACCATGAAAGTAAAGAGTTTTTAGCAAACTTCACAATGACTATGGAGGACAGGCGATGCTGAGGCTGTGGAAGATCCCAGGAACCAGAGGAGACAGCTAGAAAATAGATAACCCTCAGGTCGTAGGCATCCACAGGACTTACCTAACCGTTTTCATTTCCACTCACATAATGACCGACGTCACAGGTGCCCTTAGAAGTCTCAATGGAGAACAGCATCTAAAAAGTTAGTATCCGAGCAGTAGAAATGTGGGCAGAAAAAGCCTGTATTTGACCAGGTAGTCACAGTCTTCCCCAGCTTGAACTGAGTTCCTCTTTGAATGAATTTTTTCCCCAGTATTCACTGTGTGCTTATAAGAAGTTACTTTTGCACATGTATCACTTGTTGCACATGTTGCACTTGTGAGCTTCTTAGATCCAGTAAGTCGATAGTTGTTCCACAGTGGGAGGTATTCTTGCCTGAGTCCCCGATTAGATTCAAAGGAAGCTCCAGTTCCACAAACTCCAAAAGGCAGTCCAATGAGCTAAACCTGGACTATGGAAGGACTTCTGGTGGTTAGATAAAAGCCAACATTCGCTTCTCAGGGACTTGTGAAACTGGTTCCCATTTTCCAAAGGAGTCATTTCTCTTAACTTCTGGTAGAAGAGACCTATGGCTATGTGTGGTACCTATTACCATATCAAAGCTCAGGGTGGCCTCTAGGCTCCCTCAGTATCACAAGTAACTTTTAGTCATTTCAAAGTCCATTCTACATTGTAGCCTGTCTTACCCCCTTCNTCTCTCTCTCTCTCTCTCTCTCTCTGTCTCTGCTCCTGTCTCTCTCACAATGTTTTCTTTAGTCTCTCTCCCTTGCTATTCTCACATCTCTTGCACATAGCTCTGGCCAGGTCCAGTCTGCTGTCTATGTTCAGTCTGCTTCTTTCCCGCTCTACTCTAGCCTCTTCCAGATGCCTCTGGTTGTTCTTTCTTTCTTTCATATCTACAACAAACACCTCTCTCTTAACCATACTATGGAGCAGTCATGTCATTAGTCTATACACCCTCATTCTGTAGAAAAGACATCAGCAAACTTAAATGTTATCCTCTGTTTGTAGATAGTGCTTGTTGTTGAGAATGGACCCTGGGCCTTCTAGCTCATTCGGTGGCTCACCTGGGGTAAAGGTCTTGATTAAGAGCCAAGGTCAGGTGTATACTCTTCAGCTTGCCACTCTTCTTCATCTTTCTCTACCTCCATTCCCAGAGCCCTGAGCATGGTACTCAGTCAAGACCCAACATGGGCACAGAGGTCAATTCCTGCCTCTCCAGTTTCCATCCTGGAGAAAATTACTTCATCTCTCATTTTCCTCCTCTATAAACAGGGAGTTATTGCTCTAACACTATAGGGCAGCTGCAAACTCTATAAGAACCGAAGTGAAAGAATTTCCTATGGCCTTGTGGATAAGTACTGAGAAGGGCCTCCCCTCCCCCATCAAATACCCCTTTTCATTGTCTTGCCTTGAGCTATTATTAAATAGGAAATGGCTTTGATAAAAGCACCCCACAGTCTGTTTGACCTTGAGCAAGGTGCGAATTGTGATAAAGCTTAATGTGTTTAAGTAGTCCAAGGCTGGTTGGACCTCTTAACAGGAAATTTTGGCTCTCTTTACTTAACCCCTCCCCCCTCCCAAAAAAATGGCCTGTGTTGCTTGGGGCCCTGATGGAAGTTGGTACTGAAAAACAGACTAGCAAGGGGAGGGGCCAGCCTGCCAAACCCATCTCTGAGCCTCCCTCCTTCTTCATGCCCTGAAGACAAGCACTCTTTTATGCCCCTTTTTTCTAGCTCCCCTTGTCCATTGGTCCCATGTAGGTGCTCTGAAAAAGTGCGTAAGACTTTAACATGAGCATAAAAAGGTTGTCAGATGGCCTACACTGTTCTTTATGGCTCAACAAAAATGTTCAGGACTATTTAATTTATAGTGAAAGACATTTCTTGTGGTTCTGTGGGTTAGGAACTCAAGGTTAACAAGCACTGTGCAAGATGGTAACCTTCCCTTACTATAATGGAAAGCTAAGGGAAACCTGTGTCAGAAGAGAAAAGATTTGTTCTGTTCTAAGTTTTGGAGATTTTGATCCATTACCAGGTACAACTATGGTGGCTCTGATGACAGCTCATCATGATTGCCATGAGCAAGAAGGTAGATGTATGTAGATGCTATAACAAAAGTCATGTTTTATTAGGCTGAGCGTCATTACCCAAACACTCCAAGTTCCCCACTATGGTCCTAAGTTTATCTCTTTAAGGTTGCTCCTCTGTTGGATGTATCTCAGTTGAAGGTCAGGTCTGGTCTCTAACAGTAGTCCCTGATTTAAGAGTCAGGCTCCTAGGGGGAGTCTCTGCAGCCACAGGGCAGACCCAGTTGGTGGCTCTCCAGATATGCAGAGCCAAGCATTGCTCTTGGTCTCTGTTTACATCCTAACCCGTGGGCATCACAGGGTTCTAGTTCTGTGTCTGGCTCTCTTGAGTGAGTGATGTCACTGGGTTCTGGTTATCAGGTATAGCCTTGAGTGTAATGGGGTTCCAGACTAAGCCATTTCTACCTGTCTAAAAGGCTTCTTTTTTTTCTACACTCATTGCAATGCAATGGTGGAAGACCATGATAGAGTAAGACTATTCATCTCATGTTGGGAAGGGATAGAGAAAAAGGGAAAGAAATCTGTGTTCCCCTTATCACTTCAAATGATGTAAAGACATCCATCCTATTTGCACAAGGCTACACCTCTTAAAATTCCTATCATCTTCCAAAACCATTATTTAGGGCTCAAGGCTTTGACATGTATATCTCTAGGGATTTTCAGGACACAAGATAAAGCATCTGGTGATTGTTTTCTTGGTAATGAAAACCATAGGGTTTTGCAAGAGGACATAGTTCATTATATGGCAAGGGTCCTCACATAGAATACACAGAGCTAGAGCCGACTCATCCTTGAGAGAACACAATAGTCATGCGTCTGTTAATCCATGGTTGACTAATTGATTCTTGAGGCAGAGGCTTCATGGCCCAATCAAATCTTTAAGACCCTGCCTCTTAACACCTCTCAATGGGAATGAAAAATCTCAACATGAGTGTAAACTTTCAGACCAAGCTGCTAAGTAACCTTTCATTGGATGCAAGAATACACTGAGATTAGCTAGTCCTTTCCCGTCTGTGTCTCCATTATCATTCCTGACAAAGCTCATTTATAACATCATGAATTGAAAATCAAGTGAGTAAAAACACCCAACAAAACAATGATAACAAAAACAAACAAACAAACAAAAATAATTCTAACAATTTTTGTTCTTAAAGATCCTAGAGAATTTTTGACCAGATAGGGAGGGAGTCAAATGAATTCTTACCTGGAGAAGAGGCCAGTTTTGCATTGCTAGCAAATTTATTGTCTATGTGTGTATGTTCTAGTCTTTCTGAAATTAAATTTGTGTGTGTATGTAGTAGTAGTAGTAGTAGTAGTAGTAGGTAGTGTGTGTGTGTGTGTGTGTGTGTGTGTGTGTGTGTGTGGTAGTAGCAGTAGCAGCAGTAGTAGGTAGTGATGGTACATGCATGCATGTGTTTATCCTGAGACCTGAGGAAGACTTAAGTTGGTTAATTTTCTCTTTTGCTGTCTTGTTCCCTTGATGTTGGGTTCTCTCACTGTATTTCAGGGCTTTCAGGGATCCCACTTAAGGTTTAATAATTAAGACATGGAGACATCTATATAGTTTAAGGCTGTTGGCCTTTTGCTGGGGTAGCCTTTGAGCTAGCCTCGATCTGAACTCCACCTGAGTCTCCCCATGTGGTTCTGACTGCCTGCTTTTCTTCTATCTTCTGTGTCTGTCTGTGTCTCTGTCTGTCTGCTCTTACTTTCAGCAGGTTCTTCCTGCCTCAGCTCCAACTGCCAGCTCTTTATTATGCAAAAAGCTACATTCCTTATTATACCAGTTGGCTTTGGGTGATTCGTTTTGGGTGTTCTGTGAGGAAAGTCACCTTTCCCTTGGCAGCTTGGCCTTCATTTAAAAACAGATGAGGAAGTGACATTTCCATATCCGGCTAGCTTGGGCCTTCAGCTCCCATTAACAACAGAAAACACAACGACACACTTTTTCATAGCCAGAAAATACTATCATTGTGGGTCACCCAACACATTGTACCTGAAGCTCAACTTTCTTGTGAGCTCCTGAATTCACCTGTTTCCACCATCCAAACTGGGGTTCGAGACATGAATGGTCTCACTGGGATCTTACAGAGATGTTGGGAATTAGAACCTGTTTGTGCAGCAGAACTATTGACCTCTACACCATTACCTTAGGCCAACAAATTATTATCTTAGAAGAAACTCCTCTGTCATTGGAGGCATCTCTCCTGCAGACCTTCACTTTTTGCTACTCTGAGTTCCTGGCGTTACTGTCTGTACACACATGAGACTCCAGTCTTCCTAGGAATTGGTCTCCCTAGTTACACTGTGCTTCGCTTGAGTACATGACTACCTGGGAAACTTTGGAAAGGATCCATCATGCTTTGCACAGACAGCAATTCACTCAGTACATGGGCCATCAAAGTTCCAAGCACCTGAAACATCTTTGGACTTGCTTCTAATAGGAGTCCCCAAGTGTTAAGGGTGAAAATCCATGTGTACTTAGGGGATGGGTATAAGTCAGTAGTAGAGTATTTGCTAAAGTTTCAGCACCAATAAATGAATTATCAATGGGACAAGTATAATAAATTATACCAAGTATAATGAATTATACTTGGGCCTCATGTGCTGTATGGACAAGAAACTATTGTAAGCATTCCTTTATTCTTCTAGTTAGCTGATTCTCACAGTTACTGCATTGGACCCTTTGAGATAGCTGAGCTAGCACAATTGTGTATAAGTACAAGCAGGAGCAAAGAGCATAAGGGTGGGAACACAGCCTCCAAATCTCGGGGAAGGATATGGCAGTGGCCTTCAGCCACTTCTCTCGGTTGACAGTCCGGGTATTTTGGATTACTTGCTTGACATTCTCACAAAATGTGAATCCCAGTGCTGAGAATGAAGAAGAACAAGAGGACAAGTGTGGTGGTGGCCAGTGGGAGTGCAAGTGTGCAGCAGTAGCGATGGCTGGCCTTGAGGACATGGATGGTGACTGTTGGCATTTTGTCTAGGTTGCGCCTCCCAGTTACCTGGCAACCACCAGGTGTGCCTGACTCACTATCAAAGGGGCTGCTTGTCCCCTCCTCTCTCTCTCTCTCTTGCTTTCTTGCTCTTTCCCTGTCCTCTTGCTCTTACCTCCTCTTTCTCCATTCCCCTCCTACCTCTCTCTCCACGTGCTCATGGCTGGCTTTTACTCCTCTCTGCTCTTTCTCTGCCTTTCTCTATCTCTACTCCCTCAACTCCCCTCCCCATGCCCTGAATAAACTCTATTCGACACTATACCATCTACCTACCATCATGTGGCTGGTCCCTCAGGTGGAAGGGATGCTTCAGCATGGGCCCCACAGAGACAACCCCTTCCCCCATATCTTGGTACCCCCACCAAACATATTTCTTCTTTCCTTGTCTTTTTATAAAACATAGCAGCGAACACTGGGGGTCTAGAAAAGGGGAAGACAACACTCAGGAGGAGGTATGTTTAATAGAAAAAACACCTTGTCTGTAGAGTGTGTTTGTGTTTGTTGGGGGGGGGGGAGCATAGGGGCAGAGAATCTGATTCCGCAGACCTGCAGTTATACCCAGTTGTGCATTGCCTAATGAGGGAGGTAGGAACGAAACTGCAGTCCTCTGAAAGAGTAAGAAATACTTTGAATTTAAGTCTCATCTCTCCAGCCAGCTCCCAACTTTTTTTTTTAATGTCTTAAGGGTATTTTATTGCTTTGTGAATTAATATTATCATCTTTTCATTTTATACTATGCCCTTTCAAATTTTATAGGAGCTACTCACTGTAAATCAGATCAGCGTTCTTACTTCATTGGCTCTGTTCTCTTTTGGTTTCTGTTGTTCTGATAAACACAAGATCAGAAGCAACTTGGGGGGGAATAAAGGGTTTCTTTAGTTTCCAGGTTATACAGACCATCCTACAGGGCCTCCAAAGCATGAATTCAAGGTGAGAAATGGAGGTAAAATCCTTGAAGGAACCCTGGTTACTGGCTTGCTCTTCTGGATTGAGCAACAGCCTTTCTTATACAGTCTAGGCCCCAACTACCCGGGGATGATAGCACCCATAGTGGGCTGGGTTCTCCTTCATTAATTAGCAACGAATAAACTGTCCCACAGACATGGTCTTAGGCTACTCTGATGAGAAAACGGTTCTTCAGCTTCTTTCTAAGTATGCCGAGGCTACAGTATGGTTAGCTAGAACTGTGATGGGCTCACAGGCCTTCTTCATTAGTTATTTTTAGTTGTTGGTATAATAATCTGACAAAAGCAACTCGAGGAAGGTTTGGCTCTCAGTTTGAGAGTACAACCATCATGCAGGGAAAAGCACATGGGAGGAGCTCTCATCTCTTTATTTGTTTGGGGTGTGTGTGTGTGTGTGTGTGCGTTTGTATATGCATTTATATGCACCACACAGGTGGAGTGCCCATAGAGACCATTGAGTACCAGATCTCCCGGAACTGGCGTTACAGATGGCTGTAGACACCTGATGTGGTTGCTGAAACCCAAAATCCAGAGCTTTTTAAGAGTGGTGAGTAAACACACTTAAGCACTGAGCTACCTCTTCAAACCCAGCTATCTCTCCAGCCCTACTCTTTGCCTTTTTTTAAATGCAGTTTAGGACCCTGAACCATGGAATGGCAAGGTTCACATTTAAGGTGGGTCTTCCCTCCTGAAATTACCTAATGTAGAAAAGCCCTCACAGACATGCGTAGAGGCTCTTCTCCTTGGTGACACTATATATTGTCAAGTTGATAAGTCAGCATAACTATTGAATGCCCTGAATAATGTAAAGTCCAACCAATTCTGTTTTTAAGAAGAAGCTTGGGTCTCGAACAGGGGCTATACCCTAATTCCAGAAAGAACAGCATAACGTCCATTTGAGCAAACAGCCTATGGCAAGCCCACCCCACCAAACCCCTTAGCAACAGCCAGCCAGGCTACAACCACAGCAGGGTCAAGGTGCATATAGATAACCTAAGACATCCTGCAGAAAGTAGATAACCTTGCCATCCTGTTTGTCAGGCAGTTTTGCCCCTGTGTTTGGTTCCTGCATATTACTCCAGAAATGTAGTTTTCAAAATATTAACTTGCTGACCCACATGGAAATTTCCCCAAGCTTGCTGTGACCACAATAAATACCTTACACACCTAAACTTGAGGCTCTCACTCTGACTCATTGTGACAGTAACAGTCAGAGTCCTTGTTTGTGAGTTTGTAATAAAGACCCTCATGCATTTACATCAGAATTAGCTCATTGGTGGTCTTTGGGATCTTTGGGAGTTGGGCATAGCACGCGAGAGGGACTTGGGCATAACTCACGAATACACACACACATACACACACACACACACACACACACACACACACGGGAGGGGGCCTGTTCTGGAATGCCACTTTTGAAAGGGTCATGAAAGGAGAAGTTGCAGTTGGTCTCCTGATTATGCAGATAGTTTAGCCAGAGTGTCTCAGGGCCTGCCCTCAGGGCAACTGTCCTAGTTTTTCTTTGTAAATTAGAATGCACATTTCTATTGCCTCATAGGGCTGGTCCTGCACTAGGGTAACCTCTCAATAGACGTGAGATTACTCCACACAGTTATTGGGCATGTGTAGCTACTGGAACCGGGGAGTTAAGACAAAGAGAGATGATGGATAGAGACAGACTGTAGAGGTTTAGCACTGGGCTGGTGTGGCTGCAGTTACAGATGCAAATGAACCTGCTAAGGTTTGACTGACTCAGGGCAAAGCCATATTTACAGCAATGGAAAAATCATTTCATACACGCCTGTTTATAAGGAAAACACTGAGCTGCCACAAAGCAAGTGTTGCCAAATACTACAGGCCATATTTTTTTCCCTTCAGCCATCATAGGAGTGAACATGACTACTGTTTTGAAAGGTAGGTTTCATAAACTTAAGTGTTTGTTTTTTTTTAAACTGTTATATTAAAAGAGTGTGCTAAGGACCATTCACCCCAGAATTCTCATTCTAAACAGCAGAAATATGGAGAATTCTAATAGCTTACTGAGGTGCTTTTCCTAAGATCGTGATAAAACTTATCTTTAATACTAAATTCTCCAAATGGCTACTGCTACAGTTTAAATATGTCCCCTACCATTTCATATCCTAGCCTCAGATCAGTTTGGTAATATTACCAGGTGAACATTCCGGTGGTGATTAAGCTCTGAGTGCGGAGTCCTTGACGGTAGGATTGACATTCTTCAGAAATGGCTGAGAGGCAAATTTGCCACTTCTGTTCCTCCTGTTCCTCACTCCAGGTGAGGACACAGTCAGAAGGCACTATGGACACCCATTTGCAGATACCAATGACATGAGTGGCTTGGTCTTGGATGTCTCAGCCTCTAGGAAGGAGAAGATTAAGCCATTACTTGTTCCTTACCAAGTCTCAGGTATTTTATTACAGTAATGCAAAGGAAATAAGGCAGGTGTTTTAAAGGGAGTGGTTTGCCTGAAAACTGGAGGTCTCTTGTGAATGACCCTGCTAACAATGATACTCAGGCACAAATAGAGGGAAACAGTCCACATCCACAAACCAGTCCTTGTCTCCCGGATTAGTTCTGCCTTATACTTTCTCTTTATGACCAGCTGTTGTCTGACTAAAGATTGTAATCCTCACACTAACTTTCCTAAGCCCTGACCTGCTAACATATATAAGCTCTGTTTGGCCAGCACAAAAATAGAGAATTCACATCAGGATACACATCTTGAGATACTGTGTATCCTGTCAGAGTACCAGCTCTGAAGTTGTATAACTAACCAGGTATTTTAGAAGTTTATCCATCAGAAATTCAGGTTGATGTTTGAAATGTGGAAGGGGGTAGATAATGGCTATCATATTAAAGAAGCTATGTCAACGGAGGTCAGACTGCTGAATTCTAAACAGTGTCATTCCAAATAAAGATCTGTTCCTTGATAAGGAGCATATGCATAAAGAATGTATAGTTGACAAGATAGAGTATAAAATACACAGCTGATTATTTTGGGAGGATGTTGCCATTTCCACAGGATGTAACACAAATTCCTAAAACTTTTAGGGAACGGATAAAACAATGTGTGCTCTCTGCACTGAGTGGCAGGATGCTAATGTTTTCTCTTCCGGAGCACACATTCCTCAGGAAACGGGAGCCCAAGGTGGTTGGTTGCATTTTTTTAACCAAGTTGCTGCTTCCCACCCTTGCCATATGCAGCTCTGGAGTTTACATTTCTTTTTGTTCTCATTTTCCAAGATAACTTACTTCCCTGAAGTTAAATTGAGGGTACTCCTTAGTTGCCCCAAAGTTGTATTAGCACACTCCTTTTTATGTGCAACATGTATGTACCCTGCATACACATACTTGTACACACACATACATACATTTTCATATATACATACATACATACATACACTCACACACACATACACAGACACCAATATACACAGTCACACACATTCATACATATTCACACGTACATATGCACCACACACACACACACACACACACACACACACACACACATAGAGCGACAATGGCTTGCTTGGACACATTGTTTCTAGTTCTCAAAGCTTGTTTGCGGAACAAAAAAGAATTCATGGTCACTTTCTAGGGGGAAAACACCTGAAAGAAAGAAGCTAATAAAACCCAAAGCAAACAATTAGTCTTTCAAGGGATGACCTAGCATTTGCTAGGGAGTACACCAACTTCAGTGTTGATGGGATGCCTGCCATACAGAGAACCATCCTAGATGAGACCCCCTTAAGCAATCACCCCAGGGTACATTGGCTTCTCCTTCATCATCCCTTCCTCTCTTGGACCCCTACTTTCTATGAGCAGCAAGGGTACCCTATTGGGAAGAACTAATCTTTTTGTGGGTTCTCATGGTACTCTATTCCTCATGTGTCCTTGTGTATGTGGAGCAGACATTTCCAAGAGGTATCTGTTTAGAGTGGGAGCACTGTTGCCTTTAAGAAAATGCCAACCAAAAGAGGTGGAGAAATTATCAGTAACTCATCACCTGGGCTCTTGTGTAATTGGGACATAAAGAAAGGCACTTATGAGTTCAGGACTGTGATAAAAAGAGTCACACAATGAAGAAGGAGCATTGTGCCTTGATAACATTTCCCGCTAATAAGACTGTAAGAGTATAACATGTAGTACAAGCGATCCTTTGCAATAAAGGTACTCATCTGTTATCTAGTTCCAGTTGAGTTCATTTGAGCTCTTCAATTGAAAACAAAACAAAACAAAACAAAACAAAACCTTGTTATCCTGTTAGATATTAAAAGTTTATAGCGGGGCTGGAGAGATGGCTCAGAGGTTAAGAGCACTGAGTGCTCTTCCAGAGGTTCTGACTTCAATTCCCAGCAACCACATGGTGGCTCACAACCAAATGTAATGGGTTCTGATGCCCTTTTCTGGTGTGTCTGAAGACAATGACAGTGTACTCACATATATAAAATAAATAAATCTTTTCTTTTAAAAAAATTACAGCAGACCCCGTTTCTCACCCTGTTTCTCACAAGGTTATATCAGTGGTCAAAATAATGTATAAAGCACAGGACATTCTCCTTCCAGTCTGAAGACCTTCCATGCGTTGTCTGCTAAGATCCACCTTTCTTTTGTTGTTGTTTTTGTTGGTGTTGTTTTTCTGGCTTATGAAGCAATGTCTGTGCTACAGTATTAGACTTTGATAGTCCCAAGAACATTTTCGCATTGATACCCCATTACTTCTTCTCTGTAGGTTCCGGGCCAACACTGCTTTTAAGGACTCATTTTTGCATATTATATTACTACAGAAGTAGATTCCACAATGATGGCATTCCCAGGGGTACCTATTTACCCAGAAACGGACTAATGGACTATTAATGCTTTTTCAGCTTGGGATTTAGTCCTATATTTTCAAATCCTCACAAACCATAAGGCTGCTTGAATCCAGCACAGGAAAGCTGAAGGAAGGAAAGAATGAAGAGATGGGTGGAGATTAAATGATTAGAAAAGGATAATTAAATGTGTGATCCTCTGATTTTTTTTTTAATTAAAATACAGTGTGACTGCTACATGGAGTGTGGAAAACATAAAACCATTGATCTCTTGTCAAGCAAGTTAAGTTTCACAGACAGGTACACAGTGTCTAGAGTAGAGCCTTCAGAGCTAACTCTTTGGCACCTCAGTTCTTTCTGCTCTAAAGGGAGGCTGGCACAAAGTATGCTCCCTCGTGAGGTTGCTGTGAAGAGTAAATGAGAAAATCGCTCTGCGCTCAGTACACTGTAAACTCCAAGCCTTTGGGGGTTGGGGGAATCAGAAACAAACTGGTCTGTGTATCAGGTGCTTGACTGGAGAGTGGGGGAGATGGATCATAGCTAAAATCCAGAGACAGTCTGACAAAGTCACGCCCCAAATGATCAGCAGCTGGAACAAACACCACCACTCAGTCTGTCTGTGAAAGGAGTTTCTGCTTTTTCCATTGCTTTGCTGGTCCATTTTGTTTCCATGAGAGGGCAGACTTCTCAGCTGTGGTTTAGATTTTGGGTATCCTTCAAAAGGCCACATATTAAAGGCTTCATCTGCCTAGTGGTGGTACTCATGTGAGCTGGCGGAGGAACCTTTGAGATATGGGGGCCTTACAGGAGGCCTTAAACCAATGGGCCCTTACAGGCAACTATACAGACCTCTTCCTTTCCTCTTATGAGGTGAGCAGTTCTCGTTTACTGTGTCCTCCTGCTGGCATATGGTGTCCCATCACAGGCCAAGAGCAACAGGGCCATCTGATGAGGAACCAAAACTTCCAAAGCTGATTATCTCAGATGTTGAGTAGCTGGAAGCCAGCACACACTCTGTACCTGCAGAGTAAGTATGGTCGTCATTCAGTTCCTGGAAGCCTTATTGTTCAAAGAGGATTATCTACAGATACAGAAGAATGTTGCTAAGAACTGTTATCTGTTTCCCCTCTAGTAATAAAAAGGGGTTTCCCTTCCAGGACAGCCAGGGCTACACAGAGAAACCCTGTCTTGAAAAACAAAGCAAAACAAAAACCAAAACAAACAAAACAAACAATCAAAAAAGAGATTTCCCTCACATCTTACTGGTTATGTTTCCTTAAGTGGTTGTGGAGTTTGAGGATTTCTTCCAGACTGAAGTTAATTAAGTATGTGTTATTCATTTTCCCCTTGCTGTAACCAGATACTTGATAAGAAGAATCCTAAGAATTTATTTTGGTTCCCGATGGGAGGGTACTGTACCTCATGGAAGGGGAGGACTAGTGGGGAAGGAGTGGGTCATGGCCATGGCCATGGAAGTTTGAGGATGCTTGCTTACATCTTTTGGGCCACAAAGCAGCAGGAAAGAGAGATGGGACAAGAATCAGGACCCACACTGTAACTAAGACCCACCACAGTGACCATCGTATTTTAGATATATTAGCCCACTCCCTCCCTCTAGGCCAAACCTCGTAAATATTCCAGAGACTTCCCAAACTATCAATATTTTGTGCCCACTTATTCACACATATAAGCTGCAAGGGACATTTCACAGTAGAGCTATAACATCCTGTCTCATGTCTTTTGTGAGGGAACCAAGCTCAGTCCACCTGTATTTCTAGAGGACATATTCTCTTACTGTACCATCAAGTCATTTGTATCATTAATTAGCTACTTGATGGCTTTCTAATTAAAAGAGAATGTGTGTGAATTAAGTAAAACTAGGTAGAAACATCACAAGAAAATATCCTAATAAATATACTTTAATTAAAATATAATTAAATCACTTCCCCTAGTTTCCTTTTTCCTCCTGCAAACCCTCCCACATCTATGTCCCCCACTCCTTATAGTAAATCTCCAACCCCAATAAGCCTGCTCAAAGAACACACAACTCAGTTATAATATTTATAAGCTTCATGCTTGGACTGGGCAGATCTACCACTATACTACTCTCTTCTCTTGCTACATGCCGCTTCTCCAGGCCACGTGGTTCTGCTCCATCTTCTTTCCACCTCCTCTTTCTCAGTTTTCCTCTCTCTCTTCCATCTGTCTCTTTGTTCTTTCTCCTTCTTTCTCTCTCTCCCTTCCTAAAACCTCCAGCCCTACCTTTCCCCTCTACTGCCCAATCATTGGCTCTAGTCTTTATTTGACCAGTTAAAATGGAGAGAAGGTTCACATGAAATCACCTGAGTATGTGATCCACTCCTCCTTGACCATCAGGGGCAGCCCCTCTTGAGGAAGCAGAAATAGCATCAAAATACAGATAGCACCAGGGCAATCTACAACCTCCCACCAACACACACACACACACACACACACACACACACACACACACACTCTCATTCTCAAGTTGATGGCTTCTTTTTCTTTGATTACACAAAGAACATTTTAATATTATATTACCGATACAATGTTGATCATACCTCAGAATAAAGTGATTTTGACAGCTGTAAGTGCAATGGGGCTCAGAGGAACTTAGCTATGGAGACTCTACTGCTTGGTACTTGGTTTCAAATGTAGCATTTTCAGGTCAATGTATCTCTTTTCTGTTATGAAAATATTAGATATTAATATCTAGAAAGGAAAAGCATAAGGAATGGAAGATGGGGCTGAAGAGATGGCTCAGTGGTTAAGAAAAAGTACTGATCTTACAGAGGACCCAAGTTTGAGTCTTAGTACCCACATCTGGCAGCTCACAGTTACCTACAGCTTCAGTTCCAAGGAGAATCTAATACCCTTTTCTGGCTTTCTTGGGTACTACACTCAGAATCATGAAACAAAAATTATTAAAAAAATGTAAAGAAATAAAAGATGATTAACCGACATCAATATTTTGTTTTGTTTTGAGGAAGTGTTTGTTTTCAATGTGTTTAACATTCTCTAAAAAACCCAGAGGCAGTGATGAGAAAGACCAGTTGACCAGATCAATACAGACAGCAAAAAAAAAAAAAAGTCACAATATTGTATCCTCATTACTCTGGACAGACATGGATGAGGACTGAGGCTGAGGGATGAAAGGAACACTCTCACAAACAGGTCTGAAGTCTATAGAAACTGAGAGGGATGTGCCAGGAGGCTTTGAGTGACAAATCCCCAGTTGAGAATCTTACTTAGTGCCAGGGAAACAGCATGCCTTACCACTCACAACTGACAATGTAGGGATATTAAACACAGTACTTATCAGCATCATGATCAACATCAGTAGATGATGTTTATTAAACACACTGCAGAACACAGGAAAGCCTTACGAAAACAGTGGGCCCTGCAGAACCAGTGAGTTCTATATCTGAACATTCAGTTGACTACAACTGGAAAATAACTGAACAAAATTACATCTGCCTTTGCTGCTATTCTCTAAGCAATACAGTGTGACAGCTACTTACACAGTAGTAGGCATTGCAGCAATGTAGATATGATTAAAGTACCCAGGGAGATGTGCACAGTGGCTATGCGGACTCCACACCATTTTGTATGAGAAGGATAACATCAGAAATTCTGATGTGTGTGGAGACTTCTGGAGCCAATTTTCAGGAGCATCAAGATGAGTCTAGCAGTTATTTTTCTAAAACCCTAGTCAGACAGCTGCAGCTAGTATCAGCAGCTCCATCTGCAGCTGAAACCTTGCAAGTTTCCAATGTTTAAACAACTTGATGAGCACAAGCCGAGAGAATATAGTCCTGTGCTAAACAGTGACACTCACAGTCAATGGAAGACCTGCCTAGGTGTCTGTGGACCCTTGAGAGGGTGCCTATTGGCGCTTGATGATGATGCAGCAGTCACCCTGTGATGTTTGTATAACACTGTTCACTTCACAAGCCTAGTTCATTGCTCTGGAAATGTTATGTTAAGTGGCACAGGCTGCATTCCATCCATCACCGTGGGTTTGACACTGAACTCCATCTTCTTTGCACAGGCAACACATAGAAAAATGATTTCTGAAGCATTCTATGTGCACCCTCATCTGTAGTAATTCCAACTCATAATTCCACCCTGGTGTGCTGGAAGAGGCTCCCTTGCAGTCCCAGCCCCATGTTCGGTGAGTTTACAGCAGCATTGTAGGAGATCTACTCATCATAGAAGAATGCTTACTTTGGGGACTCAGTTTCTCTTCGATTCATTGTCTTGATTCAATTTCAGCAAACTGAGCAGGTCATGTGACGCGATTCTTAAGGTCTCTATTCATGTTCTTGTCTTTTCCACCAAATCTTATTATGAAGAAACTTGTATCAGAGTCAAAACCCATGTGACATCTGAAGTGCTAAAGTAGAAAAACTATCTTCTCAGGAAATGTGCCATTGATGTTTTTAATATGATCGCGCATGCCCATGCAGTTGCGAAGGGTGGGTCAACCTACTGGGAAATGCTGGTCTTCAGTGATCCGTTGCTACAATGGCACAGAGCTTGCCGAGTTGCCGCCTCTCGGGACATTAGTTCATTTCTTCAAATAAACTGCACATAATTGGTAGCTGGAGCTCTGTCCCTGACTGATAGGGAAACAGCGATGTAAGAAACATTGTGTAGTTTTGTACACAAAGTATCAACAGAATGGCTTCTTGGAGACTGGAGGCCACACAGATACAATGCTAGTGTGGTAAAGAAGTCATGGAAGGCTTTTCAGGTGATGTGTGGTTGGACTAGAAACCAAGAGATGCATGGAAGGGATCAAGCAGAATGAGATTCAAGAAAATGAAGCAGGGTAGTGAATTTCAGGGTGACTCTTGGATATGACTAGACTAATAAGTCGGTTCACACTAAGATGGCAGAAAAGAGAAGCCTCCTTACCGAGACTAGTGTAGTGCTGTAGCAGTTGTACACAGGACACATATGTAGAAGGAAACTTTAGTATTAATTATTAATTAATAAATCCTGGTGTAGGGTTGCTATCTGCCTCAATGGTTTTTATGTTTCCAAATGAAAGACACACCTACAGTCTTTATATTTTAATATGCCTTAAGCAGCACAACAGCTGGGTGACTGCCTAACCTTTTTCCTGCTAGAATCTACCTCCTGCTCATAATTCTGAGTCACTACTTCCTAATTTCTATGTTCCATCTTGGTGACTCTAGACTCAATTAGCCCTCTGAGCCCATGTTTTCTTGCTTCTCTACCACGTCACAGCTTCTGTGTCTCTCCTCTCTCCACACTCACCTAAAGCATGGTAGATCTCTTTCTCCTCCTCCTATTCCTCCTTGCTGTCCCAAGCCCCAGAAATTCTTAAGTCCTGTCTTTGTCTGTCCTCTCTAGCTATTGGTTGCTAGCATCTTTATTTACCAACCAGAACCAATGGGGGGCAGGTTTCCAGAAACTGTGCAGACTGTCTCATGCAAACAGTCTTTTGGGAGACAATAATTAGCATTTGTAATACAAGTAGGAGACAGGAGAAATTGGTTTGGAAATGCTGAGGTATTTTATAGACTCAGTAAGATGAAGTGGTATTTATCTGTTTTCTGTTATCCCAATGAAATACCTTAATATGAGAACTTTATAAAGAAAAGAGGTTTATCAAGTTCAAATTTGGGAGGTTCAAGACCTAGTGTTGGCTTCTGCTTGGCCCTTGGGACAAGTAGTACTACTTTGGCAAAAGAGTGCAGGAGAGAAAGAGATCACATTGTAAGAGGGAAAGCCAGATATTGGGGAGGGTTGTTTCCTAACAACTCTCTCAAGAGTTGTTTCACCACCTTAGTACATTCTGAGAGCGCAACCCAATGATGTAAGGACTTTCCAGTCCCACCATGCCTGAACATCATCAGTACACTGGAGACCAAGCTTACAGTGCACCGGGAACAAACTACATTAGTATAAGGAAGGGACAAAACACACTCCATAGCTTCAGGAATACAGCTGTGACTGTGTCTTAAATAATCACAGACATATCTGTCCTATCCCATGATCTGGTGCACCGGTGTCAATCCAGGTAGACTGAAGTAAGCTCCCATCCATCTGATACCTGGACACGAGGCCTTTCTCATGATTGGCACATTGCTTGGTAGGAAGTATACCCTTAACTATAAATAGTAATAGGGTTTCTCTCCTCCATCTCTCCCTATCTAGCTTCAAATGAATGAGACTTGGACTATGACTTATTTGTTAAGCTTTATGGAATTACTGGGGGATTGCCCCAATCTAATTCTCTAAAGCTAGGTTGGCTACTTCCCCAACTGTGCTCCCCAAATAATTGCTGTTTTCATCTCTCAGGTTATTTCTGCTCGAACAGTCTGTTCTTGGCGGGGGTGGGGGGGTTGAGGGGGGGGAGGACACATTTCACTCTGGTGTGTGTGCCTGCTTCATCCCATCTCTATTCCTCCTCCTCTGTGTTCCTTCTCTCCCCCTCCTCCTTCGCTCCCCCTCCTCCTTCTCTTCGTCCTCCTCCTGAGCCCTCCCTGCAACATGCAGCCTGCTGGCTCAAACCCCAACTCTTTCTATTGTTCCCAGTAACAGGCTGTAGCTATTTTTATTTAACCAGTAGTTTTAAATTGGGGGAGCAAGGTTTACACAACCAAGATTGGTGTGCATGGAATTCGCTCATCTTAGGGCAACCAGATCTTGGGGTACAGAGTTTAGTATTTGAATATATAACAGCGCCAGGCCAACTCCCACACTTAACATCCTCTCTTTTTGGTGAGGGAGAAAGAAGAATCAGTGATGGTCCCTGAGGCATGGAGATCCAGGGTCCCTTAGCTTGTCCGGAGACAGGTTGCCATTTGTAGAACAAGGGAAACAGAAGGTTGAGACAGCTGGTGGGGTCAGGCTCCCCTTGGTGCTTCCTGCTCTACTGTAGTTGCAAACCACAGCAATTCCATAAGGTCCATTCTGCTGAATGTTTGTAGTACAGGGAGAAAAAAGAAAAGCAAAACAAAGCAAAAAAAATTTTTTTAAATGCAACACACTACTTCTCATGGCCCAAATAACAGGGCTACTAACTCAGAATAAAAAGCAAGTTAGTTTTCAACATTGCTTCTGACTAGAAAATTGACCTTGCTTCCTGGAATAGGCAAGTGACCTTTACTATGGCTTCGAGAGTCACCCTTTTCATGATCAGCCCCTTTCCTATTTGGGCATTCCACCCTGACTTTTGAAGATAGAAGCTCTTTCTGCAAGGAGCTCTGCCCTGCAGCCAGCCTGTTTCTGTAGGTGCTCAGCCAAAGGAAGCAGCTGGCTCCAGCACATACCAAAAGGTTTTCCTGGGGAGGAAAGGAAAGATCAAAGCCTTGGGAAAGGGAGGAAGGTGAAGTAAATGCATAATGCAAGTGAGGTCTGTATGAACCCCTTCAGCCCCACAGCAGGGGAGTCTGTGTGAAGCCTGTTGAGGTGATGCTCCGCATGGCCTCAAGCTTCTGGCACTCTGAAGGAGATGATCTGGGTTACCGGTTTAAACTGTTTCTGTCTCCTCATGAATGGCCATAGCAAGCCATAAATTCTGGACTTTTATTTTTGACTTATCTTGTTCCTGGGGTTTGAGGAAAAAAGGAACAGATAAAACGGTTTTCCGGTTTGCTTCAAAGTCACATATCAGAATCTCTGCAATAAATTGTGTTTTTATTTGGAGTTATAGCCTCATCCTTTTCAAGCCAAGAAGAAGGCTAAGTAAACACAAAGATAACCTCCCAGCCTCCTTATTAACATCTCCCTCTTCACGTACTTGTCATTTTGAAGACACCAGTCTTTCTGAGGTTTTCTTTGCAGGGTAATATCTCAAGAACGACTTCATCACATTCAAAACTGTAGCACTGGCTCCTCAGCCGGACTCTGTGATTACATCACAATCAATAGCCCAACAGCTTAGGCTGAAATTGCTCTCCCATCTAGGTTAGGTCCTATCTCCTTTCTTTCTTGGCAATGTATTAGTTCCTGCCCGTTGTTTTGTTTCAGAATATGCACCAGTTTAGCTCCGGACACAACTCAAACACTGAGCTTGTACAATGTGACTCTCACAGGGTGGGGGTGGGGGTGTTAGTTTGCACATTTCCTTCCTGCATCATACTGGAAACCAGGTTTAAAATATCTGGCCTTGGGACACTGAACCATCCTTTTAGCGTTTAAAATAAAAAGCCAGGCCATATGTAAGACACTTCTGACTGGGATAGAAATCTTTTGTTATAGCTGAATGAATGAATGAATGAATGAATAAAAGTTGCTTTGATGTTTGCTTATTCTGCTCAATAAATAAAGACCAAGTAAGGATTTTTATTCAATAACATTTGCCTCAATAATGGAATTTCAACTAAGGTAAGTTATTGCAGAAAATAGAGGCAATCTATAAATTGTCACAAGTTTGACTCTCAAGTGAAAATAATTGGTGCTCCAATGAACTGATTTTTTCCAGTCTATTGTTTTTTTGTTTGTTTGTTTGTTTGTTTGTTTTTCGAGACAGGGTTTCTCTGTGTAGCCCTGGCTGTCCTGGAACTCACTTTGTAGACCAGGCTGGCCTCGAACTCAGAAATCCGCCTGCCTCTGCCTCCCAAGTGCTGGGATTAAAGGCGTGCGCCACCACCACCTATTGTTTTTAGGGAAAGTGGACCACTGGTCCACTGCTATTCTGTCCTAGCTAGCTCCTCCCACTCTCTAGGGCAGGGCTTTGTCCCCACCTTTCTACCCCATAAACACAGGAAGGTGAGAAGCACAGGCCTCCAGGTACATGATGCAGCCAGGTAGCAGACACCAGGTTGTAGCTTCCTCTCTCTAAGCATCCAGGTAACATCAGCTTTCCCTGCCACAGAATGAGATGGAGACAGAGAGTCTGAAAAATCATTATGTAAGGGTTTGGTTTCTCCAGTTCATCTCTTCCTGTCTCCAGCATGCTCTTCTATATAATGACAACATGGGAGGTTTTTCTGGAAAGATGAAGCTGGGGAATTTGAACTGTTTCAGAACTCAAAATAGACGTTTGCTCTTTCCACAGATAATCTGCTGTGATTTCCCACGGAAACCTTCTGTCTTTTCAAAGATGTTAAGTTGCGGCAGAATTCTCTTGCAGAAAGGCTAGGCTTGGGCGGGTCGCTGTGCACCTTCCTGAGAGTCCCCACACTTCTCTGTGCTCCCCCAGGTAGCTGCTTCCTGTCATATCCAGAGGTTCTGCTTACTAGAGTCCTACAGTCCATTCTGCCTAGACTGGAGAAAAATTACCAACAGTACATGTAGTGAATCTGACCACCTACTAGCCTATCCAAAGTCCTTTATCCCTTGAAACTTACCTTGTTCCTATTGGGTGCCTATATCATTGTTTTGATGGTCTCCACTACATGCTTATTTGTTTTAAAATTGTTCTTCCTTTTAGTTTTGTGGATATGTGTATGACTATGTATGGGCATGTGCAGTTGAGTGCACATGAGTGCCCTCAGAATTCAGCAATGGTGTCAGAAAAGGGAAAAGGAGTTACAGATGGTTTTGAGTAGCCCAATGTGGGTCCTGGGAACTGAACTCAGGTCTTCTGCAAGAATAGTACTCTCTTAATCACTGAGCCATCTCTCTTCAGTCTACCCGAGTATTTATTATAGTTATATGCTTTGAAAGTGTATTATTCTCTGACGATATTATGAGCACCTTAAAGTACACACCCAGATGGGATTTCAAAAGAATTAAGTCAACTAAGTAGAAGTCATAATGTTTTCTCTGTTTTACTCTCACTGGATTCAGGGTGACTGACTCTAATACAGGTCGGAAGTTGTACATACCTCAGAATTGGTTGAGTAGTTTGTGGTTGGTTAGAAAAACACAAAACAAAACAATTACAACAGGAAACAGTGTTGGGCCTCTGTGAAGTGTATTTCCTACTGGTCTCCAGACGATGATTCCAGAGAAATACTCAGGCCAGGGCTCACTTCAAAGAGAAATGTGGAGGAAGCCAATGGCCAGGGAGAAAATATCAAAGGGAGAGAGCTGTTCCATCCCCTGCAGATGCGTGTCTGCCTCTGCGTTCATCAGATGTCTGTTGAGTTCTTCACATGTATTAGATGGTTGGACTTCTGGGCAGAGCGATGCCACCCTGCAGAAATCCTGAGTGGACCTCGGTGATGGTAAGAGAGATGGCAAACTAGAGTGACCTGAGAAGACTTCACCCGTCACAGGCTCAGGAGCCTGCCACAGCCTAGCAGAGTAACGAGGAACATAGTATAATATCTGGGTGGCTTTCCACTCATGTGCCTGGTTAGACTTGGAAAGAATAGGGAAGACTGTGGAAAATAAAGATAATCAATAAACACCCAGAGAACAAGAATTTAAGTTGCATATTCTGCTACCAGCTACAACGGATGCTAGTTCATGACAGGGTTGTTTTGATTCCGAGGGCAGGCCTGGTTCTACCCCACCCCCCAGCAGTTACTTGCTGAGTGTTGGCGACTAAGTTTATTTGACTTCCTATGGGATAATAATAACACTGAAGTTATGAAGGACAAAGTTGACAATCTTTGGTAGGTGCTTAGGATGACAGAGTAAATGGTAACCACACGTATCTGTTGTTCCTAGTGACCCATGAGCTAGCTGTCATCTCCGTTTTAAAATTGAGGTGCTAGAAAGATGGTTCAGCATTTAAGGATGCTGCCTGCTCTTGCAGAGGGCCTAGGATTAGTTCCCATTATCCACATGGCAGCTCATGGGCATCTGTGACTCCAGTTCTAGGGTATCCAGTGTCCTCTTCTGGTCTCCGTGGGCTTCTGCTTGCATGTGGTACATATAAACTCAAGTGCACACACACACACACACACACACACACACACACACACACACACTTAATTAAAGATAACTTGACTAAGGCCTAGAGAGCATCAGGACATTGCCACACTTGTGCTATGACATGGGATACAGGCTGCCCTGGCACTTATAGGCAGAAGCTATGGGTAAGGAAAGAGAGAACAAGACAAAAACCAAAGAAGGTTCACAGAGGACAGAAGGCTCCTCAGAGAATTTCTCTCTGAGCTTTATTTGGAAGGGAAAGCTGGGCGTTCACCATTGATGGCAGGAACATTGTGCCACTTGGACCTGGACAGATTATCTAAGTAGACAGCTCAGGATGACCTTACTCTACAGCTCTAATCCTTAACTTGCCCGAGAGGAGAAGAGAGAGTGAAAAAGACACGAAACAAAATAGTGACGTCAGGAGCGACAGTTTGAATGATGGACATAGCAAGCCGGAGCAGGACTTCCTCATGAGTATTTATGGGCTGGCATTTCCTACCGATACTTAAGGGCAAGAGACATCAGGATTTGGTCAACAGAGCTGAAGTTTGATGCTATCACTGTGGCTCTTGATTGCTTTTTGCTACTGAAGATTATGGGCACATTGTGATTCCATTAAAGAGCCCTGGAGATAGAGGAGCTTTTCCATATGCCTGGAATACCTGCTTTTCTCCACTCAATAGAATTCTGCAATCAGAAAGAGGATTCGAAAACAAATGGGTGGGGCCCTCAGGCCTCAAGAATGCACGGATGAGCTACAGATATTTTCCCTACAGAGGAAATAGAGTAGCTCTTTTCCTACGCACGTGTAAGTTCAGCAGCTCAGGTTTTACTAGTCACGTCTGCTAGATCTCAGGCATCGTAATAGGGTAACAGGCAGTAATGTAATTCTGAACACTGTAAATCCAATCACTGGACACAACAGTTTGCTGAACTGGAAGGTTCATGGATGGGTACCCTTTGTGTCCAGAAGGTACTCTTATGACCCTAAGCTCAGGAACAAAAGAAAAGGTAAGATCACTTGAGTCTTTTTGATCTGCCTCCAGCTTAGATGTAAATAAAGGTGTTGTGACACAAAACAAGAACTATTTCCACAAAAGAAAAGGCATGCAAGAACACCCAGTGCCACTCCTTGCTTCTCTGGAGAGAGTGTTGGTACATGGGACACACATACACACACACACACATACACACACACACACACACTCACACACACTGAAACTTCGGAATGGGCAAAGATGGTTGAGGCTTAAATATTGTTTTCAGCGGGGAGGCAGAGTTGGCTGGTAGTAGGCACTTTGAACAGGCAATAAGGTTAGCATTTCGGTACCCCATGGTGTGGGGTGGTATGTAGGAACCTCTGGCACAGCACAGGGCTAATTTTCACAGCAGGCATTGGCATAGAACATTGACTCTGTAACATCCACCTGAAGAACTTCCCTGTGAAGAAGCAGTTTGGCGTTTCCTGGCTTTCCTGTTCTTTCCTGCAGCTTGAATTTCCTCATCCATCTTCTTTGATGAAGGAAATAAGGAAACTCGGCTCGCCAAACCTGAAGTTCCAGCTAGAGTTTTAATCTTCATAGGGGTTGTCTGACTTCAAGTGCAGTGCTGCAGACTGAATGGTAAAACCGCTGGGAGATTTTTAACTGCGAGGAACAAGAAGATCCCCAGGGACAAAGAGACAAGAAGGCTGAATCCAGGGAAGCTCTAACTTACTCTCTGAAAGCTTAGCCTTTGAGTCTGCTGAAAGAGAACAGCAGATAGCCCGTTGATTGAACAAAAGGGCTACACGCTGATTGTGTGGACTTGTGCATGAGACTCACAAAATAAACGCAGAAAGGATCGGGTGGTTAAGGTTCCTACATCATCCCTGCAGGCTGATATTGAGAAGATATGGGAAGTTTAAAATAAATATCAAATGATATTTTCAGGAGGGAATGGGCCCAGAGAACAGACAACGGTCAGGACAGGATTCTTCTAGATTCCAGGATGTTTAAAATTCTGTTATATGAACTTATTTTAGGTTATCAGCTTATAGGACACTGCCTCCCACGATCAGGGCCAAACCTCGCTCGTCCCCTAGAGTGTCCACACATAACATATTATCTGCTCTAATCCTTAGAGATTCTCTGTCATGGGTGGGCAGACCAGAGAACAAAGCCAGCCTTCACCAGAACTAAGTCCTCAGGCATTCCTGCTCTGCCTGGCAAGAGTTTGCCTTTCCTACACTTCTATTGTTCCTCCAATATGGCTTCTTCTCTACTCCCACTTCCACCTTCTCTGCAGACCATTTATCTCTCTGACTATATACCTGAGCAAGTGACTCATGGCGAAACTATTGCTTAGGGAGAAAAGGCAGTGGCATTTGGGCAGAGATGTGCTCCTCAGAATGCTGTGACTAACAGGGAATTTGGGTCTTGCACAAAACTTGAAGATCTGAGTTTGCTAAAATCTGAAGAAGTGAGTTCCGTTCACTTTTGCAAACATATCCACTTACCGTGCACCTACAGTTCAAGACTGTCACCTAGGAAGTAGTTCCTTTTTGCTGATACACACCCAAGGGGTAGCCCGGCTCATAGACAAGCATGAGGAAAAAATCACAGATGCCTACAGGATTAACCTGTGGCCCATCCGAAGAACCTCCCAAAATGTGCGACTGGACTCTCCTCAGAGAATGCCAGTGGTTCTGCTCTGCTGCTCATGAACCCTGGTAACTCTTCACAAAGGCATTCACAGAGGGGCCCCAAGGCAGGAAGCCAGAGACACAGAGCATGGCCTATGGATAGCCATTGTCTCCATAAAGGAGTCTCTTAAGCAGTGGTGGCAATGAGAAGAGCAGAGACCTAAAGGATGGTTAGAGAGGGAAGTAGGAATGACCAAGCAGAAGAATCAGCAATCCAGAAGAGGCAGGGAGCACAAGTCTGTTCAGCTGAAAACACCTGACCAAATTCTTGTCTGCCTGCCTATCTATCTAATCTATCTATCTATCTATCTATCTATCTATCTATCTATCTATCTATCTATCTATCTATCTATCTCATCTATCATCTATCTATCTATCTATCTATCTATCTATCTATCTAATCTATCATCTATCTATCTATCTATCTATCTATCTATCATCTATCTAATCTATCTATCACCTATATATCATCTATCTGTCTATTATCTATCTATCTATCTATCTATCTATCTATCTATCATCTATTTATTTTTCTGCAGTAAATCTCTTATGAAAACTTTCAAATCCATAACACAATGTCTCAGGGATTTTTGTGAACTATGAGATCTTGACTAAGATCTTAGAAATGTAAGGTGGTACCCAAACTATTTCTCTAATATCCTGCCCCTTGTATAGGATGCAGGTTGAGTTGAGAGGAGACCAGTCTTACTTTCCACACCTTAGGGGGTCATCCTTAACTCTTTGCCACAAAGATGAGATCAAGAAATTCAGGCTAAGTATGTATAGTATCTGGAGTTCCCATTGTATATGACCCAGTATTGTTTAGAAGTTCTGGAAGCCTCATCAACAGGAGGTTGTAATATGAGTCTACAAGGCCCAAGTTGTACACACAGCCCTTCTTAAGGGTGGTTTTAATATCTGAAATTTGAGTTACCCATAGTCAACCAAGGTCCAAAATTTAAGGTGTGTATATTGTTGCACACATAGGACCCCAGGACTGAAGAGGCAGAGACCAACCTTGGTGTTATAACACATAGCCCTACGAATACTTATGTTTAAGTTGAAAATCTGCAATTTTCCTTGAAACTACATTTTACTCCTAATTTGTATAATTCGTTAGCAGAAAAAAAATGTAGGCATTTTACAAAGAAGAAAAATCACAAAACTCAGTGTCTTTTGTTTTTGTTTTTTAAGTGTAATTTACGAGGCTGGAGAAATAGCTCAAAAGTTGGAGCACTGAGTACTTTTCCAGAGGACCCAAGTTGGATTTCTAGTACCCACATTGTGGCTCACAATGTCTACAACTCCAGTTCTGTGAGATCAAATGCACTCTTCTGGCCTCTTTAGGCACCAGGGATGCATTTGATACCCAGATTTACACACAGGTGAAACACTAATATACATTATAAAAAAACCAATAACTAATAAAAATGTATAGTGTGCATAATACAACCCATAGCAAGCTTCTTTAGTTTTCTTATTATATTAATATTCTATAGCCCAAGGACTTTGGTTGGCAGCTGGCTTTTGTAGGAGAATCCCCAGGAAGCTGTTCTTCTCTAAGGAAAAGTTTTTCAGAAATGCCCACGGGAAGGCTCAACAGCTGGTCCTTGGAGAAGAGACAGCTTCTGCATCTTCAGATGACCCTGTGACCTAAGCCCTTTCTGTGACCTCTCATCCCTAGAGTATATGACTATGGGTAACTCAAATTTCAGAAATTAAAGTCACTCTTAAGAAGGGACCTCTGTGTATCTGTCTTGGGCCTTGAATACTTAGATTATAAGACTCATTCTCCAGGTGTCTACAGCTTGTCCATTAGAAGTCAAACATGACCTGTGTACAGGTAGTCAGATAACAAGGCTTGTGGGAGCTTAAGAATGTCTATGGCAAAAGCAACTCAGGATTTTTACCTTATTCCGATGAGGTGGTCCAGCTGTGGATTCTCTGTGGTAAATAAAACATGACCATGACGATAGAATCAGACCTTGGTATGTTATCTGTCAGATAATTCAAGGTCCCCTTGCCTTCCCACACAGAAAAGCTAAGGAAGTGGGAGCTGGTGACTAACAGTATTTTGAGAGACAAAAGGGAACTAATAAATATGTGGCTTCATCATCTCACATTCAGTAAGCCTTACCCAAATTAAAGCCAATTTCCCCTAAGGGCTTAGAAACCTCTTCAAATCGTGTTTCTGAATCAGATTCTCTTATGGACTTCTGTATGCATGAATTTTGACTCTCACATGTACGTGCTTTAATATCCAAGAAGATATTGCATTGAATGCAAATGCGTGTGTCACCAAGCTTTCTATGTAGGGTAAGGAACAAGAAGCAGTAGCGAACCCAAATCCAGTTGAATAACCGAGATTTTAAAGGTTCTGTTTTTTTGTTTTTTAATAAATCTAGCAAAAAGTATTCAGCCAAAATAATTTAAGTAATAATTCATAAAGGTATTTGGAAGATTCCAGCAAACATGGCTTTTAAGGAACATAGGGAGGCAGCCTGGGGATTTATGTGAGCAAGTTGTGACCCAACTTATGTCCCCCAAGTGCTAGGCAGAACTCAGTCCCCTCACCCAAACTTCTCTTTCTTTGGGTGGAGGAAGGGAAGACAATACCATTATGACCATGACAGAATTAAACAAGATAATAATATATGGCCACTCCCCTCTGCCTTTCACCCCCCCACCCCCACCCTTTAAAACACTTAAAGAGAAAGCCAAAGTCTTCATCTCTAGGATCGGGTGCTCTTCACCCAGGCCTTCCACCATGTCTCCCTAAACAGCTGCAATCCACCTGCAGAGGAGTCCTGCTGACCTATAAACAAGCAAGTGGGTCAGGTCAGGACGATGTGGAATCTGTATAACCGGGTGCCTGCTGGAATTAGACCTGCACAGACGGATGGATGCTTGTTTGTTGTCCATGAGCCTGCTGGAGGATAACCCAGGATGTGGGAAGCTTGCCCTTCACAGTAGGGGATTCTTTCTCTCATTTTTCCATGCCCTTCTTCTGACTTCTCTCTCTTCCATCCTTTTTTCCCTTCCCCCACTCCTTGTTAAACACATCTTCCTACACAGCCTAGAACTGGAAGCCTTGTCCTTCAGCCTCCCAAGGGCTGTGTGTGTCCCCAACCTTGTCCTCTGAACATATTCCTTTAAATGCTTTACCATCAGGGGAAAAAAAAACAACTTTCTGACAATAATAAACTATGTATAATTTTAACTTTTTAAGTGTTCTGAAAAATTGCCTCTGTAATGCAAAAGTCTGGACCTTGTGTTGCTGGTGATGGTAACTAGGCATCTTCCTGAGTCCTCTCAATTCAGTTCATCTCTTGACTTCCTCGACTTTTTCTCTACATACAGATGATAATGTTCCAAGTGGGTAATACATTGGGGATTAAGGGCAAAGTGTTTTGTGTCTTGGACCTCAACTCTCTGAAAATACGAATGATAATATCACCTTATCTACTAAATTGCTGTGCTAATCATTCATGGATTGTACAAGAAGACAGTGCAAAAGCCACAGTATGCAAATGTCTCAGTGCCCGGTCCATATGTTACTCATATGTTAGTGTCCCCACACATCTGGTTGTCCACATGGATTTACTGCTGGGGCTTGCAGTGTGGCTGTAGAACATTCTGAGCAGAGTTTTTTGATGCCCGATGACACTGTAGTCAAGACCTGCTGCTGTCACTTGACTTCAGACGCACACTGGCCTATTCCTTTCTCAGAATGAGGATTTGCATGGTGGTCATTTGGGAGACATAGAAGCTGGGCAGAAATTTCCCCTAAGCAAAAGACAGAAAGAAATACAAGGCAAAACAGAAGAGAAAGAGCCTAAGTTTCTGTAAGTGAGTGTTGCAAGCCAGTAATGATTAATGCTGGACTTGCTGGCCCTCGGCATGGAGTTGAGCTGGAGTGAAAGTAGGTATAGACACCACAAGACATCTCTGGGGAGAGTTTTCGGAAGTTTCGTTATTCATAAAGAATGCATGTATGTATGACTACACATAAACACACAAGATCCTTCTACCTCAACGTGTGATACAATGTGTGTTGTATCAAGGTGTGTGTGTGTGTATGTGTGTGTGTGGTTGTGTGTGTATGTATGTATGTGTGTATGTGTGTATATGTGTGTATATGTGTGTGTGTATGTGTGTACAGATCTTTTGTTGTAGCAAATTCCTCTTCTTCATTATCATTATTTGGATTCAATCAAGTACAGAACAGAACATTTCTAAATCTAAAAATTAATCTGAGCGCTATTTGTCAAGAGATTTGAAATCTCTCATTTGATCATTACCCCTCCATACAGAACGTTGAGATCCCTTGGCCTCTCTTTATCTTGTGACTAAACTTGTGTCACATAGATTGGTTGCTGTGTGCGTTAGATCAGGTCATGGAATTTATTTTCAGAAACGACAACAAAACAATTTAAAGATGAGCAAAATTCCTTCCCTTCCCTTCCCTTCCCTTCCCTTCCCTTCCCTTCCCTTCCCTTCCCTTCCCTTCCCTTCCCTTCCCTTCCCTCCCCTCCCCTCCCCTCCCCTCCCCTTTTTAAAATTCATTCATTCATTCATTCATTCATTCATTCATTCATTCACTTTACAGAAGTGTTTCTTCTCTTGACCAATTAAGCCTGAACTCTTCTGCTCTTGACACTTTCTCCCAGGCTTTCCTGACAACACTGGAAGCCAAGGCAGAACCCAGGTGCCTATGAGTCACTCGAATTTGGTTTCACTGATGGAAAGAAATGGGAGATTTCAAAACAGAATGAGAAATGCAATGGAAGCCACGCTCCCTTTAGCCACAAGACAAATACAATATCGATACTGAGACTTAGCTGGTCCAAGAGTGAGACACAGTCAACAGTGTCTCAGTGGCTCCTTCAGCTCTGCCGGGATCAGTAAAGCCTGCATAAACACGTTGCAGAGAGGCTTAACTGATGACACCTGCTCTGTCTGTGGCTTAGTCCTATCTGATTTGAAATCTCTATTGTTTCGGAATGGGAAACCCTGGAGGAAGGAGTCCTTGGAAGTGCTAGAACAGGGCACATTCACATACCCAGAACATTGTTTTCCAAAGTTGAGAGTTAGGCATGTGTCACAGAGATGTCAAGTTTTGATAAGCCCAGTCTGTAAATCTTATCACGACTGTCAAGATTGTCTTGTGTTGCCTACAAGAAGGGGTCTACACGTATTCTCTGTTATGTTTTCCTGTGTTATTTTATCTCCTAATATTTCCTATATTATTATTTTGAACCTTTCATACTTTGGGAGAATTCTGCCGAGTTTTTAAGAGTTTAAAAAAATCTATGAGCATAGTCCAGAACAGTAGGAGGAGTATTTCTCTGACACCAAAGAACTTTTATTGTAGTTTTTTGAGATTATAATATGAATATGAAATTTCCTGTTTTTCTCTCCAATCTCCCCTATACTTTCAAATGCATGGACTCTTTTTTTTCCATTGATTTTTTATTACATGTATATATATATATATATATATATATATATATATATATATATATATATGTGTGTGTGTGTGTGTGTATATATATGTATATATACACATAATTCCTAAATATAACCTGTTCATTCCATACACTCTTACCTGTATTATGTGTTCAGGACTGCCTGTTTGACACTGGACAGCTAATAGGTATGAGCTTCTCTGAGAAACACTATCTCTCTGCTCTCAGCTTTCCTCAGTTGCCTGTAGTTCTTTGTGTAGGATTGAGGGCTCATGGGATGTTCTCTGTGCTGTTTGACATGGTTATTGTACATTGAAGAACTTTGACTAGAATATTGTTTTCCTCTTTTTTAACTCCTCCTCTCCCCTCTTCCTTTCTTTTGGAGATAAGTTCTACCGTATGTTGCCCAACTTGGCCCTACATTCCTGGGATCAAGCAATCGTCAAGGAGTAGCAAGAATTACAGGTAGATACCATTGCACTTGGAGTTTTGGAAAATTGTGTAGCTACATTGCAAGTCTCATTAAATCAAATCTATCAAGACACTTAGATTGACAGGCTCTGCCTCTATCTATATGAACATGGATTAAGAGCTTGAGATCTCTTCTTATTCTGATCATTTACATTTACACATTATCATTTACACACACACACATACACACACACACACACACACACACACACACACACACACACACACGGGAGTTGAGCACTGGACTTTGCCTGTGACTTAAATGCTGAGCTCAGATGAATGTTTTTTATTTCACTACCCTTGAACTCACCACTTTGAGACTCAGTGAGGAGATTAGTAAGATAGCAGGAACATGAAACAACTCGTCAATTGTTTAAAAAACAATTCGATTCTGTTTGCTGCACAGGACAGTGAGAAACTTGCAGTTTTGAAACAAACACATCGTTGTGCTTACGCTATCAGTATTTCTTATCTCTGAGACTTCTCTTCCAACCTAAGGATTTGCTCTTTACGTGGGGACACACTGTAGCCATGCTAAATGTTCAGTAGACCCTGAAACATTTGGTTTGCTTTTGATCGCATGGGGCAGTTGGATGTTAGACCTTGTGTAAGAGTCTTGATTAACAGCAACTGGTTCCACAGGTTCACCAGGCAAAACAGGAAGCAAAAGTTAAAGCATTTGAAATTTGGGTGGTGAAAGGGAGAACATTTATCTTGAGATCAGCATTTAACTCACAGGCAAAGTCATGTACTCTGTGTGTGTGTGTGTGTGTGTGTGTGTGTGTGTGTGTGTGTGTGTTGTATGTGTGTAAATGATAGAGTAATCAGAATAAGAAAAGATCTCAAGGTCTCAACCCAGGTTCATATAGATAGAGGCAGAGCCTGTCTGTCTGACTGTCTGGAATGGATTTGGCTTAAGGAGACTTGCGATGCAGCTGTAGAAATTTTCAAAGTTCACTCAACTGGAGTGAAACTTAAAGTCAAGGCAGGCATTCTTGAAAAAGATTAATTTCTCATGTAAAACAATCTGGTTAAGGCTTTAAAATAATCCCTATAGTGTTTCTTTTAATTTTGTATAATAAAGAATATTTTCTCTCTTCAATACAGTATAAAAATAAAATCCCCTCAGCATGATTAAATACACATGATTTCATTGTCAAATGTTCTAAATCAAGCATAGAGAGCTTTTCTATTTTGCCACCATGTGCTGAAATTAGAAACAACAAGCATCAGACACCATCAGGGAAGTCAGGAGTCTGATGGTTTTTAGACTCACTTGAGTGGTTAGCATAAAGCTGGTAGCATCATTAGAAAAGATGGCTTCAGTTCTTTATCATCTATACTATAGCATCAACGTGTACTACCTATCTACTTGCCATTCTGGCCTATCTATGCACCATCCTCTCCTGGTTCTCTCTCTCTCTCTCTCTCTCTCTCTCTTTTCGAGACAGGGTTTCTCTGTATAGCCCTGGCTGTCCTGGAACTCACTTTGTAGACCAGGCCGGCCTCGAACTCAGAAATCCGCCTGCCTCTGCCTCCCGAGTGCTGGGATTAAAGGTGTGTGCCACCATGCCCGGCTTCTCTCTCTCTCTCTCTCTCTCTCTCTCTCTCTCTCTCTCTCTTATTGCCTTCAATCTGGAAGTCACTGGAGTATACAACCTTCTTTTCTGCCTATCTTCAAGAGGTGCCTCAGGACTCCCAGAGGATAACCGCTGAGCTCTCTCAACTTCTACCAAGTTTGCTTTCTGGTTCTTAGTATCGTTCACAGCCACCTCAGTTCATGATTATATTTATTTTCTTATCAACCTGAGGATGCTTGCCTTTCTCCTTACATTTGGCTTCTGAGGGCTTTACTTTAGCTCATTTGAGTTATCAGCATCACCTCTTGTACTTGTCACCTTCCTAATGGCTGTCATCTGACAAATGCTACTTAAGTAAGGAAGGGCCTGTTTTGGCTAACAGTTTAGAGGCACACGGTCCTTCCTCGTGGGGAAAGTGTGGTGGTGAGAGTGGCTTGATCCACAGCACCAATCAGGAAGCAGAGAAAGGGAAGGGCTAATGCTTAGCCACATTTTCCCTTTTTCTTTAGTTATTCAGTCCAGGCTCCTAACCCATTGGATGGTTCCATTCACATTCAGGGAACACCTTTCCTCTACAGTTAAGTGTCTCTGGAAACACACTCAAAACATATCCAAGTATGCGTCCATCATTAATGTTCTAGGTGTTCTTTAGTCAAGTTAGGTCACCATTAACTATCATGTTCTTCTTCCACTTTAATGCTACTGTCAGAGTTGCATTACTGTGTTGCTTGAGCACAGCACTGTGATCACCTGATTGGGCCATCCAAACTAGTACTAAGAGGCTAAGGGGCAGGCAGCATGTGTAGGGTTGGTATAATGACAAAGGACGTGCATTAACCTGGGCAAGACAAAGTTGGATGATGAGACATCTCATTCTACTTCACAAGGGTATGCTGGTTAGAAAAATGACATGCTGTTTCTAGAATTTTCTGTTCTCTGTTTTCAGACTACTGTTGAAGACAGGGAAGTAAATCTACCAACTATGTTCATTATCACAATGTCTCCCTCACACCTATTCTCTACAGGTTCTGCAAACTGTAAACTGTTTCCATGTCAACATAGCTTATTGTTGTGGATAGCCCTGGAACTAATTATATTTGATGTTAATTCCGTTCTCCTGTGAGTGGTTGAGAACAAGGAATGAGTCAGCCCTCAGGTGATTTCCTGTAAACCTGCTTCCCACCTTAATTTGTAAAACAAAGGAGAGCTGGTGATTGGGCAGAGAGAGGGAAGATGGAGCAGAAGGTAGAGAAGAGAAGAAGGAGAAAGTGGAAGAGGGAGAGGACGCAGAGAAGGAGGAAGAAGAAAAGCTGAGCAGAAGCACATGGTCTGGAGAAACCACAAGTTCTAAGGGGTCTCATAGATATGGAAGATGGTAGTGTAGTGGTAGATCTGCCCAATCTAGGCGCACAGCATGTATTCATATTAACTGAGTCGTGTTTTCATTGCTGGGGCATATTTGGGAGGAGATTTACCACAACAGTTTTGGTCTTTTTGCCCCTCTTTATAAAACAGAAGATCAATATAGTTTTCTTGGACACATTAAATAGTGTGACTCACAATTCTGTTGTTTGTTTGCATAACCAGCAAAACAGTCACCATATTTATATCTCAAGGGGAAAACTGAAACTCAGTTACAGTAAAATTTCCATCGGGGTATTTAAGATGAGCTAATGATTTTTCTGTTGCTTTTGTTTTTACTTATTAGTATGTCTTTGGAAAAGTAGTCTCGTGAGCATGCGGCCATGCATTGAGTCGGAGGTGATATTGATAGCAAAAGAACCCACTAAGACCAGAGTGGGGAGATGGCTCGGTGTATACAAGGACTTGAGTTAGAGCCAAACAACCGAGATTAGAACTGGGTGTGATGACCTGAGCCTGTGATTTCAGGGCCGGGGGAGTAGAGACAGGTAATCCCTAATGCTTGTAGGCAGCCAGTTTAACTTAGCTGGCAATCTCTAGGTCAATGAGAGGCCTTGCCAAAAACCAAACAAGCAAACAAACAAATAGAAAACCCAAAAAGGGCACAAACAATGAGTATATCTCTTGAGATACGACACAAGGTTGACCCCTGACCTCTACAGGTACACGCCCACATGTGCATGCACATTTGAATATACTATGTGTACCCACATGATCATGCACACACACACACACACACACACACACACACACACACGTAGAATTCACCAATTCTAAAAAAAAGTTAGAAAGTGGATTAGATACATTGCCGTACACCTGTACTAGTAGACAATAGAGAGCAAGTGTGCAAAGGTATTGTAAAAGAGATGCTTCTACAGAGCTGGGGAGGGAGTTACACAGTCAGTCAGGCCATGTTCACCATCACAGTGCCCTGGGACAAGAGGGGTTGAGTTTACTGTGGTCAGCAACAGTCAGGCCCAGAGTCAATGACAGCCTTGCCCTGATCAGAAATACCTCAGAATCCTAACGTGGTATCCATGTTTCCTTCTGACTGATCAACAATATAAATACTTGGATGAATATCTCTTCTCTAGTAGTTTCTTTGAGCCCAGTTGGGCAATCTTCTGGTCCTATATTGTTAATATGACCTGCGTTTATGGGCAACACTCAGATGGACTTGAGGTAAATATAGGCTGATTCATTTTGAGGGTCTACGGTATGGCTCAAGAGAAGTGAGCTGGAACCCATCAGGGCATTATCTGTAACTGGAGTTACTGGATTCTACAGGTCCAACATGCTTTTCATCTGTCTTGATGGGGTATGGATATGGAGTTAGTATAAAGGAGGATATTGTTGACTGGAAGGTCCCATAGAGAAGTTGTCACCTTTGACCCAGTGCACAGTGCGACATTTTGGAATTTGGTCAGGAGAGATTACTATAACCGTTTGAAGCCTAATCTGTTGAGTTTCTGGAAGAAATAAACATGACCAGTCATTGAAGCAAGTAGACACCTAAAACTCAAACAACATAAAAAATCCTAGAGGGATAATAAGCTATTGTGGTTACACCCATTTAAGTGGTGATTAGAAAAATTGACAGAGCAGTGGACCTTGTATGAAGAAAAGATTCTACTCATTAGGAAAGAGTCTGTTATGACTTTACAGGGATAGGGGTATGTGCCAGGTGGCTTTATGTCAACTTGGTACAGCTAAAGTCATCTGAGAGGAGGGAATCTCGTTTAAGAAAATGCTGACATAAGATTGGGCTGTAGGCAAGCCTGCAGAGCATTTTTTAAAACTAGTGATTGATGGGGGAGGGCCCTATCCTTTGTAGGTGGGACCATTGCTGGGTTGGTGATCCTAGTTCTATAAGAAAGTAAGCTGAGCAAGCCACAAGGAGCAAGCCAATGAGCAGCATCCCTCCATGGCTTCTGCATCAACCACTGTCTCCAGGTCCCTGCCCTGCTGGACCTGCCTTCCTGTCCTAACTTCCTTCAATGTGGAAATGAAAGTCAAATCAACCCTTTCTCTCCCTAAGTTGTTTTGGTCCCGGCATTTCATTGCAACAGTAGTGACCCTACCTAAGACAGGGCAGAAAGTTCTGTTTATTGTTTGTTTTCCTGGAAGTCCCATGAGGCAGGATAAAATAAAGATGAGGAATGGATTTAGAGATAATCGATTCACCTTCATCAGCTGCAGGGTGATGCCCTCGGGGGTATTCTCTGGGGTCATAGACTTCTAAGAGGAGTAAAAGAAGACCCGAGTCAAATACAGCAGTATAAAGATTTTTTCCCCCCAGTAATAACAGAGGAAGCTTCAAATTGTATTTACTCTAAGGCAGATAGATGACTTAGTTTTGACAGGAGAATAAGATGTCTTGGATGGAGTTTTGTGACCATTAAGGTTTTTGTGGAGGCACAGATTAAGATGGGGTGTCGTATTATTAGGACATCTTGAAGTTAGATAACTCCTAACTTAGAGGTGTGCATCATGATTGTCTTAGCTAATTTTGGCCTTTTTGGTCCCTTTTTGGTTGTATATGTATATGTATATGTGTTATGTGTATGTATAGGTTCACCGTGGAACTTGTAAGAAGTCCGTTACTCTCTCATGCTAGATGACTTTGGGGCCACAGATCAAACTATTGGCTACCCCTTTATTTCTTTATTCCTTTCCGCTTTCGTTTCAAAATTAAAGCTGGAAAATATTAACACACTGCCTATAATGTAATCATCAGTGCCCGAATCAGTCATATAATTTTATTGAGCTTACAGATATTTTTGGACGAGTTGTTAAACCTACAGATAACCCTTGATTTAAAGTGCCTTACACATTGGAAGCATACTTTCTGAATAAGCTTTTGCTTTATATCATGGTTTATGAGAGATCTGTCATAGCTTAGTTTTTCAAGAAACATTCTCTAAGCGTGGGTATTGAGATGATGTGTTAGAAATCTATTGTGGACCCTTGGGGCTGGATACTGCACAAGATGAAGGAACTGAACTCAAGGTGTAATACTTGAGTCTGTTTCTTAGAAGCTCTGAAGTCTGGTTCAGGGCTGTCTTAATTTGAAGGGCAGGGGAAATGTATGCATTTCTTCTGTCTTGTCCCATATCCCTAACAGTTCCCTCCCTTCACCACCACCCCACCCCCACCTCTCAATCCTGACCCAGAAATAGGATCATGCCTTGGTCACTGTACCTGAAACAGTTCCAGAGAGAGACCTTGATGGGACACCCTGAGCTCCAAACCTTTCATCAGCTAAGAAATGAGTATCTCACACATGAAAGTAAGAGCTGGTCAAGCCGGCGGTCCATGGTCTTCATAAAGCAGGTAGGCAGGAGAGTGGTTTGTACCATGAGCCCGGGATGCTCACTGTCCTACTCCAAACCCATCCCTGTATCCCTGTTTACCCTGTATCAAAAGATCAAAGCAAGATTAAACAAAATTACCTTAAAGGTCTTAATTGACTTTATCTGTCATTCTAGCAGCTAGGAGCATTGGCTTCCCAGGAAATGCAGTGTTTGTGATTAACTTAGTGGAAGAGGTTGATTTTTTTTTTTTTTACAGACAGATTGAAAACATCCCACCCCCGACCCCAAACAAATAAGCAAGCAAGCAGACAAATAGGAAGCAATCGATGAAAAAAAGCACAAGTTTGTCATTTGAAAGTCACTTTCTTTTTTTTTTTTTTTTTTTTTTTCCTGAGGCAGGGTTGGGAGACAGAACCACAGAGAAGCAACTGACTGGGTAATGTCCTGTTCATGCAGGTTACCCTCCAGAGGGTGCTTCATTACCATGGTGGTTGAAACTGTTCTGCTTGGGAAATCTGGCTACTTCTCTTTCTTCCCCTGGGTTCCTTGGAAAGTCAGACACTAACCACTTATTTTTTTGGTTCAGCACTGCGGGCTGCTCCCACGAGTGATTCCAAGTTGATTTTAGTGCAGTCTACTGGGGCCTTATGAAAGGGTCTAGTGCAAACCATTTCCTCGGAGAATTTCAACACATTTTGGAGCCACCACAGTGATGTCTAGAGACATCAGCTACCATCTACTTTCCTCTGACATGCTCACTTCTCTTCTGATGGCCCAGAAGGAACGATGCTACATTCCACTGCAGTTTTACATGTGCTGACAGACACTGAGTACCCTGGATCAGCGACAAATGATAATGTATTCTTAACAACGCAGTAGCCAGAGTTGATGTGGGTGCCATAGTTCTCACAGGACAATGCAGAGGTGGGTCCGGAAATCTCAGCAGGCTCGGAAACAAGGAGGGAAAGTTGGATCGAGAAGACCAGATCCTCATTAGCTACTGGCCATGCTCCAGAGTCAGTGGGTTTCATTTTCCAGGACCGTCTACCATACAAACCTTCTCAAAGGTGGGGGCAAAGGTGGTCAGTTCTCCGACAAGCAGAGTGTGGGCATAGAGAATTTCCCTGTGTGCACTAGAGTTTCAAACGCAATAATGTCTTATTTAAATGAAAACCAGAACTGCCCCTGAGGGAGAGTTTCCCCTGCATCTTTTCATAGGCAGTGAAGTTGCCCCCCACCCCCCCACAGAGTCTGGTCTGACTCTGTTCTCATTGGGCTGCATGAACTGCCCGTGCTAAGCTGATGGCATTGCCACCAGTAGGTTCTGCTCAGCTTGATCCTTCTCAGACCTCCTGTGTCGTCTGCGACACAGCTGGCCATTCTCCTAGGTGCCACAGCTGACACAGCCCTTTCCCTTGATTTCTCTCCCCTCTGAGGCTGGGGCCCCTCCTCTAGGCTGACCTTTGCAGGGCCTTTAGGGTGACCCTCAGGCAATCCAAATTCCATTTGAATTAGACAGGAAGGACGTGTCACCTGGTCTGTGCTGCTCTCTGAGGAAGGTCCTTTAAAGGGAATCCTCTTTTCTTTCAGGGTCGCACAGGAAAACTGACTGCTTGTATGAAAGTGAAGCCAAAACTGTGTTAGAGACCCCGAGATGTTGAGGGTGCCACAGCTATGGGATAGCTGCCAAGGAGAGAGCTTTGCATCAGGGAGTGGAATGAGCTGATAGAGAAGGTATCAAAGCTAAGGGTGGAACCAGCTCAGCCTTTAACATTGGTCAGGGGAGCTGCAGGTTTTTGAGTTTGCCCTGCAGCATTGAGGTCTTGTTTTGGTCCAGCATTTCCTCACTGCACCCGTCCCCCTCCCCTCTTTGGAACAGTCATGTATGTTCGTGTATGCAGGAAGTAGGCAGTTTGCTCTTTAGTTTACAGGGATTCTCTCTCTCTCTCTCTCTCTCTCTCTCTCTCTCTCTCTCTCTCTCTCTCTCTCTCTCAGTCTCTTTCTAAGACAGGGTTTCCCTAGCTGTCCTGGAACTCACTCTGTAGACCAGGCTGGCCTCGAACTCAGAAATCCACCTGCCTCTGCCTCCCAAGTGCCGGGATCAAAGGCGTGCACCACCACGCCCGGCAGGATTCTTTTAAGAGATTCCCTTGAGTCTCAGAAGAGATATTGGACTCAAAACAGTATTGAGATCATGAAATCTTATGGGGGAGTTATGAAGTTAGACAAAATTCATTTTGTATTATGATGGCACAACACTGAACACCTGAATACTTGGTCCCCAACTGGTGGGTGTTTGGGGAGGGTTAGGAGGTGTGGCCTTGCTGGAGGAAGTGTGTCACTGCAAGTGGACTCTGAGGTTTCAAAGGACTCCTGTCATTTTGAGTGAGTCTTTCTGTTTCCTGTTTGTGGTGCAACTTGTGAACACTCAGCTGCTCCTGAAACTGTTCCTTCACCACGCCATCGTGGAGGCTAACCTTCTAGAACTGTAGCTCCAACCCAACTCTTTGTTTTATGAGTTTCTTTGGTCGTGGTGTTTTATCATGGCAACAAGTGACTGTAACATCATCCCTTGAGTTCAGTTGTCTGTGTGACTTGGCTGTGCCAAGGCAAGAACTTACTATGTCTTGGGGACTCTGACAGGTCGGTGAATAATAAATGTCCTTACATAAGGTTTAATTATCCCAGGTGCAAAGCCTGCCTTGGAATTATTTTACTGCAAGTTATCTATCTCGCAGCCTTGTCATGTCCTGTACGTGCCTCAGAAAGCATCTGAGGTCATTCCCAGCTCTGCCGTGGCCACCGAGCCAAAGAGAAACAGAACCAACAGAGAAGGTACCTCCTCTACTTCTTTGGAAGGAACCTGAGATTGGGTTGTTTCCAGTTTCCAGTATGATTCATGCACTGTGGCGGTTAACTGTTCATACAATGACTTCCAAATTAGAGTTCTGTTTGATTAAAAAACAAAAACAAAAACAAAAACAAAAACAAAAACAAAAAACAACCCAAGTCATTTGCCAGGCTAGTGGGCTGTATCTGTCTGTTTTTTGGTCATAATGGTGTGCTGTAGTTACAGAAGCCCTCAGTGTTATTATTTTCAATATATAACGTAATAGTATATATAGGAACCAATTCAATTATCTCTCTTCAGACACACCAGAAGAGGGCAACAGATCCCATTGCAGATGGTTGTCAGCCACCACATGGTTGCTGGGAATTGAACTCAGGAAGAACAGCCAGTGCTCTTAACCTCTGAGCCATCTCTCCAGTCTCAAAGAGGTCAAAACATGTCCTCTGAATAATGCCATAGATCATATATTACATAGATGATAAGTATGTAGATGATAGATAGATAGATAGATAGACAGACTGCCATACAGGCAGATGGTACAGACAGACAGACAACAGGGTTTCTCTTCATGCACTTCATATTCAATACTGTTATCCCACACTTCCTTGGAAAACATTAACAATTATTCCTAGATCCCTCTTTTTATATCCCTGAACCACAAACATGCCTATATTCTTCTTGTCTGTAATTGTCTTTATGATAACCATGAAGGATAATTGACTTATCTAATTTCATTGTTTTTCTCAAGCATAGTTATAAAAGCTTTAGTGTTATCTGGATTCTCCCAATCAAGATAAAGTGCTTCTTCAATCTGATTTATACAAAAATAACTAAAACCTGGCTGTCATATCAGAGCTCACTCTAATTTTGGTGTCTGGTTTAGTGTACACAGCACAGCCTCTGACCTTACAAAGCGAAGCTACACTGTGGCTGGTTGGTTTTTGACAACGTGTCACAACCTACAATCACCTGGGATGTGGGACCCTCACTTGAGGAATTACCTCCATCAGATTGGACTGTGGGCAAGCCTGGGGTACATTTAAAAAAAATTAGCCGGGCGTGGTGGCGCACGCCTTTAATCCCAGCACTCCGGAGGTAGAGGCAGGCGGATTTCTGAGTTCGAGGCCAGCCTCGTCTACAAAGTGAGTTCCAGGACAACCAGGGCTATATAGAGAAACCGTGTCTCAAAAAAAAAAAAAAAGATTGGCGTGTGATGGACCAGCCTGCTGTGAATATACCTGGCTTATAGAGGAAAGCAAGCTAAGCAAGCCATAGAGCTAAGCTGGCGGGCAGCGCTCCTCTGATCTCTGCATCAGTGCCTGCCTTCCTGTAATTGCAGTTGTCCTTGGAGGTGAAAAGTGATGTAAAGTCCTCCCTCCATCCCTTTGCTCTGTCAGTGATTTATACAGTAACAAGAAATCAATAGAACCCCTGTTTGCTTTCATTTTTTTTATTTGCTGTGATAATAGGCCAATAATTTAGAAATTTAAAAAAAATCATACAATTCAGCATGTACTTCTTTCTCTTTACTTTTATAATTTTTTTTAAAAAAAAACAAACAGTTTTACTTTGAGATAAATCGAAGTTAGAATGCAGTGATAAGAAAGGAAAGAAATCCTGGCATGTTTTTACTTATTTCCCCCCATTGTTAATATTTTATGACTATTTTATGGTATAATCACAATCAGGAAGTGGGCATGAATATAATCTATTGATATTCATATTTCCTCAGCCTTGTTAGCAAGTGTATGTGTGTGTAATGTGTATGTACATGTATGTAATGCATATATAATGTGTGTATGTGTGTGCATGTGTGTATATGTGCCCACATATTTGTTTTTATGTACAAAATATTCTTTTTTTTTTTTTCATTTTAATTTCCAGACTGGTGGAGATGGAACTCCATTTGTGCTTTCTGCTTTTGGTACTAGGAGATAAAGATTTTAGCCACAGAAATCAGAACCCACCCAGCCCTGTGCTGTTTCCCTGCAATAGCAAGAAAATGTTCCATTAGAGAGCTGCCCACAGGGCACCCTCAGCAGTCACAGGAGATTGGCAGCGACTCTGCTGCGGTCTTGTCTGCCACGGTGCTTCCTTCGAAAGCTCCACACATTCAGGGTGGGCTTCTCTCTCTCCCCTTTTCTCTCACTTGTTTTGAACAGATGAACTAAGTAACTCAAGGCAATCCAGGTCTTAAGGGGGAAGCAAATCTACTCTTGAGAGGGTTGTAGGCACATGACTGACTTGAGATAAGCTGTTTAATGCAAGTAGCCAATCTTCCTAATTAACAACTTTTAATAATTATAATGACAAATTAATTCTTCAGTGTCAAAGGAAAACATGAAGATGGGTCTGGGGACTGTGAATGAAGAAATCAAACTCTAGAAACAGCTGCAATAATTTCCACATGGACCATTGCATCATTATAAACTGTCTCCCCCTCTTCCCGTAACACACACACACCTGAGTGCACACACCTTTGCCGTTGGCACCCAGGCACACATGAAAGTGGGTCAGCTGTTTTCCCACAGAATCCCTGGCTGCTGCTACAAACGGGGCACATGATTGTTGCTGGCGAATGTGGAGGGTAGTGATTATTTTCACAGGAAGAAAAGGTTAGATTAAAATGTTATGTTTTCCTCTGTTTTTAACACAAATGACAAAGCTTTTAGAAAAACAAGATGCTTAACGCTTGCTGGGATAGCCAATCTCACGTTAGAGTAACAGCCTTATGCAGATTCTGCTCATGCCAGACTTTTTCCAACAGGCACGGACTATCACTTGACACACTCTCCCAGGCGGGCTATCTCCACACTTCCTGAAGGAGATACATGTGGGAGAAAAACATTGGAATGCAGGCCGAGAAAAGTGGTCCACAAGATTTTTTCACAAAGATCTGAGTGTTTGAACCTCTCCTTCATCTTTGAATGATTTGAGAACTTAGGCAGTGTGGTGTATGAGATCAGTGGTCTCCCTCTTATCTTTTGGGGGATATAATCCAAGATCCCTAAAACAGTGAGCAGAGTTAACCTTTATACACACTTTGTATATATGTGCTTATAATAAGGCTTGATTTATTACTTAGACCCGGGGAAAGACTGACAATTGTAATAAAGTAGATTAATTATTCCAACATGCTGTAAGAAAAGTCACATGAATATGGTCTCTTCCTCTTTAAATATTATATACTGCCGATCTTAGCAACATTACTACATGGTTTTCTTTCCTTATTGAAAAGATTAATGTTGTTACTTAAAGGAAACTACATCTCTTTTTAGGCTTAGATTTTTAAAAACCTACTTTTCTTAAATGCTTCAACCTTCCATCTAGCCCACTGACCAGGGATAGCAGATAAAGGTTAATAGGAAAAAGGGATTGCGGACCTGTTTAGAAGTCGTTCTTTGGGGGCAATTCCAGTCTTCGTTGTTAGGATATTAGCTGTCCAGTCCAATAGCAATCACCAAATTGGTAACAGCGGCTCCATCCAGCAGAAACTGCAAGGCTCAGCCAAATTGCCAGGAGTGTTGTGGATTTGGATTATTGCTTATGTTATGTTAATTGGGTTCCCAAGTTACCTGGGAACGCAGACCTCTGTGTGTGGGACACTGACAGTCCCCTGCCCCCAGCTGGATCTAATTGGTAATTAAAGTTGCTGGTAGCCAATGGCTGGGCAGGGAGACAGAGTGGGGCCTTTGAGATTCCCAGACATGGAACCTCAGAGTGAGGGAGGGGAATCACCATTTCAGGAATGGGGGTGGTGGTGGTGGGGGGGGGGAGGAGAAGGTACTGGCCTGAGAAGTGTAGGACAGAGAGCCAGAGTCTCAGCCAAGATGTAAGTAAGAGTCGGGGGTTTGGGGGTTGTGGTCCACGAGGTCTGCAGGCCTGGGTCCTTGGCAGCCAGGATGAGAATAGGTTTTAGTAACTGATAATTCAGAAATATCGGAGGGGAGAGTATGTTAGCCGAGGGGAGGTTTGGAAGGGCCCAGCCACTGAGCTGCTTAGGGCATATTAAAAATAAGGCCATGTATGTGTCATCCACTGTTGAGTCCAAGATCATGTGGCCGGGTAGCAAGGAGCGTCCACACACCCGCTGGGGAGTTTAGAGCCGATTCACAGACTATTGCTTTTCGCGAGTCAACAGAAGTGCCAAGAATCAGTCGGAATGCCACCAGAAGTTCTTTGGTGCATTTCTCTCTATGAAGTAAAGATCGGTGAAGACCAACAAAGACCAGCGAAGACCACTGAAGGCGAGCGAAGACCAGTGAAGAAACAAGATCACCAAAGCTTTGCAAGGCACAGCAATGTAAGAGCATCCTCTGTCTGTGGGATTATAGTTTATATTCTTTCTAAACATCATCCGCCCTCTCAAGCATCTGCTCCAGCAAAAAAAATCACATGCCCTGTCATGTGTCTGACATGCCCTGTCATGTGTCTGCTCCAGCAAAACATCCTCTCACACGCATGCTTCCAGAAACACATCACGTGACAACTGAGTTTCCAAAGAAACCAGAAATTTCCACCTCCTCTTTTCCCTAACAGAACTGCTACTGTTACCACCTTTGAAGCTGTTGTAAATAAAGTAGAGGGCTGCTTGGACTCACAAGGGAAGCCAGCCTGCTAGCTGAATGTAACAACTGAGTAGTATACGCAGCCCAAACACGCTAGAAAACACACAGGTACACGTCCTGGACAGGGCAGCACCTCAAAACGCTACAGAGAAGGATGTGCTTATGAATGATTTATTTCTAGGCTTTTCCATTTAATTGTTGTACCACAGTTGACCACAGGCAACTGAAATCACGGAATCCCTATCCATAAGTAAGGGGGAAATGTTGCCATTAACGGTTGGAAATAGACCTACAGGGCTATAACAGACTGGCTACACCATGGAGCCCCGAGGAGAGTGTGTGCCATGTGTCTACTCGGTGTACCACATCCTGATCTTTAGTTTCACAACTCTTCTGTTGTTTTCCCCGAAACTCCGACTTGAAAGCAAAATTAGAGAAACCTGAAGATTTCCTGAACCCCGGGGGATCTGTGAAGCTGGATTGGGGGAACTCTCCTCCTGCAGCTGTAAAGCGCTTTCTGGGCAGGCTCAGCGTTCAGAGGCGGCTTTGTTCAGACCCCTGTGTTCTGAATCCTGCAGAGAGGTTCACCGGATGCAAGCAGAGCGGGTCAGCGGACCTTTTCTCTTTGCGCTGAGCATCGAACACCCCCCGCTAGCAGTGAGGTTGTGGGAGCCACGCGTTGAAGTGGATCCGGGCTGTCCTTGCACAGCGCTCACAGAGCCACAGGATCAGCAGAAGGGATCCCTCTGAAGCTGCGATTGCCAGCAGGACAAAGCCAAACAGAGGAAACGTAAAAACCACCCAGGCCTTTTAACTCAGAGCTAGTAACAGAGACAAGCAGTTGAAGGACGAAATAGAAGCCAACAAAATCTTTCCTTCAGTTATGCTGAAGCAAGCCATTCCTGGCCCATAGGAGCCCAACATAAACTAATCCTGGCCCCATACAGCGTGGGGGACAGAGCCAAGCGTTTTGGCCTGGCCCTCAAGAGCACCGGCTGCCAGACACACAGGACTGTTTGCAATTAGCCTGGTTCCCTAAGTTCTGGAGAGTAGCCTGGCTCACCCTAAATCTGGCAGCATAATTCATCAGAAGCATGGAGTTGAATGGTGTCCCACTGCACACTCAAAGGTCTCTAGCAGGAAGCCTCCCTAGAGGAGAAGAGGAGGAAACCAGCCCATCTACACCGGGATCCTTCTCAAGGGATGGCTCCCCCTCAGCTCTGAAGGATGCCATGAGGAACTAGGGGACTCTATGAATAATTCACATTTCCTTTATATAGGTAGGAAAGCCCAGGCCGTCCCACTCTGATAAACGCAAAAGCCCCACAGCTCCAAAGCACTCATTCAGTAAGGATGGCTTCCGCTGGCAGGAAACTTAGGGGGAAGACCCTGCTTATGGCTCAGCTTTGGGCTCCTCTTTCCTCCAGTTTTCCGTATGTCCTGAAACAGCTGTACATGAGTCCCTGGCCCAAGCTAGCCATAGGCTTCGGAAGCATGATCAGCAATTGTTTGAGCTTGCACATGTGTGAATGACACACACAGACACAGACACATGGACACACACACATCTACACAATGAGAGAGAGAGAGAGAGAGAGAGAGAGAGAGAGAGAGAGAGAGAGAGAGAGAGAATGAATCATTCAGAAAATTCTTTGCTGGCCCACAGCCTTCAAAACTGATAGATATTGCAGAGACTTAAAGAATAATTTCTTGTTTCCACAAAATATACTTTAAAACTATGTCTTTCCCCAAACTATTTCTCAAACATATAAGCATTAATTTGAAGGGGGAAATAATTTCTTACTCACCTCCCCCCACCCCCAAACAGGATCCACACACAAATTTCAAATCCTGATTTAACACTACTAATGCCCCAGGGACTTTACTGGGAGTGACATTTCTCCTGCCTGCTTTGAAGCAGTAGGTCAGTAAATTCTAAACAAAACCATTTTCCCTTGCATACTTGAAATTTTAATTGTAGAGTAAAATGACAAGAAGAATACTTAGTAACTATACATAAATGTAATTACAAGTTTATAATCATCAAAAATAAACAAAACCCCACTGGTGTTCCATTTACACATGAGAGTTCAGGAATGTGTTAAAAAAATCAGATACACATAGTAATAACCATTAGCACATAATTACACTCTCTGTAATAGTCCACAAATCATAACTGATCTCTTAAATGAGATAATAACTTAGAAATGGCCCCCTTCAGTTTTCCAAAAGACCTCCTAGGAACGCCACAAAAGTACCACAAAAACATAGGGCTCTTCAGTCTTAGATGGGTTCTGTGATGACTATTGAACACAGAGCAAAATGAATCTCCTACATAAGAAAGGTGAGACCTTTTGAAATCTCAAGCACAATTCCTCTTTCCAGGCTAGGACATGGGAAATAGGAAGCTGTGATCAAGGAACTTAGAGAGTTCCCAACTCGTTCATATTCTCACCGGGACTCCATTGCCACAGCTGTCATGGGAGATAAGAAACCAGTCTCGGTCGACAGAAGCTAAGATTAAATTCAGGCAATGATTATTAAAAACATTAGAAATATCTTTAACATTCTGTGGATTTTTGTAATATTTTTATTGCTATTCAAAAACGTGCATACAAAAGAAAACTTCAATAAAACACAATAAAATGGTTCAGATGTGCTCGCTCAGGGTGGTGACGTTAGGAAGTGGGCCCTAGTGGGACATCACTGACCTCATTGGTAAGTTCCCATGGGAGGGATTTAGGTAATTCTATCGATGCTCACACTCAGTTTGTGCAAGACTAAATTATTATAAAAACAGGAGCCCAATCCTTGCCTCTATCTCTGGCTTCCTTTTCTTTGGTCTCTTGTTCAATTTGATGTTATATTCAGTTAGGAACTTGCCAGAGTACAACTCACTATGCCATCAAATCTTGAACTTTCTGTTTTCAAAACTATGAGCTAAATATATACCTCTTCTTTATAATGTCAGTCTGCCTCAAACATTTCCTTACAGAGACAGAAACATAGACAATGACACATGAAACAGATGTGCTAGCCAATGGACTTAGCACCAGCATTGCTCTCCAGCGGTTTCTCTGGCCCTGAAGACCACAGATCTTTAATTAATTGAAAATCTTGGAGTCCATGTAGCCCGCTTTATTAATTAAAAAAAAAAACAAAAAAACAAAAAACTGGGAGTTTGACCATGCTCCAGAGAGTATATGTGCAAACCAAGGGTGGGAAAGAGGGGAGTCACAAGTGTGAAGGACAGATCTGGGAGGCACTGGGGAGTGAGTATGACCAGGGTACATTATGTGAAATTCCCAAATAATCAATAAAAATAGTATGTGGGGAGGAAAAATTAAAAAACCGAAAACTTGGAGTCAGAATGCATTATGCTCAGTGCTCTGACTAGCCAGATAATGCTCACTCATCTAGCGATGCACACACCTCTTGTGAACATGTGACTGAATTGAATAAAGGCTATTTAACACACACACACACACACACACACATACACACACACACATACACAAACAAAATTGGTTAGCAAATTATCAAAGTAAAAGTTGTGGAGGTGTGGTGGTTTGAAGATGAATGATCCTCCCACAGGCTCATATATTTGAATGCTTGGTCATCAGGGGACATGCCTGCTGCCATGTTTGCCACTATAATGGTAATATACCAACCTCTGGAACTGTAAGTAAGACCCCAGTTAGGTGCTTTCTTTTATAAAAGTTGCCTTGGTCATGGTGTCTCTCTCTTCACAGCACTAGAACAGTGTCAAAGATAGTAGGTAAATTTTTAAAAAGGAAAGGAGCACTTCAGAATCCTAAAAATAACATTTTTATTTTAGTCAATGAATAAAAAGCATGCCATGGACTATTCTGTCAGATAAAATAATTGAATGGCTCTCTTCTTTTGATCCAAGTTCTCTTTCTTTAATGTCTACCTTTCCCTTAATCTTAAGCAGCATGGAGACCAAGCAGCAGGTGGCTCCTGCCCTTTCTGCTGTGAGCAAACATGTATGTCATCAGGATGATAAGTAGGCCTGCCTAGAGGTGGCCTCCTAGACAGTCTTAAAAGGATAATGCATTATTTCTGAAAAGCATGCAGTAACCCTGTAATAATTGGAAACTGTTAATATGACTGCCATGAGAGTCAAGGGACATGCCTCATTGAGAATTTACCAACAATGACAATGGAGGCTAAAATCAAAGATAGCCTTTTCTGAAAATGCATGCATCCCTAAATATGCCTAAGGGAGCAAGGAAATAAAACACAATACATATACACACACCACACATACGCATGCATCACATATACACAAGCAAACACATATACCACACATATACACACACACATACACACACATATACACAAACACATACACCACACAAACACACACACCACACATAACACACACATACACACACATACACATACACACACATACACAAACACACTACACATACACACACATATACATACATACATACATATACATATACACACACACATATACACATTTTCCTTTGAAATATAAGTATACAAGTGTTTGGTTTATATTTGAAAGAAATGGAAAGATTAATGTGCAAATAAAAATGATTGAAATTGTTAAATAGAGGAGAGGGGAGATATGGCAGAGAGGATCGTGGTAAAAGCTAATTTCTCTAACTATGCTTGAAACTAAGGAGGGAGAATAAAATATTTCGCAGAACTTAACTTAATAAAAGCAAAACTATGAGCCTTAAACTCTATCAAAACGCTTAGCCAGATGGGTTGAGCTACAAATCTGGGTGTTGGTGTAGCATCCAGGGAGCTCCATGTAATGACTTGAGGCAGATCTAGGATGCGAGGCCACCAGTAAGAGGGGGGGCAGCTAATGACAGCAACCAAGAAATGCTTTTAAGCAGCCATGTTGTTGGTGGAAGTGATGGTTTTATTATTTAATATGCTGTTGATGTAATGTGCAATAAGTACAGAATTTTTTCCAGCGCTCATGTTTTGAGTGTGATAGAAACAGCAGCCTGACTCCCTAATGTGTTTTTACCTTTACAAAGCAATATGTACTTCCCAGTTCTGCATAATGGAAGGTCTAGAGACCAAGGCTGGTGGGAGAGCCGTCAGTGCACAACCCAAGTGGTTTTCTCCTAGTGCTGTCTCACTAGAGGACTCAGCAGGTCTTACGGCATCTTCTCCAACCAGGTGTAAAAGGGAGTACCAAGGATTACTTAGATCCCACTAAACAGAACTGATATCTCTTAGATAAGCTCCTACGGGCTCAATACAGGACAGTATCAACACCAGTAAGAATAATAATACACCTGCTTAAGTATATCAATACAGTTAGTGTCTAACCATGTTTAATAACTTCAAGGAAGATTACATATCTGAAAACTGTGCAGAATTATGTGGAAGGAAGGCCCACGCTTATTGATATGGAAGCACCATTTAACATGTAAAGCCCTTATTTCTTTAAAAAAAAAGACATGGCTGTGTATATAATACATAGATATTTATCTAATATTCAGAGTCAATATGACACTTTAAATTGCTTAAAAGCAATTCAGAGAGTGGAGAAGGACTGAGGGGGCCATGCAGAAGACTCTCGCTTATGAGCTGGTGAAGTTCAAAGCCTGATGAGCATATCGCTCTACCTTCTCCGCTAGTCATCAGACCCAGAATTTTCCATAACAAAAGACTGTATATCATAACAAACACATGTAAGCAAAGCACCCCCTGAGGAAATGATCATGAACAGTCAACAAAAAGATAACTCGGTCATAGGAAAACACTATTGCTTTTTCAGGGGAGAGGTTTTCAAAGCGATAGACCACATGGCGAACAGAATTCATCCAACAAAGACAATGGAACTGTTGTTTGTGTTAGCCGTTGAGTCTGTTGGCCGAGCTTTTGAAAAAGTCATTTAGAAAAATTCTATCCAAGTAACTGGAGAGTTGAATATGCCAAAAATTATGACAAATTATGAAGCTGGACTTATACCAAGTTATACATGCCTGGCTGATACATAATCCCCACTGTGGCCAAGCGCATGCTGGAAAATTAACCTAGTCACTCACATGGATAACAGATGTGACAGCTTGGGTTATATTTTTGCAGTCAGACATTGAAAAACATTTATTCATACAGTTTCCTTTGAAATTAATGGGGAAAACACAAAAGAACTTACAAACGAACCCCTGGCACAAATGGATTCTTAGAGTCAGAGGAAGCTATTGCATTTCTGAAACTACAAGGAATTTATTGATTCCTTCCTCAGCCTGCAGACCTCCTCCTAAATGACCCTTAGGATTCTGTGAAGCTTACAAAGCAAAAACCTCAAAATAATCCTCCCCAGATCCCTGAGAGTTAGCAAACTAACCCCCCCCCCCTTAATCATTCTTCCATATGGTCAAATAATGCCTTGTGGGTGTGGGGTATTGATTTACCAGTTATAAGAAAAATAATGTACTTTTATACACATAGTTATTTGGAGAACCATTAAGTGACACCATGAACAACAGTGACATATCAAATGAAATGACAGTAGGCCTTCATACTTGCTGGGGGGGGGGTCAAACTATGGACATCGCACCAGATGCTTGATATATGGTTACTAGCATGCAAGCTTAGGCCGGTTCTCCATCCCATCTGCGTAGTCCCCACAGATGTAGGAGTCCAGGTTGGGACAGGCCAGGTGACAAAGTGAAGTCCCTGCTGCTTCTCTTTTTTAATTGCTCACCACAGACTTTCCTATAGTCAGCTAGACTTTGACTCCTCCCAGGTGACACAAAATGTCTTTGCTCTTTCCATGACCAAAATGCTTTTCTGAAAGGTGTGCTGTGACAATGGAGATGCCTTCTGAGAGTAGTCGCCCTGCCTACCGGATTCGGGGGATGAGTAACTTTTACTGGGACATGAAGTGTGGAGAGGCAGGAAGTCCAAGGGGCATTGGGCAGAGGGGCCAAGCTGACTTAGATGGGAATCTCCAAGGGCACTGGGCAGAGGGGCCAAGCTGACTTAGATGGGAATCCCAGCCAAAGGAGCAAAGGGAGAAGAGACAGCCCAAAGCCAGGATTGTCTTGCTAAGGAGCTGGGCTTATCTCCAGGCTCAGGGGAGTCACTGGAACGTCACTAAGGGACCCTCCTGGTCTGTTTGTAGTTCTGTCACTTGACTGACATCTGACTGGCTGTCATTCACTGACTGAAATCATCTGCTCTCCTTAGCTGCCCACCCACAGGACTGACTCCTTATTAATGTTTTCCCATGGCGCTGAGGGCAAGGAACCCTTATGCTATGAATTTTGATGAAAACAACACAGCTGGAATTGCTTTTAACTTAACCCACTACATGTAGATAGCTATTTATTAAACCTGTGTGTGCAAAAGCACAGGAGAAACCCGCCTCCCAATTGTCCTCAGCCTCACTCACTGTATGAGCTCTGCCTCCAGCCCCTTCAAATGCTTAGTCTCGGTTTCCTTCTCTGAGTCACACGGAATGAAGTGTCTGCTGAAAGAGTCCACGTAGCTCCCAGATGTGTCTCACTCTGAAAATAATCTTAACTGGTCTGCCAGAATTTTCCAACGTAAAGCTAAAAGCTCCACATTTATCTAATATCTTCAAAGAGAGTATTGTATCGTACAGCTATAAGCTTCCTGGAGATTTCAATGAAAGAAGAAAACGAAACAAAATAGGAGAAAGTGTGGCTTCTGACCCTGAGGGTTAGCAGTCTAGGAGAGGTTGCATAGCGGCATGCTGCCAAGGAGGAGAAACTCGAACATGACATCATCAGGACAGCCTCCCACTCACTGCTCTTCAGTGTCACGTTGGTAATTAATTATCTTTCCTGGAACGAAGGCCGTGCATGGGGCCTTCGTGCTTTGAAGATAATGTTCACCAGGAAGGAAAAATTTTAAACATCATCTTCCAATTCTGAGCTCCCAGTATCCGCTCAAACAGAAGCCCCTTTCTGTACCCGAGAGTTCCCGGGCTTGAGTGCAGAAATCACTTAGCTTTCTCATGCTTTTTTTTTTTTTTTTTTTTTTTTTTTTGTGAAGCTGTTTTGCCAGGTGTGAGTTCTGAAAGCAAAATCAGACAGTGAAAGCCGTTGCCTGAAAGGAAAACGGAGCAAAGAGCTACCTCCTCCCATCATCTCCGGATCACTTGTGCGTTCACACTAACAAGCACAGCATAGGACCATGGAGAACTAACTGACAGTTGGGACCCATGGTGTCACATCCGAAATTATAATCTTCCCCAAACTTTGAACATCAAGGACCATTCTTATTTCACTGGGAGGAAACACTTGATCAGATTTTTTTTTGTGTGCATATTTTGCTTATTTTATTTTACTATGAGCCCATCCTTGAGCACAAATAAATGACTCATGCTTTATCATTAAAAAGTTTTTTAAAAATCCTGAAAACTTGGGAAAATTCTATACAAGTCACTATTAAGTCCCTTCTACCTCCAAGAGGCGCCTCAGAGAGCCATTCCCTGCTCAGTGTGCTCTATAAAGGAGGGAGAGCTTTTGATGCTTTGACAGAGATGGCAGGGAAACTGAGGTGTGACACAGAAAGTGCCCCCAAGATCCTGGAACTAATTAGAAATACAACAGTCTATTACGATACTCTTTCAATGCATTAATTTTTCAGCTCAAATAAATTTAAGTGGGAAAACTTGTTAAGTGCCCTAGAGAAAGAAAACTAAAAAGAAGAAACCATTTTAAAGCTGAAAAGAAAGAAAGAAAGAAAGAAAGAAAGAAAGAAAGAAGAAATACAACAGGCTTGTGGGATTCCATAACACAAGGTGGCTTCCGCACGCAGAGGCTTGCCTACTGCTTACTGCTCATGCGGCCTTCAGCATCCCCATGGAACCCTGGCCTGGAAGGTGAGCAATGACTTCCATGATCCTTCAAGACCAAGGAGGAGACAGGGATAGAGCACCCAGGAAGACTCCACTCCTCACCTCCATTCTTTTGACATCTTACCAGATCTGCATTTTTCTGCCAGTTCACTGCCATCTAGTGGTTATGTTAATGTCTGTTTTGCATAAAACATTAGGAGGACATAACCAATAGGATGGAAAATTTGAATTTAGATAGAAAGAAAATTTCATTAAAAAACAAAAACAGAAGAAAACCCCTTACCTAAATAAATATGGGTATAGTTAGATACACTTGTTCCATTCCCCCCCCCACACCACCCCCCATTCTTCAGGTGGAAGTCCAGCAAGATGGATGGCTTAGCTCAGGCCTTGCATATCCTCTGGCCATAAAACTGCCATAAAGATCAAGCGACAACACTCTGTGAACTGTTTGGGGAAAGAAAAACTCCCTTTGAAAAATTTTCACCAGCCTTTCTACAGCAATGGACAGGGATGGTCTTTGTCCTAATTATATTTGCAATGCAAATTGCTGAGTGCAATATACATCCTCTTTATGAAATTAAAAAGCCATTCATGCCCTCATTTAGATACATCCCTCTCCAGGCTAGAGACGGTCTCATTCATCTTTGGAATCCTTGACGGTAATGACGTAATTTATAAATCTGAAACTGGGAGAAGGAAATCATAATGTTTCTCATTAAAGGATGTTTCTTTAGGCAAACGGTGGGGTAATTGTGTGGAGAGCATATTGATGGAGTTAAATTGTGAAATATTCAAGATTTTTGGTGATTGCTAGAAAAACAGCAGAAACTGAACCTTAGTGTTCTATTTAGCTTTGTTCATCCTTTTCAGTCTTTGAGAGAAATACTATCGTGCTTCTTACCTACATAGAGATCCCTGCTGTCTCAGTCAGGGTTTCTATTCCCGCACAAAACATCATGACCAAGAAGCAAGTTGGGGAGGAAAGGGTTTAGTCAGCTTACGCTTCCACATTGCTGTTCATCACCAAGGAAGTCAGGACAGGAACTAGTATCTTAGGAACTTGGAGGCAGGAGCTGATGCAGAGGCCATAGAAGGTACTGCTTACTGACCTGCTCAGTCTGCTTGCTTTCTTACACAACCCATGACCACCAGCCCAGGGATGGCACCACCTACAATGGACTGGTCCCTCCCCACCTTGATCACTAGCTGAGAAAATGCCTTACAGCTGGATCTCATGGAGGCATTTCCTCAAGGGAGGCTCCTTTCTCTGTGATAACTCCAGCTTGGGTCAAGTTGAGACACAAAACCAGCCAGTACACCTGCGTAGCTTCTCACACATAAGAGATTCCACTTGCAGCCCACATCTCTCCTTAGCTCACACAGTCAACAGCCCCTCGCCATCATAGGTGACCTATGCCACTGGAACCGAGAACCCTGCCTATTATTTTTGGATAAGATCGCAGGTCAGTGTGAGGTTGTGGTCATTTATTTAGTCAGCCCGCAGGTGTGGATTCACCAAACCGTGTGTATTACATTTGTTTATTAATATTCTTAATAATTAGTTGATGTCAGCGCTGAGGATGGCTCCCAGGCCCTGGTTGAGTTGTCAGCTACATGTTATTTATTTAGAGACAAGGACTCAGGCTGGGTTCCAACCTGCAATCCTCCTACCTCAGCCTTCCAACTACTAGGTCTTTGGGTGTGCTCCACTGAATCCAGCAGCAACCTTCCATCGCTACCTCCCCCTTACTCATTCCAACCAGTAGCCACTTCACCTTCTAGCTGGGCAGGTACTGAGATTTGCAATTCTCTCTCTCTCTCTCTCTCTCTCTCTCTCTCTCTCTCTCTCTCTCTCTCCACCTCTGATACATCAGCCAGTATCATTTTGGCTGGCAAGATCTTCCTGGAATCCATCTACTTCCTACCAGCTTTGCAGATGCCTATAAGGAAGGCTTCACCACTGCTGGCCTCCACCAGCTCCCTGAGCCTCCTCACTTGCTGTGCTGTGTGAAGTTTTCCATACACCAGTGACAGTGACTCTTTAGCAACCTGAGATGGATTATGTCATGTCAAATGTCCTAAGCCTTCCAAGGATTCCCCCTTCCACTCAGGAAAGCTAGCCTGCTCATTGCTAACGACAGCACTATGGGCCCTGCCCTGCTGGGCTCAGTCCTCATCCCTTGAGTTGACTGTGTCTGCTCTGGATACTCCAAACTGGAGCAGGCTCACCTGCTCTCACCGTGTGCAAGTTCCTCCTTGCCTATTGCCTACTCTTTATTTTTAAAAATCGTGCGTGCATGTGCGTGATATGGGTTGTGTGCCCGAGCACACGTGCCTGCCACAGTGGGACCTGTGGGAAGTTGGGGGCACAACCTTATGCAGACAGTTCTCTCCTTCAACCTTCAGGTGGTACCCAAGTCACTGAGCTTATGTGGCAAGTGGCTCTACCCACTGATCTATCCTGCCAGTCCACTGCTTCTCTTCATCATAGGATATTTCCAGAACTAAGGAGGTGTAAGTGTGGTCGACCTGGGCTACACAGCAAGACCTTGTCTCACTCCCCACCACTCCTAACACAAAAAGTTACAATAATTTAATGTTATTAATGAGAAGAGAACTTTGTGAACTTAGCATCCACTCAACATTGAGAGTCGCTGTATGTCCACACACTCGTCCATCTTTCTCCTTGACTCCCCAGAGCAGCTCGCAGCTCTGTCAATCATTCACTATAAGTGCTGGACCCAGGTGTGCTTTGTATCATATTTTTACCACCTGTTTTCTGTGTTAAAATACGTCAGATACACGAATATGCCATGTTAGAGTTGCCTACACAATCCAGTGCAGTAACAATCAGGCAGGTCTACAGCCTAGAAGGGTTGTCTACACCACGTAGCCTGGCTGTCTTCCTCAGTTAGCCTATCACAGTGTGAGTTAGTGTAGTATGATGTTCATACTAAGGTCACCTAATGATGCATTTTTTTCAGAGCATATCTATTTTTAAGTGGCTCATGACTGCTTATGGCTTTGTGCTATACACACACACACAGATGCCTATGTGCACATTTTTATTAGGAAGACATACATAAACTGGGAATGAGATTTGGAGAGCTTTATCTTGGTAAAATAAGATTTAATAGGAATAAAACTGTTTGGAAAACAGCAATGTGAAAGCATGCCCTCACTGTATACGGACTCTGAAGCAGAGAGTTGCCTGTCGTCTTAGTACTTCCAATGCTGTGAAGAGACACCATGACCTCAGCGACTCTGATAAAGGAAAACATTTCACTGGGGCTGGCTTCCAGTTCAGAGAGGTCTGGTCTATTATCATCATGGCGGACAGAGTGCTGGAGAAGCAGCCAAGAGTTCTACATGTGGATCAGCAGGCAGTGGGAAGAGAGAGTGGCAGTGGGTGTGACTTGATCATCTGAAATCTCAAAGCCCACCCTTAGTGGCACACTCCCCCCCACAAGGCCACACCTCCTAACACTGCCACTCCCTGTGGGTCTATGGGTGCCATTTTCATTCAAACCACTATACCTATCCTAGGCTAGGGATATGGCTTAGTGTAGAGCTTTTGCTTAGCAGGCACGACAGCCTTGGTTGTCTCCCGGGACAACCACAAAAGCAAAGAATAAAGTGTCTCTTCTAGCCACTGTTAGTTCTGAGCGACCAGTACTTGGTTTGAAGGTTTATTTTAGTTTTACCTTATGTATAAGTGGTGTGTCAGGGAGGTTATAGACCAGGGGTGTGTGCCAGAACCTGAGGAGGTTGGATGAGCGTGTCAGGTTTCCTGGAGCTGGAGTTATAGGTGGTGGTGAGCCACCCTGTGTAGGTGCTAGGAACTGAACTCAGCAGCTCTGCAAGAACAGTGTGAGGTCTTATCTGCTGAGCCATCCCTCCAGTCCTGCAGGCTATGCTTCCCCTTGGCCTTCACATGTGCACACTAGGTCTCTGTTTTCTTTACATAATAGGATGCCTGCTTGCTAGCCTATGGGCACATGGTGACTGCTTATTTGCCTTAAGTTCAATTCTCAGGCAAGTGACTCTTCCTTTGGAGTCTAGCCAACTTGAAAATGAACTGTGGCTGCTTTCGAAGACCAATGAGCAATTATCACTATCCTTTTCCGGTGTCTCCCACAAATAACTGAGACGGTAGTCTTGTTTTTGTATGTTCTTTGTTCTGCCGGTGATATTGATTGCCCCATTTTTTTCCTGACTTGGCTGTGCCACGTCCCTCGGGAAAGGAGAGGGGGCTGCTCATTTGCTAACTGAACCTCATAGCAGCTGGGTTGAGTGAATACTTAAATCCGGAGAATTCTCTGCCAGAGTTCAAGTTCTACCTTAGTAGGAAAGTGTCACACATGCCAAGAACGTGTTTTAGAGAAAACAAGATGGGGTGGGGGTGTCAGCTCTTGCTTGCTGTTCTATGTGATTTTTAATCCTGAGGGCTGGGCCCTTGTGCCCAGTAGAAGCTTTCTAGAGTGCAATATTAGAACTCAGTAACTACAATGGTCTATTCTCAGAGTCCTTAGCACCCAGACACTAGGCAACCAGTCCAGAGGCACACAGACAAAGGGCATTTGAATAGTCACAGGTAAACCACAGTGCTCAAAAGACGAGACTAATGCTTAAAAGGAGTATCTCTTAATTCGGAAGATCTCTGTGTTTGAAGGGTTGTTATCCCTTCCTTAACCAACACGGTTCTGTGTTTATCATGGTCAACATGAACACTATAAAAGCTGCACTTGATAATGAAAGGAACAGTCAACATTCCTGATGCCGAGAGAACTTAGCTCATTGGCTGAGCACTCTGGTGCAGGGCACACTGCTGTTTGGTGTTGACAGATTCTAAACTACTTTTTCACTTCAGAAAAAATAACAATTGTTTACTGCCATGGGACATTTAGGACAGCCTTTTTTGTTCTTCCATTTGTGTGTATGTGTGTATGGTATGTATGTGCATTATATTCACATGTATGTATAATATGTACATATGTACAAACATGTGAATGACCAAGAACGGTGTTGGCATTCTTCCTTGCTATCTCTTTCATCATATTCTTTGTTGCAGAATTTCTCATTTAAACACAGAGCTCATTTATACAGCTGGATTCCAGCTGGTTTGCTCTGGGTATCTCCTGTCTATGTTTCGCCAAGGTGACACTTAACATGTATTCAGGGGTTCTGAACCCCAGTGTTCTTGCCTGTGCTTTAAGCACTGAGCCATTTGCCCAGCCCTTTGGGACATTTTTTTTTTCCTTCTTTTTCTTTTTAATTGAATATTTTCTTTATTTACATTTAAAATGTTTTCCCCTTTCCAGGTCTCCCCTTCAGAAACCCCCTATTCCCTCCCCCTCCCCCTGTCTCTATGAGGGTGCTTCCCCCACTTACCCACTCCAGTCTTCCCGCCCTGGCATTCCCTACACTGGAGCATCAAACACCCCCAGGCCCAAGGCCCCCTCCTCCCACTGATGTTTAGCAAGGCCATCATCCTCTGCCACATACACAGTGGGAGCCATATGGGGGTCCTTCCATGTGTACTCTTTGGTTGGTGGTCCAGTCCCTGGAAAATTTAGGACATCCTTATTCTACAAATTTATTCATTATGCATCTGGAATTAAAATTTAACTGAGTATCATGTTTTGCTTGCTAATCTGGCAGTCCTATCAGATCTCCTTTAATTTACATATGAAAGCCACATGCCATCAACATTCATAAAGGGTTACGCAGCTATGCAACATAAGCCAAGCCAAGTAGCACTGGCAGGAAATGGAGCACCAAGGTGGTGTACCATTTAAGCTGACCTTACAGGGTCTTCTGAAGCCAATGCCATGTTTCCTGGCGATCAGTTCCCGTGAGTGCTAAGGACTGGCCGTAGGAAGTCACTCAGGCTATTTCGTTCTTTGGTTTCCCTCGATCACAGAGTTGGGAAGACAGAATGCTTGGTATCTAGGACCCCCTAGTCACAAGTGTGGGCCATATGGCTGGGTTCTATGTTGGGATCACCAGATAAGAACCCCTAGAGAGCATTTATGAAATGAATGGGTCCTGTTTGCCCTTATTGGGCTTTTTGTTCTTCCTTTTGTGGACATAGATGTGGTGCTCAAGGTTCAGAAAGCATCAGGGAACTGAGAACTCAGAAGCGGAAAAACCACGTTTACTTTCCAGTAGGAGGAAAAGGCAAGAGGCCTCCTTGCTTACTTCTTAGCTGAGACCTTTACCCAGCGTGAGTAGAAGGATGGACCCAAGAGTTATGTGCGTGTTCTGACCCCTGCCACCAGGAGATCTTTTTGGATCATCCAGCCAAGGCCCAAGTCGCGGTTTCCTTATTAGAGACAAAAGGGAAGTGGGTACCCTGACTTTACTATCATTCGGAAGGCGAATGATAGTAAAGTCGAGAAGCAGCCACGAAGACCCAAGCCACGGGGAACCCAATCTAAGCTGGAGAAGGCAGAGAGTGTTCTCCAGGGTACCTCAGAGAGAGCACGAACCACACTGACACCCTGATATTGGATGGGCGGCTTCTGGAACTGTGGTGTTTGAGAAGTCACACAAAACCGCACTACTACATGGCTCCAAACACGCTCCATTCCTATGTGTGATACTTGTGTCGCACCTCTGTCTCACTGCCCATTTTCAAAGGACAGAGTCCCTGCTCCAGTCATGGGATAAACACACCAGCTCTGGTCCAGGAGAGACTGATACATCATTCCCTGGAGGACGGACTTTAGCTGTAGCTGCTGGTGGTCCAGTGGCATCAGCCCACATGGATGAAGACCTATTTTTCACATGGCATGGGCCTTCAGCATCTTTGCATTCCTACAGGAAGTAGAAGTTTAGAGTATTCACTCATGGGCCTCATTTTCGGTTGTGGAGCAAGCAGATCTTCATGCCCATCACTCAGAGCAACAGACCTAAGATGACGTCATTACAGATCAGAATAGCGCTGTTAATTCAGGTTTAACATCATTGCATTTCCAAATTAAACTCTATTTAAATGAGAATGTTTGGCCTCCTCTCTAAGATAAGAATTCATAGGCACTGCCTTTATCACCAGCCAACCTTATTAGATGATTCAGGGCCAAGCACAAAGATAGCTGAGTGACATTATCATTCTAAAGACACCTTCTTCTTCTTCTTCTTCTTCTTCTTCTTCTGTAAAGTTCATGGTAATTATGATTACACATTCACACCACAGCACACTTCAGCTGGGTAAATAGCCTTGCCTTTAAATCGATTCCAAAGGGGGGGGGGGAAGAAGGAAGAAAGCCCCAAGGTGAGTGCATTACTTCAAACCTTAATCTATGTAAGTTGTGTAGGCTGCTCTCATTTTTTTCCTGTACTCACTTCTTCACTCTCTCAGTTAAATAATTTTCCTCAATAAATGCATGAAGTTGTAATTATGGGAGCATGTTAGTTGGAGGTTTTGTATGCAAATGATTAGACTACGGTTTCAATATTAGCACATTAGTATTAATAATTAACGTATCTCCCGTTTCACCTTCTTATATGTATGTAATTTTTTACTGTTTTACCACAAGGAAATTAATATTCTGCACACAGGAAATCAAGACAATATGAACCACCCACTCATTTTGAAATGTCAATTTAGTATGCTGAAATGCCAAAGACTCATATTAGGAGGTTGAGGGCAAGTGTGTAGCTCATGGAGCAAACAGTATCATCAGGAGAATGAGTATCTCATCGACTTTAATTTGTTTCACTGCCTTATTAGATGCTCCCTTGGCTGGCTTTGAACTCATGGACACAACAGAGGTGGTAGTGGCACTGCCACTCACTGATAAGTACCCTCTGAGTGGCCCCGAGACTTCTGAGAACCATCAGTGTGTAAAACAAAAAATATTCCTGAGTCCATTCTCCAAGTGTCTGTAAATGGCTCTGCTCTGGAGAGGCTGAACAAAATCCTCCCCATAGAGAGTGCTGCACAGAAGAAAGTTTAACTTGGAAGGAGCTTAAATCAGCCAGCAAGGTGGATTCTGGCACTTGCTCCAAATCTTAGATTGGGAGCTCAATTCAACCAGCATTGACCAACACAGAATGGGATAGGCAGAGTGGATTTGAAATAGACAGAATGCACCAGGATGCATCACATGGCTTGTCACTGGCACATCACTTCTGGTAGCATTGGGTTTCGCCTATTGAACCTTCCCATCATTCTTTTTGTTGCTGTAGAGATGGAGATGAGCTCCTTCTACATGGTACAGTGTAGTCTGGTGAGCCGAGTAAGGGGAGCTGGCTTTCTAGACTGAAAGATGTTGAAGAAGGCAGGGATGGGGATAAGAAATTTCATCAAAGTTACTTTCTATATAAAAGAAACCGAGAAGTCTTTCTTCAATGGTATGCTGGCCAGGTGAATGGCGTTCCTTCTGATCCACTCTTCTAAATCTCCCATATTTGGACAACTGGCCTATTTCAAAGTTTGGTTCCATGTGTCACTCAGCACTATGTCCTGGTTTGCTCTACTGGTGACCAGAGCTTGAGTGTTGCCTACAGCTGTGACCTCCCTCAAAATGCTGCTTAATAGTATTTTAAATATTTAGTTATTTAGTGTGTGTGTCTGAGTGTGTATGTATACTACATATGTGTAGTGGGGGAACCCATGGAAGTCAGAAGAGGGCATCTGATCTCTGGAACTGGGGTTACATATAGTTATAAGCAAAAAATGTGGGTGCTGGGAATGTATCCAGGTGCTCTGCAAGAGCGGTGGTGATTTTAACCTGGGAGCTGTCCCTCTGGTACTGCAATAATGCTTTTCATTTCCTAAACTCTTGGTAGACTCATCTTGTACAGTTAAGTTCAGATTTTCTATGGGTTTTACTTGTATCTTGTGTATCTATAGGTCTTGGCTCCTAAGCCAATAAGTCCTATGATAACAGGAATTTGTTTTTCTCTCTTTCTTTCTTTCTTTCTTTCTTTCTTTCTTTCTTTCTTTCTTTCTTTCTTTCTTTCTTTTTTTGTACCTAAGATGGAGTTTAGCACATTGTAAGCCTTAGCAAACATTTCTGAATTCGAATGCATGGGTGGGTGAGGGCTGACACTAATCATATCTGAAAGTTGACCTGAAGTGTGAATTGTGACTTGTGTATGAGAGACAGTTTGAACTATGGGTCCTGACAAACTTGGGCTCAAATATGTCCCCATGTACCCCCCTTTTCAATATATTCCATATGTTCCTGTCCATGCAGAGTCTGGATAGAGAGGTCGCTTCTCTATCCTGCTTCTCTTCATCCTCCTCCACATCTTTTTCTCATTCTACCTCTTTATGCAAAAATTATGTATTTATTCATGTGTCTGTGTGTATACACACATGTGCACTCTGCCAGCACGTGTGCATTGGATACATGTGCACTAGTGTGGATGTCTGTGCATGCATGGAGGCCAAAAGAGAGTGTCAGATTCCTCAGAGATGGAGTGACAGTCCTTTACAGAGAGCCTACCTGACTGCATGCTGGGATCCAAACTCTGGACCTCACAGCTGAGCAGCAAACCCTTAGCCACCGAGCCTTCGCTCTAGTCTTCCAGGCCACTTCTTAAATGACATAATCGGCTTCTTCCTTCAAAACTCAGTCATCAATAAAACAAGATACATGCCAGAAAATGGTGTTGCAGAAGACTATTTAATGTCACAGGGTGATAGTTCTAATAGAGCATCAATTGAAAAGGCAATTTATAGATCCATTTTGAATCAAAACAAAACAAAACTAAAGTGTATCTATTGCTCCATGATTCTTGAGAAGCAATAAATAGGACTTAATGACTTTTCATATAATAAGTCATGATGAACCATGCTTGCTAAGGTGAGGGCACATTCAGTGTATGCCACCTCTGTGTAGCTCCCTTTCCACCAGGGCAGGACACCCATGTGGTGCAATAAAATGGCAGTCCCTCATCAATACTGATCAACATTAAAGAGACCCTGCTTGGCTGCCATGGATTCATAACCCCACAGCTGGCAGTGCCCAAGTCCCCTCCAGGAGAGTGCCACTTCTCAACTTGTGGTCAGTGGGAGGCAGCAGCTCCTCGCCAGGTGACTGTGGTTAGGCACAGATTACCAACCAACACCTCCAATGCCACAGACTCAGCCTCTTCTGGGTCTCGAGTCAACAGTCTTGCTTAGAACTCTTCCCGGGAAGAGGTCCCACCCCTTCGCTCCAGCAGATTCAGACATTCCTCCGTTACTGTGGTCTCATCATCCAAAGCAAAGTTGGAAGGGACGTTTGCAGGGTACCCCAGACCTGAGACTCACAGCAAGTATGAAATGACTTGAGTCATGGGAGAAGGACAGGGCTGTGTTGTCTTCCCGTGGAGGAACAAGGGAGATAAAGCGTTCTATGTCTTGTCTAGCACAATCCATATGGTTGGAAGTAAGGATTCGTAAATAAAACATCCCAATTCACACAATG
>LR751036.1:98312-199656 GCA_902729485.2 Mus minutoides
TAATGTGACTGGCTGAAGGCAGAAAGAGGCACGCCTCGGTGGGCGGCTACTTTCTGCCTCAGCTTACCACAGGGTAAGTGAGTGGAGCCAGCAGCTGCACTCTTCAGGTATTGTTTCTTCCATCACAGAAGGAAGAGCTTGGCAAGGAGATTGTTGCAGTATTTTTTTTTTTAAGAAAAAACATTTAAGAGAAACTAGAAAGTTTCCTCCCCCTCTGTCCTGAACGGACAAGTTATTAAATTAACCACGTGAGATACTCTACCTCTGTGGGGAGCCTAGAGATGAGCTAAGAAACTACAGAACCCTGGCCAAGGTAAAACAGATGAGACTAGAGCGAATAGAAGGCTTTGTGGCATTGTTTCATACCTGGCCTTTCTTCTTCCCCAACCTTGCACAAATCACAGGAAATCCTCCAGTGGGACTGACACCAAGAGTGAGCCACACCTTCAATCTTCTAGACAGTCTGGCTCTTCTCACCTGGAAGCACTAATGGAGCACTAATCCATTGGGGTGAGTGACTTCAGGGATCCCTGAAAACCAAGGGGGAACAGCACTTTAAGGATGCAATTCCCCAGGTGGGCACAAGGGGGAGCAAGGTCTCAGAAGTTGACCCTAAAATGGGGACCTGTGAGCTCTTGACAGAGTTTAAACTCAAGTCATAAAGATGGTCGATGTGCTTTAGAAAGAGAACACAGACAACTGAACACAAAGCAAGTCACGGATAAAGGTGAGAATCCAAATAGCAGCAAAATTACAGATATGAATCAAATTCTAGAACTGAAAGATAAAATAACTGACCTGAAAAAATTCACTAGAGTGATTTGGCAAAAGGCTCGATCATAGGGGCACTGAATGTACAGCGATGATAAAGGAGACTTGGTTAGATAAAATAGTAATAGTAATAATAATAATAATAATAATAATAATTTGAACATCTTGTTTGAGACCACCAAGTTTGTGGGTGCAGAAAGAGAACAGGAATGGAGAAGGGCAGGCATCTGCAGGCTGCACTCCTCCATGCACCAAAGGCTTTTTTTTTTTTAAATTTTAAGCTTTACATCACAAATAACTGGGCTAATGCACATGTTATGAAATTATAAGGAGAAATGGGGGGAGGAGGGAACTTATTTGAAGATATGATGGCCGCGAACTTTTCATATTTGAAGGAAAAAATGAACAAACAGGATTGGAGGTAGATAAACTCAGTCTTAGGATTAGTACCCGTCGGGGGTGGGGGGCAGGCAGAGAGACAGAGAGAAGGGAGCAGGAAATAAAATATTCAAATTTTAGATACATGAAGAACTCCAGCTACGGTGAAGCCAAAGAACAGCCCTGTATAAGTTCAGGCGGCCATCTAAAGCCAGTGAGGAGCAGCCAGAGAGAAGCTACCAGCACCCTGGAGGAAATTTCCCTAGCAGAGTCCCCTGTGGAAATCTTGAAGGCCAGCAGGAGGCGGAGTGATAAATTCAAACTGCTAAAAGAAAAAGGTCAAACAATATTGTAGTTGTCAGAATTGTCCTTCTGCAACAAAGGGGAGATGGAGGCTTGCCCAGATGATAAGCTGCTGGAGTTCATTAACAAGAAACTTCTATACAAAATGTTAAACTGTGTGTGTGGGGGGAGACATAGAGAGGGGAGAGGGGAAGGAGGAGAGGGAGAAATATATATATATATATATAGAGAGAGAGAGAGAGGGAGGAGGAGAGGGAGAGGGAGAGAGGGGGAGAGGGAGAGGGAGAGGGAGAGAGGGGGAGAGGGAGATAGAGACAGAGAGAGTAAAGAAGAGAAAGACAGAGAGAGGAGAGAGACAGAGAGGGAGAGAGGAGAGAGAGACAGAGAGAGTGAAGAAAAGAAACAGAGAGAGGGAGAGAGAGAGGGAGAAATGTTTTCTTCATTAGTCTTGGTCAATTTGACATAAACCTGGACATAGCTAAGAAGAGAGAGTCTTATTTGAGGAGATGCCTCCATAAGGTTGGCCTTTGGCAAGCCCAGAGTTGTATAAGAAAGCAGGCTGAGCAAACCATGAAGAACAAGCCAGGAGGCAGCACCACTCCATGGCCTCTGCTTCAGCTCCTGCCCTGGACTTCCTTCTATAATGGGCCGTGCTATGCAAGTGGATACAGAAGTGAAGCTCACTGAGTTGCTTTTAATCATGGCATTTGGCTACAGTGATAGAAACCCTAATGGAGATAGCTGTCGGGAGTGAATGCTTATGGGGGTGGGGTGTTAGAATCAACATGAAAAACCCTGGCACCGTTAAAAAGGAAAAGGAGTCCTTCAGGTTGGAACAGGAGGGTCCAGAAAGAAGCACAAAGTGATATACAGAAATACTTAAATGGGCAAATACGGTAACCTGTATTTTAACTTGAGTCTAGAGAATGTAAGTGTGAAAAAAAAAACTGTAAGTCTCTTAATGGGGACATAATACTTATAAACATTAAAAATGTGAGATACAAACAGAGCAGAGAGTTTATATTCAGTTGAAATTAGGTGACTGTTATTTTTAAGTTTTATGTGTATTATTACTTAGTAGAATGCTACAACTTTGTTTCATGTGATTGGGGTGTCACACAAAAGAAACTATTTACATGTGCACATAAAGGGAAATGAAATTCTGATCATGCTCTGTCAATCAAAATCCCCAAACTGGAAAATAATGGACTACAAACAAAGTGTTGGGAGGGGGAAGGGATGCAAAAAGTGTGACACATAAAAAAAAAGAAAACCCTAAAATGAGTAGAATACTCCTTCCCTGTCCATGATTCTATTTTTGATTTTTGAAGACTTATTTATTTCATAGGTATGAGTGTTTAGCTTGAAACAAGGGGGTGTCTGGTACCCTCAGAGGCCTGAAGAGGGCAGCTCACCTGGAACGGGAGTTAATGATGGTTGTGAGCATGTAGGTATTGAGAATAGATGCTGGGCCCTCTGAAAAGGCAACTTTACTCCAGAACTGTCTCTCCAGCCTCATTGGTAACTGTTTCATGTAAGTGGATTTATTTCCCAATCAGAAGGTGCAGCATCATTGAATGGATAAAAACAGTCTGCAACTATTTACCATTTGTCGAGTTTGGTTTCCGTTGCTGTAAATAGAACATGGACCAAAATGAGCTTATGGGAGTCAATGGTCCATGTCTGCCTATACTTCCAGGCTACAGTCCAGTGCCAAGGGAAAGGAGAGCAGGAACCAAAGAAACGCTCCTTACTGCTCACTCTCTGACTTGCTCTTTGCCAGCTTTCTTATACAGGGGAGGGCCACCCACCTAGGGATTGTGCCACCCACAGTGGGCTAGCTCACTTACATCAATCAACAGAGTTCCTCACAGACCCAACCATAGAGCAATTTGATTGAGGTACTTCTTCAGCTGAGGATCCCCCTATCCTAGGTAACTCTAGATTGTGTCAATTTGATAATAAAACCAAGTAGTACACATCCCAGAGAGTTGTTTTACAACTACAGATGCACGGGGCAGGTATAGAAATGGAAAGTAAAACTCCATGCTCATATCAGACAGAAGAGAAAAATGTCTATGCTAAGAATACACACTCAACCAGAGCATGAGTAGAATCTGTTTTAAGATGCAAAGGAGGACACCATGTAATATCATAAAAAGGTCAGCTCATGAGAAGGTGCAGCAGCCATACACCTAACTTCAAAGTGCCTACAAATGTGGAAGAATTTTTGGCAGAGTCAGAGAGGAACAAAAGTAGAAAGTAACATACTAATAGCAAGAGATGTCCACATCCTGTTTTAACAATAAATAGAGCACCCAAACTAGAAGTCACTGAAGATGTGAAGGCTTAAACAACACTGCTGGATAACTGGATTTACCAGACATAGAGGAACCCATGCCAGGAGAACCAGACAGGTACAGGAAGTGTTCTTAGCACAGGCCACATAAGCGGACCTCAAAACAAGTCTTTATAAGTCTACCGATGCTGGTGTCATGCAAAGTATCTTTTCTGGTCATTATGGGATGAGATTATAGATCATTAGTGAAGAAATCCTTCAAATCCCCAAATATATGGGTGTCAACTTAGATGCATCAGAGAAAAATCATAAGGGGAGTTTGGAAATCCTTAAGACAAATGGAAACAAAGACACAACACAAACAAGCATCATCTTTATTCTTTTTAAGATTCCCAAATTGACAAGCTAACTACACAACAAGGAACAGAGATCAAGACCATTCAAACTCTAACAAAAGAACAAAAAGTTGCAGCAGAGCTCATAGAAATAATGAATGAGAAAACAACAGAAAAAAAAACCCATGAGGAAATAAAATCTGTCTTTCTGGATCAATACCATGGGCAAGTGGTTAGGTGGGGTATGTGCACAGAGCAGATGAACTAGAAGCGGCATCACTGCTCCACAAGGGAAAGGGATGATGGAGATGACTGTGCACCATGGTACACTGATACATCAGAGAATTCAGAGATATGGATGTGTTCCTAGAAATGTAACACCTGCCTAGGATCTGAAGTACAGAATCTGAATAGGCTAATAACCAGCGGAGAAGGAAAAACTCCCCAGCAAAGCAAAGCCCCGGACCAGATGGCTTCACTTGAGAATTCCACTAAACACTAAAGAATTAATGCTGGCTCCAAAAGTGTTTTAAAAACACTGAAGAGGAAGGGTGCTTTTAAACTCACTCTGAGACCAGCCCTCCCCTAGCAGCAAAGCCGATAACATCACCAAAGCAAGGAAAATGGGGGGTCAATATCCTGGGTAGATATTGATACAAAAGGATTGACCAGGATTATACACTATAAGACTATGACCGAATAGTGTCCTTCCCAGCATGCTGGATTCAAAACCAAAATGAGAAGCCATTTCCCTTTCAGTAGAACGGCTATCATTTTGAAAAGAAAATGTGTTGGTGAGCTTTGCCAGTAAGGAAGCATGCACTACCCTTGTAGAGTTCTGCTCCTAGCACCTGAATTCAGATGCCCCACATAACCTGTTACTCAAACTTCAGAGATAGCTGATGCCTCTGGTCTTTGTAGGCACCTGCATTCAGATGTCGGGACCAACTTTATGTACATATTATGAAAAATGAAAAAAAAAAGTCTTTAAAAATGTGTTAGTGATGTGGAGAAATGGGATTCACCATGTTCTGTGGTGTTATTGTATGAGCAACTGTCATGGAATTCAGCATGACACTCCCCCCTCCCAAACTAAAGACAGAGATGTCCCATGATTCGAGAGTCCCATTTCTGAATCTATATTAAGAGTCTGAAGTATCTTCAAGAAGTGCTGGCTTTCCCAATTCATTGCTGGATTGTGACTGGATTCAGTGCCTACTCATTGCGGCCAGGAGACAGACAACCCACAGGTCTTTTGGTATGGCATGAGTGACCCTTCAGGACACTCTGCTAAAAGAGAGCCACATCATACCCAAAGAGAAAAGCATGGATGGTTTCACCCTTAGAGTGACACCTAGAGTGGCCAAATTCCTAGGGACAAAGTATGATGCTGGGGTTTGGTGCAGAATAGAGGGGAAAAAATGATGAGCTTTTATCTAGAAGAAGCAGAGATTACATTCTGGATGTGGAACGAGTTCAGAAGACATTTCTCTACAGTAGTGTACTTCAATCTCCTCCAAGAGTCAAGGTGGTCAATTCAACATGATAAATATTTTATCAGGGTAATAACCCAAAGCAAGTGGATGCTCTCAAATGAATTGGTTGTGGTTTGTAGTTTCTCATTTGAAAGTTGATAGTGAAGAACAGATGTTTACAGAGGCACCTCCATGTTTAAGTCATTTTCAACTGCCCTGGTTGACTTTCCATGGTCTCTTCAGTTCCTGTATTCTGGGGGGAATCACTGTTACCAGCTTTCCAGTCAGATCATGGTTTTTAGTCTCTTTATGCTTTTATCAACTTCTAGGGAACTTAGATAATGCAGCAGGTGAATTCTGGATGTTTTGTGTGCACGAACAAAACAAAAACAGATGCTACTTGGGAGGGACCGGCAAGTGGCCTCAACACCCTCACTTCTGTTGATGGTCTAAGTGATACATGAGTCTCAGGGGAATGCCAGACACCTGTAAAAATATGATGAATGTCTCCGGAACAATCCCAATCCCAACCCCAGCTTCTTAACAGTGGGTGGAAGCTGCCTACAGGGGTTGACATTTTTGTCCACAGTAACTATCTCTGTAAATTGGGCTGCTGCTAACAGCTAGAATCAAGAAGTATCTGAATCAGCAGTCTGCTGCTGCTGCTGCTGCTGCTGCTGCTGCTGCTGCTGCTGCTGCTGCTGCTGCTGCTGCTGCAAAGGGACACCATGACCACAGCAACTCTTATAAAGGAAAACATTTAACTGAGGCTGACTTACAGTATCCGAGGTTTAGTCCATTGCCATCAGGGTGGGGGCATAGCAGCATGCGGCTAGACATGGTGCCGGAGAAGGAGCTGAGAGTTCTACATCCAGATCTGCAGGAGACGGATATAGAGAGACTCCAGGCTTAGAATTGGCTTTTGAAACCTCAAAGCCCATCTCCCAGGGGCATACTTCTCCTATAAGGGCACACTTCCTAATCCTTATAAAACAGTGTCACCCCCAAACCCCCATGACCAAGTATTCAAATCTATGAACCTATGGGTGCCATTCTCGCTTAAACCACCACAAGAGGCCAATGCATATACTGCCTTCATCCAATATATGAAATAGCTACCTCCATTTCTTCTGATTGGTGGGGAGACTTTCTCCTTTCGTTGTTGAGAGGAGTGGAGGGGTTTGTGTACCTTGTATACACTCAGCTTAATTTACTTATTTCTTCTTCATGGAGGGACAGCGTGGCCAGGAAGGGTACTTTCTGTGAAGATCCAATTAGTTTGTGCTACAGGCAGTTGATTTCTGGGCAATTTGCTTAGGTTCCAGTGTGTGCCACTTGGGTTACTTTCTCCAAGTTGTGCATGACATTAAGGGGTCTTGCCACCCAAATGGGCCATTCTGAGGACTCTGCCCTTTGGAAGAAAAAAATGCTTAAGCAAATTTTGGCATGAACTCTTCCTGGATGGAAAGTTTCCATAGTGGAACAGACTCTTCCTTATTGCAAAAGCAAGGGCAGGGCTCTATGCCCTGAATCTGGTCATTGCTGTGCCTGGCAATAAGCTACTTTTAGGTAAGGTTCATAACACATTCTCATCTTGTATCCTTTGGCCTGTATATCTACCAATTATGTCTCTTTACACCCCCAGTGCTAAAACCAGACTGAAGTGAAACAAGCTTGGCCTGGAGTTACTACCACTTCCCATCTGCTGCCTGTAACTTCCAGCTTCCTAACCTGTTAAACTAACAGATATTAAAATCCTGAAATGAAGGCTTTCACTTGAAAGCCACCTGTTCAGCAGATAGAGAACAAGATGGGAATGAGGTCTGTTTCCCAACAATAGTGAAATAAAGACCACTGAGTTTTAAACTTTAGCATAAGGAAAAGGGAGAGTTTCAGTAACAAGGGGCTGGGAGACAACTGAATGTGGTTGTAAGATAGAGGGGATCATGGTGTATGTAGGCAGTTCTACAAACTAGGGTGAGGAGCTCTCTCTCTACCTGGCCTTCACCACTCCTCTACTGGTTCATTTCCAGCACAGAAAGAGACTTAAGGGAAGAGGGTTCATCTAAACACCATCTACCAGTCTCTAAGCTTCTGGGAATACAGACAGCTGGAGGCTGCAGAGGCCAGACAGGATGCCTCCAGCAATAAATCCCTGGCTTCCTGGCCTACTTTGGGAAATAGACAACTGGTCAACCCAAGTCAACATGCCCTGCTTAATGACACTCAATTTAAAAAAATCTTGTGAAGGACAAACTGAGCATTGCCTATCCTTAGAACTCCTCATAGCCAGCAGGGGGCATTGCCTTGAGAACAGCTCCCTTCTCTGTTTGTACAAAGTACCGGGAACATGCTCTGTGTCAAGTATGCTGTTGGTAGATGTCCGTAGGAAGTCTGAATTTGACACCAGAGGGCATACCTACTCCCCCAGATGCCTGACATTTCCTGAACATTACTGTGCACTGCTGGTGTGACGTGATCAAAGTCAGGAAGATTCTGTAAGTGTGAGGCCTGTCATTATTACAGGGTAAGAGGATAGAGAGCTTTGAAATGCTCATCAAGCTAGGAGCTCCAATGAGGCAAAGAGGTTTCACTGAGTTGTACATGAAATGAAGTAGGGAAAAAAAATGCAGAGACACAGGTGAGCTTTGTTAGCTCATGGACACATCTCGGTTCATGTTTTCATTCATCCAGTAACTTGCTTTAGACTCAAGAGCGCCGGGTATGGCGGAAGGGATGTGTGGCTGTGTGGTACACGTGACACCTATGGAGACTCCGTGAGAGAAGGAACTAAGGGAAGCCATCTGGTCAACAACATCCATTTTTTATATAGTAATACAGATGGTCAAGGACACGCTTGGATCTCAGACCTATCACAAAGCAGTCAGGAAATACTGGGAAGATAAAATCCTGGAACCAAAAACTAGAAGGGTAGCTGGTAACATTGAGGTCTGCTCTATACTGCCTCTAGTGGCTTAGAGCTTCAGAGCTCTCTTCCCTGACTGACTTGGGCTGTGCCCTATGCAAATAAGGGATTTGCACTCAAATCCTTGTCTCAGTCTCCACTTCTGAGGGCAATCAACGTTTTCATATCTACTGTCAGTTTTAAAATGTCTATCCTGCCTTCACATGTTGTACTTTCTGGTCTAGAAAATCTTTCTGGTATGAATGTGGGTCACAAGTGGTATCTCTGTAAAAAAAAAAAAAAAAGATCTTTGCTCAAAACCATTGTAAACTTACCTCTCTTGACCACTCCATCTGTGGATGCTTGAAAAAAAAATGATAAAGGTGACTAGTTAAAACTATTTTTTTATTAAGACATTTTCTTCATAACTTACTTCCTAGCAATGGAATCTGGTTGATTTTGCTCAGCACTTGAGACTTTGTGGAATTTTCTAGTAAAGATCAAGGCCTCCAGCCATGATGAAGGACACTGAGCTAATGAGTCCCTTTGGGCTGACTCCACGCTGCCCTCACTCCTGTCAGCCTGCCCCTTGCTCTGATGGCTCTTGTCACCAATTGCTGTCCTCACAGAGGATCCTGGAAGGAAAGAAAAAAAAAATCATCAGCTTGGTTCCAGACAGCCTAGAAAAAGTACACATCTGGGATTCAACATGGAAAGAAAGATAAACAGAGAGCCTCAGAATTTGTTTAGTGTCAAGTTACATGTCTCCCCAAAGTCTTGATTTTAGCCAGGCTTCCCTCAGGCTGGTTTGAAATAAGGACATTTTGAACTGTAGAATCATAACCCAGCCGCATAAAGAGACTGCTGATGTGATGTTTCTGAATTTTATCCTAGGTACAGAGGAAAACATTCAAAAAATAGCTTTATGTAGCTGTAACACAAAGAAATACCTAAACTTTCTGAAAATAGGCTAAGTATACCTGTCTAAATGTCTTATCCTTTAAAAATTACATTAAACAGAGAAGTCACAATGGCAGAGATGAGCTTGCACACACATACACAAGCACATACACACACATACACGCACATACACACACACACACACACACATACACAAGCACATGCATACAAACGTACATGTACACAAGTGCACATGTACTCACACATATACACAAGCACATATGCACACACACATACACACACACACCAATTATTTTGTGATAGCCAATTCTGTGATATCCTTAAATTCCTGAGGTGCCTGAACTGACTGTCATCTTCACAGTGATCCCAAGAGTCCCCCTCAGGATGACAGTCATGGGACAATTTTCCTTTGACTTCCCTGCTCCTTCTTTTTCATTAACAATGAATAATTGTTCCTATTCAAGGGGCCTGTGACATCAACGTGTGCCAATCAAACCAGGCTAATTAGCATTTCTTTGTGTTTGGAGACTTTGAGTTCCTCTCCTCCAGGTCTTCATCAAATATGGAGCAGGTTACTGTGAACTGCAGCCACCCTGAGCGAGACAGCTCCTGATGAGAGCCTGCTCCTCCTGTCTAGCCAGGAAGGAGAGAGACCATTTTAACAGCAGTGACTCTGCAGCCTCAGTCCCCGAGGAGGAGGAGGAGGAGGAGGAGAGAAAGGGATCCCAGACTCAAGGCTCCAGTGTTTCCTTGTTACCACCTAACACGGGATAGATGGACCTGGAGTGTGTGAAAGCAAAAGCAGGTTTTGTTACTAATTATAATGAGCTAAAATCACTAACACATCATAACCAGTCAACAAATAGCCTCAGAAGCATGTTTCCTATTGTTCTGAAACCATGATAGGGCCGCCATTAGATAAACACTGCAGAGAACACCTTAAGTCTCAAATACACAAAAGCAGAAAGAAAAAGCAACATTATTAGGTATATCAGGATAAGATTACAGTCATGTCACAGAGCCTCTTATAAATAACCAAAACACAATTCAGTGTAGTAACCACCTAAATAGATCTTCTATACAAATCTCTTCATGCCTCAGTTTCCTTACCTGAAAAATGGGCATGATCATAGCTCCCAGCTTATAAGATTATCATCCAGCTTATAAAATGGGTTAATGTGGTTAATCACTCAAAACAACACTAGGCATACAGTATTGGGCATCCTTACTGTCATATCAACGTACCGAACAGGAAAGTCAACATCAGCACCATGATACCCACCAGAGGGGTGGCAGACAACTAGAACCCAAGGTCCCTAGTGGAGGCTTCTGTGGGTGACATCCACAGCACAGTCGGAAACACACGAGGGAGGTTGCTGCCTGGCATTGCTTAGACTCAGCATCAGAACTCTGATCCCAGTAGGTAAAAGGTGTGACCAAGTTCTGGTGTATAATGGCCAGAAAAATCCCTTTGGTTTGGGACTTTATGAGAATGGAAAAGGAAGTTTCTTGGAATGAATAAATCTAGGCTCTCTAATGAGAACCTGTGCCCTTAGGCACAATGAATAATAAAGGCTATGCGGGTACCCCGCTTTGACCAGGTGACTACATGTGGTAGAAGCTATTAGGACTGAAAGGTGACATGTACTCACTGGCTCAAGTGCTGACGAGCTAGTCACCAACTGGTGGCACTATTTTAGAAGACGGGGAAACTTCGGGAGGAGCCTAGCTGGAGGAAGCGCTCATTCAGGCTGCCTTTGAAGAGCCTGCATGCATCCAGCTCTCTGCCACAGCTTCTTGTACCATGATGCTCTGCTTCAGATAGACATAAGCTTCCTGTACCATGATGCTCTGCTTCACACAGACATAAGCTTCCTGTACCATGATATTCTGCCTCACAAGGACCCAGATTCATCAGAGCCAAGGACTATATATCAAAACTATGAAACTGTGAGCTTAAGCTAACCCTCCTTTAATTCATTCTCTGAGGAATTGCTTTCACAGTTACTGAAAAATAATATAAAACCCTAGAGTCGTGACAGCTGCCTTGGTTTCCCATGTTTGTCTTGGTTCTCTGTCTATCCCTTAATGCAGGTCACTTTTAACTGAGTCATAGCTGTGTTTCTTACTAGGTGGCCTTGCCGGTCTCGATCACACAGGTCCCTCCTCTGATGATCCTCTGCTCCATCTGTGGATGAGCAGTTGGCTGTTCTCATTGCCTTCTATGCCTTCTTGGAAGTTTTCAGTCCTATAGGGAGGCCTTCTTCAAACCCAGGGTTAAGGTTGGTCATAAATCCATTATTTGTGCATTACCATTCATGTCTGGACTTATGGCCTTAAAATAATATCCAAACAGCAATGACTTAGACATGTGAATCTCTTTGGGACTTGGTGTCATATGGGCTATAATATCAAGCTGTTTCTAAATTATAGGGTTTCCGAGGTAAAGAGACCAGGGGTGGGTTATCTGGACAGAGATAAGCATAGGTAAAGAGGTGCTGAGTGCAAGGTCTTCACACGGAGAAGAGACACTGGAGGAGGAGACCATTTTCCACAGTAGCGTCTCCCGGTGAACAGCCTGACCCTCAGCTACATGCCTGGGGCCCTGTACAGGGGGCACATCGTAAGTGTTCACTTAAACATTTAGTGAACAAATGAACTAGTGAACGAATGGGTCAAGGAAAAGAAGCGGCAGAGCTGACAAAGGATGGAAGACACGGAGTTCCCCAGCAATGCCTCTTTAGCTTCGCTCTCAAGAGGATGCCAAGCTGCGGAGCAAATGCTAGAATGTCTGTCTGTGGTGCTTTGCAGTAATAAATTGGCAATAAATAAATAAATAAACAAATACAAGAAAAGAAGGGGAAAATAAAATAATAATAATAATAAAACAAACAAAAATCCCAATTTCACACATGTAGTCTGGATCTAAATTAACCAGGATGAACACTTTTAAATATTTGTCCTTTATAGAACATCTCTGTCTGTCCCCTCTTCCTCTCTCTTTGCATTCCAATCTGAAAATGCCTAACACACATCACTTTGATTACAAAAAGCCTTTAGATGTATGATTTATTAAAATTACAAACAGACACTATGCAGTAATGCATTAATGGCCACAATCCTCTAACAGATGTGATAGACTACCCCAAACAGTCAGATAAAGGGGACTGCCTCGCGCCCTTCAGCCGAGTGTCTTAAAGTCACCCAAATGGAACACAGCTCCAGGATATATAGTCTTCAAGGTTAGAAATTCTCACAGATCCAAATCTGCGTGCCATAAACAATACTGAATTTACAGTCCGCCTTGGAAAAGGCCAGTGATTCCCCGCCCTTTTAAAGCAGTCCTGTTTATCACATTAGCGTCCCTCCGATATTTATGCTCCACCTGCCTTAGAACCTAAGCATTGCTTAGAGGACGGTGATGAGACACTGACTTATTGTATTATATACTTAAATGCTGAACATTTAAATGGTTTCATTTGCGAATTTGATTATTATCTTTGGTGGAGGGGGCATTTACCAGTGGGCAGGAATCAGAAAAGAGAGAGCCTAATCTTCAGCCAGGAATCTTGTCATAGGAAAATATTAGAATTTTAAACCCGTTTTAGAAAAAAAAAATCAGAATCCACATTTAAGGACGCAGTGTTCTGAAAAAAAAATTATGCTATGAATAATTGATAAGAAGGTGAAGCAGCCAAGTCCCTTCTAACCAGGGCATCTGATTAGCATACTTTCTGAAGAAACTCCCTGGAAACAAAACTTAGGAGCCTCCTCTGAGAACCCACAGGCAGGTTCTCTCCTTTCCAGGATGCAGAGAGCTGTTGAGTCACTCAATCGTACACCCCGCTGGAAGCAGAGAAGGTCAGCCCTGCGGAGAGCAGACTGAAGCTTCCTCCCTGCAGGTAAGCAAGCTTGAGGGAGCTTGCAGGAGACAGGACTGCATTTCACAAGTATTTACCTGTGAGGGCAGGGGAGCAGGGGCATCTACCCAGCCTCCCTACACCCCAACCCATCCTATAGACACTAAAGACTTGGTTTTTTCCCCCTTCCCATTTCCCTCCTCTTTCCTCCCCCTCCTCTTCCCTTGATTCTCTGCTCTCCCATTTCTCTTCCCTTCTCTTCATCTCCCCTTCCTAGTTCCCTTTCTTCCTCCTTCCTACCCTGACTCCTCCCTTCCCCTCCCTTCTTCCTCCATCCCTCTGTCTTTTCTTTATTCTCTACCCCTCCCTCCATCTCCTCCCTCTCTCCCTCCTCTCTCACTCCTTCCTCTCTCCCTCGCTTCCTCCCTCCCTCCCTCCCTCCCTCCTTCCCTCCCTCCCTTCTTCCCTCCCTCCCTTCTTCCCTCCATCTCCTCTCCTTCCTCCTTAGTTCAATTTCTCTACAGATTGGGACAGGCACAGTGGTGCCCCCACTTTAATCTCAGTACTCAGGAGGCAGAGGCAAGCACATCTCTGTGACTTCAAGGTCAACCGAATCCCTGATCTGCACAGAAGGTTCCAGGCCAGTCGGTTGCATAGTGAGACTCTGTCCCGAAAGCAAACAATTGATCTGCAAATCTCTTTTCAAGTTTATAAGACTCAAACTATACAACCCATATGCAAATAGATCCTCATTGTAGAAAATTCAGAAATAAAGCCATTATCTAAATTTTCTTGACTCCTATTGCTATGGTTTAAATGTGCTGTCCCCCAAATATGTTAAAAAACCAAAAGAAAAAAAGAAAAAAAAACAAGCAAACAAACAAACAAAAGACAAAAAACGAAAAAACAACAGAATCCCCAGTTCAATAGCCTTCAACAACGGGACCCCTAAGAGGTGGTTGGATTAACACCAATTCTAAAGGAGTCTGTTATTTCTAGTTCAGTCCCACTCTCTCTCATGCCCTCTCTCTTCTTCCATGGGATGATGGAAACTGAAGGCCCTCAACAGATGCTGTGCCCTGGTACTCACCTTGCAGAAGCCAGAACGATGAACAATGACTTCTCTGTAATCCATCCAGTGTGTGTGACAGTTTGCTACTGTACAAGGACACCTGTCATCACGCCCTCCCTGTTCCCTTTCTAACATCCTCAGTGACCAAGCAACCTTTCAAACCTTCACCTGGGATACTTCATCCACATGGATATGTGCTGATACCTGTGTGTGCTGGTGCAAACTGAAGGGGTGCTCTTAAGCTATGTGTGTTCCTCTCAAAGTGGCTTTTAAAATGTCTTTACATTTTACTGAAATAGCAAGTAGAAACAAATTGCTCTAGTGTATTCCATTCATAAAGTGCTGTAGGACAACAAGGAGCTATACACCCAACACCCAGTTTAAGAACTTGGACATGAAAGCCAAATGGTTCCTTTGCCCACCCTCCCATTCCTCTCTTTCCTTGATCCTAGGAGTTACTGCTATTCATTATTATTAAGTTAGTTTATTGCCTTTGCAACCCAATATCAGCCCTTTGTCTCCTTCCAGTGCCCCCCCCCGCCCCAATTCCTTCCCCATTCTCCCCTTCCCTTCTTCCACTGAGGCCAGACAAGGCAGTCCATTTAGGGAAATGGGATCCACAGGCAGGCAGGCAGGCTGGCAGACAGGTAGTCAGACAGGCAGGCAAAGGAGCAGCCTCTGCTCCAGTTTTTGGGAAACCCACGTGAAGATCAAGCTGTTCATCTACTACAAAGGTGCAGGAGGTCTAGGTCCATGCAGTTCTTGCTCTATGGTTAGTGATTCATTCAGTCACTGGGAGCCTCCAAGGGTCCAGGTTAGTTGACTATGTTGGTCCTTTTTGAATCCCTCAATGTTTCTCCCAACTCTTTTCATAAGACTCTCTGAGCTGCATCTAATGTTTGGGTATGTGTGAGTCTCTGCATCTCTTTCCATTAGCTACTGGGTAGAGCCTCTCAGATTTCTGTCTGCAAGCATAACAGAGTATCATTAATAGTGCCAGGGTCTAGTTATCCATGGGAAGGGTCTCAATTTGGGACAGTCATTGGTTGGCCGTTCCCTCAGACTCTGCTCTATCTTTGTCCCTGTATATCTTGTTGGCAGGACACATTTTGGGTCATTGGCTTTGTAGGTGGGTTTCTGTCCTTATTTTTCCACTGGGAGTCCTGCCTGTCTATAGGAAGTGACCACTTCAGATCTATATCCCCCATTGTTAGGAATCTCAGTTAGAGCTTCCCCCTTAGAACATCTGGGGCATTCCCTTAGCCCAGATCTCCAGCAACTCCTAAAGGTTGGCTCTCACAACTGATCTCTCTTCTCTTTCCCCTGCTTTCCCTACATATGATCTCCCTCACCCACCCTGTTCCCCTCCCTATCTCCTCTTCCACCCAGCTTCCTCCTTCCACTGCTCTGTGATCTCTATTTTGTTCCCTCTTCTTAGAAAGATTCAAACACCCTCCCTTGAGCCCTCCTTGTTTGGCTTCTTTGGGTCTGTTGATTATAGCATGGCTAGCCTGTACTTTATGGCTAATATTCACTTATAAGTTAGTACATACCATTCATGTCCTTTTGGGTCTGGGTCACCTCACTCAGGATATTTTCTAGTTCCATCCATTTGTCAGCGAAATTCATGATGTCATTGTTTTTAATGGCTGAAAAGTATTCCAGTGTATAGATATATCACATTTTTGTATCCATTTTTAGGTGAGAGACATTTAGGTTATTTCTAGTTTCTGGTTATTACAAATAAAGCTGCTATTAATATACTTGAGCAAATATCCTTGTGGGATGTTAGAGCATCATTTTGACATATGCCCAGGAGTGGTATAGCTAAATCTTGAGATAAAACTATTCCCAATCTTCTGAGAAACTGCCAAATTAATCTCCAGAGTGGTTGTACAAGTCTTCACTGCCACCAGCAGTGGAGGAGTGTTCCCCTTGCTCCATTCCTTGCCAGCATGTGCGGTGTTTTGAGTTTTTGGTCTTAGTGATTCTGATCACTATAAGATGGAATCTCAGAATTGTTTTGATTTGCATTTCCCCGATGCCTAAAGACATTGAACATTTCTTTAGGTGCTTCTCAGCCATTCAAATTTCCTCTTTTGAGAATTTTGTTTAGCTCTGTATCCCATTTTTCAACTGGGTTATTTGGTTTGTTGCTGTCTAGCTTCTTGAGTTCTTTACATATTTTGGATATTAGCCCTCTGTCAAATGTAGGATCAGTGAAGATCTTTTCTGACTCAGTAGGCTGTCATCTTGTCCTGATGATGGCTGATATATAGGGTCATAGTGATCTGATGAGGTTTCACTTATTGATTCTTGACTTTAGTGCCTGACTGAGCCATTGGTGTTCTGTTCAGGAAACTGTTTCCTGTACTAGTGAATTCAAGGTTATTCCCCACTTTCTCTTCTATTAGATTTAGTGTATCTGATTTTATGTTGGTGTCTTTGTTCCATTGGACTTCAGTTTTGAGCAGGGTGATAAATATGAATCTATTTGCATTCTTCTACATGCAGATATCCAATTAGACCAGCATCATTTGTTGAAGGTGCTCTCCCTTTCCCATCATATGGTTTTGGTTTCTTTGTCAAAAATCAAGTGTCTGAAGGTGTGTGAGTTTATTTCTGTGTCTTGATTCAATTCCATTGATCCACCTGTCTGTTTTTATACCAATACCCTGGAGTTCTTATTCCTATTGCTCTGTAGTACAGCTTGAAGTCAAGGGTAGTGCTACCTCCAGAAAATTTTTTATTGTTCAGGATTATTTTAGCTATCCTGGGGTATTTTCTTTTTCCATATGAAGTTGAGAATTGTTCTTTCAAGATCTTTGAAGATTTGTGTTGGAATTTTTATGGGAATTACATAGAATCTGTAGATTGCTTTTGGTAAGATGACCATTTTCACTATGTTCATCCTACTGATCCATGAGCAAGGAAGATCTTTCCACCTGATGTCTTCCTCAATTTCTTTCTTCAGAGAATTGAAGTTCTTGCCATACAGATCTTTTACTTGCTTGGTTAGAGTTACATCAAGGAACTTCATGTTATTTTTTGGCTATTGTGAAAGGTTTTTTTTTTCCCCTCATTTTTTTCTTTCAGCCTGTTTATCACTTTTATAAAGGAAAGTTACTGATTTCTTTGAGTTAGTTTTGTATCCAACCACTTTCATGAAGGTGTTTATGAGTTCTCTGGTAGAATTTTGGGGGTCACTTATGTATACTATCATATTATCTACAAATAGTGATACTTTGACTTCTCTCTTTCCAACTTGTACCCCCTTGATCTCCTTCCGTTCTCTTATTGCTCTAGCTAGAACTTCATGTCCTATATTGAACAGATATTTGGAGAGTGGAAAGCCTTGTCTTGTTGATTCTAGTGAATGTTGGCTATTGGCTTGGTGTATATTGCCTTTATTGTGTTTAGGTACGCCCCTTGTATCCCTGCCCTCTCCAAGACTTTTAACATGAAGGGGTGTTGGATGTTGTCAAAATGCTTTTTGGGGGGCCAGATGGTTTTAGTGCAGAATTCTACCAAATTTTCAAAAAAGAGCTAATGCCAACACTCCTCAAACTATTCCACAAGATAGAAACAGAACAAACGCTGCCAAACTCATTCTATGTGACCACAGTCACCCTGGTACCTAAACCACACAAAGACTCAACAAAGAAAGAGAATTTCAAACCCATTTCCCTTATGAACCTTGATGCAAAAAAAAAATTCAATAAAATACTAACAAACTAAATCCAAGAATACATCAAAGACATCATCACACTACGATCAAGCATTCTTTATCCTGGAGATACAGAGCTGGTTCAATATATGAAAATCCATAAACATAATCCACCATATAAACAAACTGAAAGAAAATAGAAACCCACAAGCTCATCTCACTAGATGCTATTTCCGTTCTTTAAAGGTACTCCCTGTGTGTTACATCCCAGAAGGATGCTGCAGAGCTTTTGACAGTCTCACACTTTGTAAAAAAAATTAAGTCTGAGTTAATATGAATTCTGTTTGTGTAGCTGTAGCTCTTCATTTCCACTGTTCAGGGATGGCCCATTGAGCGAGGCAACCACTACCAATGTATATGCTCCATTACTGTCTTTGTTTGATCACTTCTAATTCTGTCTGGTGGTTTGAATATGCTTGGTAGTATTAGAAGGTGTGGCCTTGTTGGAGGAAGTGTGTCACTGTGGGGGTGGGCTTGGAAACCCCCCCCCCCAGCTGCTTGAGGACAGTCTGCTCCTGGCTTCCTTTGGATGAAGATGTAGAATGTTTGGCCCCTCCGACGCCATGCCTGTCTAGGCACTGCCGTGCTTCCTGCTATGATGATAATGGACTTACTGAACCTCTGAACTTGCAAGCTAGACCCAAATAATGTTGTGCTTCATAAGAGTTGCCTTGGTCATGGTATCTATTCACAGCAATGAAACACTACCTAAGACATTTTGCTATTTCTCCTCTTGTATACATCCCTTTACAAAGGCATGAACATTGATTGCTCTTGGAACTAGAGTTGGACTGGCCAAAGGGCATGCAGGTGCCCAATGTAGGAGATGATGTTAGGTTGTTTCCCGGGGAGATTATACAGATTCTCCTCTGTTAGCAGGATATGAGGGTTCAGTTCCATTATATCCTGACCAATGCTTGAATGGTAGCAGATTTCAAGTTTTTTTTTTTTTTTATGTCTGTTTGTGCTTGGTATGGTGGCCCATGCCTCTAACTGTAGATCCTTCATGTAACCACCCCTATAATATAATCTTATATTATAGACAGTATTTTTTCCCCACACAGGTATTATTTAGAGATTCTGAAACCAGTTTACATGTATATCTACCAGGTAACAGATTTATTTACTACTTCAGTTTTGCAATTTACTTTCTTTTGATGACTTATGAAAATGTTTTTTTAATTTTAATGTCTTGTATCAGCCTCTGTTTTTTTGTTTTTGATATATTTGTTTTGATAGTTTTGTTTTAAGAACTCTTTTCTCCCTAGACTGTTCTTTTGCCTCCAACGAGTTTATGGTTTTTCTTTCACATTTAAGATTTAATTTACTTAGGGTCTTTCTTTGCTGTCTGATGGAAATAAGATTCAATTTGCATTGTTTCCATATGGGTAATCACTTGACATCGCTCCATGCATGGTGGAAGCCGTTATTTTTACAGTGGCTTGCAAAACCAACCCTGCCATAACTCACCCGCTCATGGGTTCTGGCTGTGTTTTACTCCATTCAGTGGTGTCTACTGAACACTCTTGTTTTCAGATTTTTAGATTTAAGTCTGAATACCTAGGGGTCAAATCCCATGTCTTATTTTTCCTCCTCTTAGGAGTATGTTGTTTGTCTTCTGTTTTAGAATCATTAAGAAATTACCCAAACGGAAAACGAATCTGTTGTGACTTTGGCTGGAATATGTCAGATGTCTAAATCATTCTGAGGAGATCTGCTTATGTTGTCAAAGACATCAAAGTCAGAGCTTAAACTGTCCTGCTTACTATCACCTCTTGAATTTTATACTATTCTCATAGAGTTCTTTCATGTTCTTCTAAGATATTCTTCTATTTCACTAATAGTTTAATGGTTTCAAATATTGTTTTATATCTGACACTGAAATATGTGTGTGTATGTGTGTGTGTGTTTGCATTATTTATATTGATTTTGACCAGTAAGTCTCTTACAGTCTCTAGAAACATATCTATATATCCTCTTAAGTTCTCTAGGTAGACAAAATTATTGTTCTTAAGCAACAGGAAAATTTCTCCTTTACAGTTTATGAAAATTTTATAGCTTTACTGTATTAGCTAGTATCTTGAAATATGGTGTTAAAAATATGATTACAGACTTCATCTCATTTTTATTTGATTTTATTATTATTTGTATCAAAAATAGAATACAATGTATTTTGATTATGCTCCCCCCATTCTCCCATTCTCCCCATAGTTATTTTAAAAGATGGACATCTACAATAATGTCACCCATATCTCAGAAATGAGAAATAAAGACCAACCATCGGCTGGCTCACAGAGAGGCTGAAATAGAACACAACAGGAATTGGGTTCTAACAATAACACAAATGGATAACACAATCATACTGAAGAAGGCATATAAAAACAGAATTGTCTCCTAAACCAGACAGTAGTCATTTGACTACATTCTATGAGACTACAGGTTTATTTTTTTACTAAAATCTTAAAGACAGTATTTTTTTTCCACACAGGTATTATTTAGAGATTCTGAAACCATTTTACATATATATTAGGGTTGAAAACATAATTCAATAGAATATGAATCATTATGAGAGTCAAATTTCTTACTATCAATGGACGAAGTTCCCAATGAGAGACGTGGGAAACGGGCTGGATTGTAGAGATGCTGGATTGGGAGTAAAGTTTGAATTTAAACTCTGTCTTTCTAAAACACACAGTCTTATAAATATTAATGTATTTTCTACCTTTTAAAATTATTTTCATTTTAGTGTCATATGTAAAGATACTTTGTTTTCTATGTCTGTTAATTTTCTTGGAAGTCTCTATGGCTTTGATTGCATCAGTGACTTGTGACCTTGGGTGTCATTGGTTTGTGAATCCGTATGTGTGCACATCCATTTGCTCATGGTGATTACTCTAAAATGGGTGTCAGTTTTCAGGATTTGGTCTCTGAAGTCTTTTGAAGAGTGGATAGAATTACCTACCTCTAGAGGTTTATATTTCTATCTGCTGGTTAATTGGCTTCCTTCTCAATCATGGGACACTTAAATTTGGGCCACTGGAAATTTTAAGCTCCTGATTTCAGGCTTATTGAACATATTCAGTGCTATGAATTCAGGGTGAAACCCACAGGATGTTGTTTAAAGTTATAAAACATGGGAGTGCATTGAGATTAGAGTTAGATAAATTTCTTGGGTCAGGGACAGGTTTATTTCAGGTTTTTCTACTTCACATTTCAAAGTGTCAGACTTAGGTAGGACATTTGTCCTCATCTCTGCCTATTTATATCATAGGATAAGTCCTAGACTTCTCTTTCTGTACCTAAAGTCACATTTACACACACACACACACACACACACACACACACACACACACACACACACACACGAGTACATGTATATAATCTCCTCAATTATCAAGCCATATCACACATCTTAGGAATGCTGAATGTCATATAGGGTTGGTTCTGGCAAGAATGTTGCTGTCCTATTCAACACCAACAAAACCAAATGATTGTCATGCTGACCTCCCAAGACAGAAATGATTATTTCCATACCTTGCAAATAAATTTATAAATATACCTATTTAACGATTCTCATGTAATAGTTGGTCATAGTAGCAAAAGGCTGGATAACATTGTCAAACAGGGATGTTGGGAGCTTTCTCTGGTCAGGATAATCTTCTAAACTGAGCACATCTTCACTGAGAGAGCAGGTTCAGACAGTTAAATTCTGCCGAGCACCGTCCCTGTGATCTTTTGCTGCATATTAGCCTAACAGACAAGAGCCCTTAGAAAGGGAAGATGCTGCTGAATGTGATCACTAGTTTTTAACTGTCAACTTGACTGGAGTTAGACTCACTGTGAAGACACAAACTCTGGGTGTATCAGGGATGATATCCTAGATCAGGTTGCTTGAGGTGGGGAGGACTCATCATAAATGTGGTTGGTACATGCCACAGCTGGGGCTGAAGACCATATAAAAAAGAAAGTGAGCTGTGGAGATTCGTTTGCTTCTCTTTACTTCCTGTCAAGGGGAAGAGAGTGACCATATGACCTCCTGTTTCAAACTCCTGTGGCTATGCCATCCTGGGCTTCATTGACCGTATTATCTCAACTTGTTACCCCAGACCCTTCCGTCCTCTCTTAAGTTGCTTGGTCACAGCAATCCGAACAGTTATGCAGGCCTTGAGGTAATAAGATGAAAATGTCTTACCCAGGAACATGCCCTGTCACAGGCATCAGCACTAAAGGGTTTTTGCAGAACTGTTTGTGAAATAAGCTGTATATTCATTCATTTGTGTACCTGGCAAAGAGCATGAGCCAGCTTGAAACTGTCCCCATTCCTTAGATTGTCCAATTAAATTTTGATAGAAAGCTCATTATAAATAGTTGTATTTCATTATTTTAAGGTCACTAGATTGTCCTTCATTAAAACTTAGCTTAAACACCACACAACAAAACCTCCAATAAATATGTCCTTGTGAATTCTCTAAAAATGTTTAGAGTAGGGAGTCGGTTCCTCTGCCCTGGGTCCCTGCTTTCTGTCAGGGCTGCCCTCTATGGAACTCCATTCCAAACACACACCTTTTAAGCAACTATTTCTTTTAGCGTTTTGAGTCCAACTTGGATTTTTACGTATTTTTTTTGGAATCCTGGAATAGATTTCTTCCTATGCAAACTTGATCTCAAGTTCCCCCTGGGGCAAGGATGAGGTTGTTAGAACTCTGACCCGTGGCTTTCTCACTTTTGGGCACAGGTCTCTACTGAAGAGAAGCTGTGTTCTATGGGCACAGCTCTGTGTCTAATCACCCAGTATGGGGTACATGTGTGATGGCTCCAGGAGAAGACAACACATTTTACTTTCACACTGCTTGGTTTTGTTCATATCACTATAGACTCTCACATTTCTATGAAGTAAAACAATTCATCTGTGGCATTTGGCAGGGAAGACAGGTACAACCATGTGACTTTACTCATGGGGACAAAGCTAAGATATCCTTAAATCCCAAATGCCAACATCTCCAGGGGCACATCTCCCTAGGTCATTGGTATCTGAATAAAAACTAGAGGCTACGGAACAGTGGTTCTCAACCTGTGGGTCGCAACCCCATGGCTCATATCCCTTTTGGGATCACATGGCACTTTCGCAGGGGTCTCCTCAGAAAACACAGATGCTTTGATTATGATTCTTTTTATTTGAAGATTTATTTATTTCATTTAACTGAGCACACCATTGCTCTCTTCACATACACCAGAAGAGGGCATCAGATATCATTATAGACGGTTATGAGCCACCATGTGGTTGCTAGGAATTGAACTCAGGACCTATGGAATAGCAGTCGGTAGTCTTAACCACTGAGCCATCTCTCCAGCCCCCGATTATGATTCTTAACAGTAGCAAAACTATAGTTACAAAGAAGTGGCATGAAAATAATTTTACGATTGGACGTCACCACAACATGGGGAACTGTATTAGAGTTTAGAGCAGAGTTTGAAAGCCATTGCTTTAGAAGAATTGATGATTACCAATCATGCCAATTCCCTTTGTGAGGAGGTTAACACTAGCAACTGATATCTCAGCTTCGGGGCCAATTTTATGGACAAGCCAAGTGAAGCTGAGATCTGAAGTTTTCTGGAGCCATCCCAGTGTCTTGTTTTTCCATGGTCATCACTTATGTGTGGCATAATTTGGGTTGTCTCATAGATAATTTGATGGAACCATATGGACTACATCAGAGTATACAATTTATACCACATTTAAAATAGCTACCCGATATACAGGCCTCTGAAACCAGAAGGGTGGAAGGCCTGATGAGAGGTGACCAAATGAATAGTCTTTCAATGATGACTTGTAAAATTTGATAGAAGAATTTCTTTTTGCCATTATTAGATCATAAAGGCCATCTTTTTTTCAAACATTTAAAGACCCTGGTCTTTTAAAAGAAATATACCAAGTCACAGTATTTTCAAACAAACCAAAACAAAATAAAATAAAACAAAACTGGACCCTGCACGGCAATAGTACCGAGCACTCTGATTCATAGCATGAGACGGTGCTGAGCCATTGGTAGAACAGGCAGCTGGACCATTGGTAGGACAAGGTAGCTGGACCATTGGTAGAACAGGCAGCTGGACCATTGGTAGAACAGGCAGCTGGACCATTGGTAGAACAGGCAGCTGGACCATTGGTAGAACAGGCAGCCGGACCATTGGTAGAACAGGGTAGGCAGGCCATTGTTAGAGCAGTGCATTGCTTTGTCAGGGGTAGATTGGCAACTTGTACATCGTAGCATCCAAAGTGCCCAACAGAAACAAGCTAAGGGGTCCAAGGTTTATTTCAGGGCCCTGGACACAACAGCAGGCCACTGGGGGCTGCCATGTCCAGATTCCTACCTTCCAAATATCTTTGAGATCCTCATGTGGAGGGTTTTTTGTTTTGTTTTTGTTTTTGTTTATTTGTTTTGTATAGGAAAGATAATTTCCTTATATGTAAATTGCTATAGGGCAGACATCCTTTCTTTTTCTTTTTTCTTTTTTTCAAAATCAAATCCGAATGAATAACAGTTGCTTAGCAGTCTCTTGTTTTCTCATTTCGTGTTTCTTAGTTGATTAAGAGTAAACCTAGAATTGGGAACAAAACACCCATGGAAGGAGTTACAGAGACAAAGTTTGGAGCTAAGATGAAAGGATGGACAATCCAGAGACTATCCCTCCTAGGGATCCATCCCATAGTCAGTCACCAAACTCAGACACTATTGCATAGGACAGCAAGAGTTTGCTGAAGGGACCCTGATATAATTGTCTCGTATGAGGCTATGCCAGTGCCTGGCAAATACAGAAGTGGATGCTCACAGTCATCTATATGATGGAACACAGGGCCCCCAATGGAGAAGCTAGAGAAAGTACCCAAGGAGCTAAAGGGGTCTGCAACCATCTAGGTAGAACAACAATATGAACTAACCAGAACCCCCAGAGCTCATGTCTCTAGCTACATATGTAACAGAAGATGGCCTAGTCAGCCATCATTGGGAAAAGAAGCCCCTAGGTCTTGCAAACTATATACCCCAGTACAGGGGAACACCAGGGCCAAGTCATGGGAGTGGGTGGGTAGGAGAGTTGGGGGGGTATGAGGGACTTTTGGGATAGCATTTGAAATGTAAATGAAGAAAATACCTAATAAAAAATTGGGAGAAAAAAAAAGAGTAAACCTGTGAATGATATATATAGAGGAGCTATCATCTACACTTTATAGATATAGAAATTGAGGCACCGGAAAAAAAAAGGGGGTTAGACGCCATTTTAAGACAGAATCAAAGCAAAATACTCCCATCCGGAATGCTCAGAAATGTTGAGGATTAGGAGGTGGGAAGACTGTATGAGCCAGAGAATCAAGGAATTTGCTGTGAGATTATGTCTCCAAAGAGTGCCAGAAGCTATACCCATAAAGTCTCAACAGCATGACTTCCCAAATGTGAGCTGAATGAGGATGGCACCGACCAGCAAACTGGATAGGGCAAAGCCCCTATGGCCTCAAAACGCACACAAAGAATTACAGGCAAGCAAGTAACGCTGGGGGCAGGAGAGGTGGTCCTCCCCAGCAAAGAGCATCCCTAGTCATTGTTGAGGGTCAAACTATCAGCATTGAAAACATACATACATGTAGCTTCATATAGACCCAACAGGTTAGATTAGGGATATATATGCATGTACATGAAATAACAATTAATGAAACAAGAGGCCATGAATTTGAAGGAGAGTGGAGAGGGATGGTTTGGAGGGTAGAAAGGGAAGAGCAAATGTTGCTTGAGATCCCGACCAAGACCCTTGGGCACTAGGGAAAGGCTCAGGGTGCTGGGATAAGAAGGCTCAGAGTCGACGACAGGGACAGACTCCAGCAGTCAGGCAAGTGGCAAAAAGCAGGAACTGGGCAAGCCTTTATAACTTCCACCAGGGCACCATTGGCCAATGACTGCTCACTCTATGTACTTGGCACCATCTGTCATGCATTCTGTCGTCACGGTCTCCCGGTGTCAGGCAGGCTTTGGAGGTTAGCAGGCTCGGAAGCTACTGTTGCGCATGCGTGGGCCACTGTGCGCTGCCTGGTCAGGGAGTGCTGACTCATTCCTCCTACGGGGAAATGTAATTAAATTACAATCTCAGGAATAAACAATGGCAAGAACAAATAAAAGACACACGGAGTCTAGAATGTCTAGCTTCTGGCTCTCGCTGTCCCTCCATCACTTTAATTATCTCTGGTCTTCAGAAATCAGCTTTTCAGGTTCCCCACAACACAAGTTACATTCATTGAGTTCCTACTGAGTGCTTACTGAGTGCAGGGAAAACTGCATATTTTATTTTTCCTCAATTGATTCAATTAAGACTTAATTTCTATAGAGAGTAGAAGTGATCCACTCCATCCTCCATTTTAAAGATGAGCACACTGATATCGGAGGGGAATTATCCTAAGGGACTTGGTAGTAACAAGGCTGTCTGGATTTAGGCAAGTTGGCTTTAGACTGTAAGGGAATTCTGAGTCCTCAGAGGAGACGGAAGGCAACGCCTCATGGTTGTTCAACTTCGGAATTTCTCCTACATAAAGAATAAGTACATACGACCTCATAGTTCCAGAATGTAGACATTCAGCTTGGAGTGTTTCTTCAGGGTCGTGTAACCCTTTCAGCAACAGGGACAGCCATTTGGTTGTTTGATATAGGAAGGAATTCATGCTTCTAAATTCCTACTTTGCCTCCCTATCTTTTTTTTTTTTTTTTTTTTTTTTTTTTGTTTTTCTAGACAGGGTTTCTCTGTGTAGCCCTGGCTGTCCTGGAACTCACTCTGTAGACCAGGCTGGCCTCGAACTCAGAAATCCGCCTGCCTCTGCCTCCCGAGTGCTGGGATTAAAGGCGTGCGCCACCACCGCCTGGCTCCTTATATTCTTTTGAATTAAGTAAACTTTTAGGTCAAGTAGGCAGTGACCTAAATATTTGAAGATTGGGAAGACGTTTCTGTTCTGTACCCACTACGCCTGGTGCGTAGTGAGGGTACTCATTAAAAAAATGCTAGCAGTTCCTGAATTGGCTCTCTGGACATTGCGGTGTAGTGCCATCTGTTTGACTGATGTTGTGTCTCAGAGCGGTCACTTCTCCTTTGTTAACAACAGCTTCTTGTCCTCTGAATGTCAATCTTCCTCTCTGGACATGTGATTCCCCTAGACCTAAACAGAATTGATTTCTGGAGGGGAGCACGGGAGCCAAGTTACTCAACGAGAACCTCAGGGATCAGGCCCCCACTGCTCCAGCTGCAGAGGCTTCTGGGGGTGGAAGGTGGAACTTGTTCTCTGTAAAAACCACACTGGGCGGAATGGCGGTGAGGGTGGGGATGGGGGTGAGAGTGGAGAGACTCAGAAGGTAAGAGAGCATACTGCTCTCGCAAAAGACCTAATTTGCTTTCTAGGACCCATATCGGACGCTTCACAGTCACCTGTAACTCCAGCTCCTAGGGATCAAATTCCTTTTCTGGATCCAACAGGTGCACAGACCTATGCCACTCTTGCGCACACAGATATACACACAATTTGTTTTTTAAAAGGCAATGGAAGCTGGGTCTGGTGGCATAGTCCTGTAATTCCAATATTTAGGCAGAAGGGTCAGGAGTTCAAGATTCTAGGATAGATGATATTCTGTCTCAAAAGCAGAGTAATTATGAGTGAAGCCCAAATGAGGGTGTGTCTGCGCATCTCGCCAAAGCGTGACTTATTCGAGGTGTCTGACGTGCACAATTTCATTGGTCTCCAAATCTTTCAAGTCTCAGTATAATATGGGTGGGGGAGGGTATAGGGGACTTTCTGGGATAGCATTTGAAATGTAAATGAAGAAAATATCTAATAAAATAAATGTGAAAAAATAATATAAATGGCCGTAAAGTTCTTATGCAGGTCAATTCATTTTTCCTCTACTTACATCCAAAAACAAACAAAACAAACAAACAAATAAACCAATGAAACCCAGACATTTGTTTTCCTCACTTGGGAGGGAAAGGAACTCTTCATGTATCTCCAGGACACTGGAAAAAAAAAAAAGCTTTCAGAAAGGAAGACAACTTGGCCATCTTTTCTTGGCTGGTTCTCTGCCAGGGAAAGAACCACAGCTCTCATTTCAAGGGCAACAAGAGACAGTTTACTCTGGAACCATTTTGCCTGACAATAGCCTGGGATAGACTTAAGAGATACACAAAACTCCATGTCCCAACATGGAATGAGTTCCATAAAGTTTTTATAGTTTTACAGAACCAAGAAAGTCCTAGCCGAGGCTGGAGAGATGGCTCAGCGGTTGAAGAGTACTGGCTGATCTTCTAGAAGACTAATGTTCAGTTTCCAGCATCCTCACAGTAGCTCCAGGGAATCCAATGGCCCTAGCCAGCCTTCCACATGCGCAAGCCCTCACACACAGAAAATAAATAAATGAAACTGTTATAAGCCAAGGCACGTTTAAGATACATCAGTGGGTCCATCAAAGAGAGAGAGTATAGCAGCAGGATGAAAGAAGTGCCACGGTAGGCTCAGTTTGCTGTCTGATGCCATTCTTAGCTTTGGGCTTTGTAGAAGCTTGTTGCTTGCTAAGGACTGTTGGTTTTGGAGGACCAGAACTCAGCTCAAGATAAGGGACTTAGCCTCTGGACCTGCAACATTGTAACCAACCTCTGTCCTGGTGGAGATTTGAGTCAGTCAATGAGTTTCTGCCAACTCGGCTTTCTTCTAGACGCTTCTTTAGCCAGACAGCTTTCTTTTAGGTTTGGTTCACATTTCTGAGTTTATGTCACTAGGGTAGACTCTGGTGGGTGACTGGCAGGGTTTGACTGCAGCTCCACTGTGCGGGTCAAGTGAGGGTGAGTCTTTAGCAACAGCAAATCCTTGCTAAGAAGCATGTGCAAATCCTTGCTAAGAAGCATGCATGCTTGCGTCCGTGGGATGAAGCCAAGGCCCTGAATAAGTCTGTCTGGAGAGCTCTGGGCCAGGACAGTATGAAGAGTAGTTGCCCATATATTATGCCCAGTGTGTGTGGAGTGACAGTGGTGGGAGGTCTCTGGAATGTCAGCTAGTGGCTTGTCCCAAAGGGTAAGGAGAAGGCAGAACGTTACCTTCTCTTTGCAGAGAGACAAGATGGGGTGTGGCATTCAGACTGTCCCTGCTGCCTCTGGGACAGTGAACATCTAGAAAGTGCAGAAAACGAAGCAAGGAGTGTTGATTTTTTAGACTAGCTAGGAACTAGTCATTCAAAAGAAGGAGATCAGGAGGTAGGGAGGGAGAGAGTGAAGGAGGGGGAATGGAGGAAGGGAGGAAAAGAGAAAGGGAGGGAGGGAAAGAGAAAGGGAAGGAGGGAGGGAAGGAAAGAGAAAGGGAAGGGGGTGGAGGGGAAGGGAAAGGGAAAGGGGGAGGGAGGGGAAGGGAAAGAGAAAGGGAGAGAGGGAGAAAGGGAGAGAGAGAGAGATTGAGATCTTAATAATGGACTGTTCCCTCTGTTCCCACCAATGCCAAGATAAGGGAGGCTTCCAGGGCTTAGATTCAATATGAAACCACAGAGCCTAGAGCCATACAAGAGCCCCGGGGCTGTTGCTAAGGCCTGGGATGTGTTGCTAAGGCTTTTTTTCTTTGAAGACATAAAGGAGGAAAGGGAGAATCTTAACACTTGAGGATTAGTGAGATGGGTACCAGATTCTGCCTTAGACCAGGGTGTCTCAGGTGGCCACACTTCCCTGGCCCGGTGGTGGGAAAGTCTCTAAAGGAGACTGTGGTTTTCAGGGCACTTAAAAATCAGCGCTTCAAAGATATTTCTGTTGTTATACCATTCAGGAGCCCCTTCTAATCTTTCTCACTTCCTCCTTTCTCCCTGTTCTTCTCAAAAGGAATAGCTATCAGACATCAGTCAGTGTTGGTCTCCTGCTCACCACCTCGCCTCCTTTCCAGCCTCTGGGGGCTCTTCTTGCAGGGTCCCCACTCTCCCCACTTCCATCCCTACCCCAGGAGATTTCTCTCTCCCTAATTACCTATTCACTGGCCACTTGTTACAACCCGCAGTTATTTGGTTTTATCTATTCATTTGTTGGACGTGAAGCTTTGTTTATTTGTCCTCATTGGAATGTTTACCCATCTGAGTGGTTACTTACTCAGCAATAGTTGTGGATGCTACCATGTGCCTAGAACTGAAGGAAACAGAGAAAGCTTTGAAGCCTCAGGACTTCACTTGAGAGAACAGAAGAGACCAATAAGCATGTCAAGAAGAGGGGAATGTACAAGTCAAGTGCCTGGTGTGCCAGGCGGCTCTAGCTGCCAGGAACGGGAAGCAAGAAAGGTGAACGCAGAGGGCGGGAGATTGGAGGGACAGGCTGTGACTTCATCAGACCCTTTCAATGTTTATCATTCTGTCCAGTTGCCCACCTGGTAGCTCTGCCAGGTACCTTGTAGCTGATCAATAAATGTGACCGGGAAGGATGGAAAGGGGGAAAGAATAGAAAAGGCAAACACCTGACATGGAAGCCTTGCAAGAGTCCACCCCGCCTGGAATCACTGTCACACTCTGGAAGGTTTAGGGGTCGGGGTAGAGAAAATGGGTAAAGAGTGTGGAAGTGTCTTCCTTCTTCTTAGGCTTCATATGGTCTTTGATTTGCCTTTTGGGTATTCCGAAATTTTGGGCTGATATCCACTTATCAGTGAGTACGTACCATGTTTGTTCCTTTGTGACGGAGTCACCTCACTCAGGATGATATTCTCAAGTTCCATCCATTTGCCTGCGAATTTCATGAAGTCATTGTTTTTAATAGCTGAGTAGTACTCCATTGTGTAAATGTACATGTAAATGTACCACATTTTCTGTATCCATTCCTCTGTTGAGGGACATCTGGGTTGTTTCCAGCTTCTGGCTATTATAAATATGGCTGCTATGAACATGGGTGGGGGAGGTGGAGGGGATAGGGGGTTTCAGAAGGAGAGACCTTGATAGGGGAAGACATTTGAAATGTAAATAAAGAAAATATCCAAACACACACACACACACACACACACACACACACACACACACATACAGAGTGAGTGCGGGAGTGGAGTTGAACCTTACTGTCTGCAACCTCATCTTTTGAAATCTCACTTTCTGTACCCTCCTGCTCTGTTTGACTCCTGGGTTAAGTGTCTCTGCTTTAGAACAACATTTCTTTCCTCTGTGACAGAGGTGACTGCAATTTTCCCCCAGAGAATGCGGCCATAAATATCCACATCAACTCTAAGACACTGATTTTGAGCTATAGCCAGTCACATGGGCAGGAAATATTACACTTCTTATCAAGGGACGATTTTAATTACCCTGACAGGTGATCAGGGGAGAAACCTTGGTTTTCATTTGAGCTTCAGCCCAATCACTCCTCATAATTCAGTCCACAGGAACTGACAGGCAGCGGAAGTTCTGATAGGGGAGCTTTCTGAGAGGGGCGGGGCTCCCCTGAGTGAAATTATGAGGAGTTCAGAAGGTTAGAGCTGCAGTTACAGAGCCGCCAAGTCCCCTTGTAGGACAAATTTTGGATGAAAGCCATGGAAATGAATTTTCACAGGGAAAGATGTTCATTATAGATGGGTGCCCGTGTATCTTGCACATAAAATGCCCTATTTGCATTTAAAACCAGTAGGATAATCTCTGAAACTAAGCAGAGGACTACAATGTTCCTTCCCTGCTAAACACACTGATTTCAACACCATTGATTGGCTTTTGGATCAAACCGGTTGTCTACTTGGACAAGAAACAAATAGTAAGAGGGCACCTTTCCTGACAATGTTGGGGAAAAAAATCTATATATTGTTTATTCTTTGGGGGAAAAACTTGTTATAACAAGATCCAAAAGAAAGGTTCATTAGGTACTGAATATCCCACGACCTGATACATCAAATACAGTTTTTAACGCACAGTTGGTATTGGCCTCCGAAACTTTTGTTGAAAATTCAGCCTGTATTTCCTTTAGATTTCTTAATTATTCATGCTAAGTGGAAAAATCTTTTAATTATTCAGTTAATCCCCCTGTGTGGTAAAATGTTTATTGGATTCTTATTACACATGTTAGCTTCCTAGTTAGACATAATTGGGCAAATGATAATTCTGGTTTTTAGGGGACCCATTCATACCTAGCATTACTTCAGGCATAGATTCTGAGTGAATTATTAATTATAACAAAATTGCTGGAGTCATGCTCCAGCAGGGCACTGATCACAGCATGCTAAAGCAGAGTAACCTTCCCAAGTTGAAAGTCGCGTCAACCCAAATTATTCTTGGATTCAGGAGAGCTTCTAAAATGCGCCCCCCCCCATACACCTAGCAGTTGATCAATAATGTAGTAATAACTTAGGAAGTAGATAGGACCCACTGGTGCCATGTGCAAACATGATATCCTGAGTAAAGACACCAAACAGGAACATGCCAAATGGGTGCACACCTAGCCTATCACAACATGACCCTCTAAAGCTCCCCACCCCACCCCCGTTAGAGGCCCCCAGCCGCCTCTCAAAGGTGAGCTGTGCACACCACTGCATGCCTAAGTAGCCTCTTCCTCCCTCTCTGGAGGCCCCCATGCGGACTGCTGGCAGAAGCCCATTCTGTATTTACCCTGACCAGTACAAGGGGGACCCATGGAATCAGCCTCCGGATCCTTGGTGAAGACTGCTGAGAATTACGGTGTCCCCGCTTTATGGATACCCAGGCTGCACCTATCACTCACAGACTGGGCAGCGCCTGCTTCTATCAGCCCTCCCTCCTCCTCTGTGTTGTGTTTCTGCTCTACAATCCCTCGTACCCTTCCACCCCCCTGCCCCTCCCGTAGCAAAGGACTCTGACACAAGCCTTTGTGTCAGGACAGGATTTTGCAGGAACCCAGCCAGCCGAACACTATTTGGTCTATGTCTTTTAAACCAGAACAAATATATCATGTTTCCCTTCAAAGCCAAAACAGATACAATCCAGGGAGGAAATCACTAAGCTGACACACAATCTGAACAGAGCTAGTAAACTATCTTAAGAACCAGAAAATGGGCAGGGGCAGGCCTGGTCCTTTGGTCTTTCACTCTCCTGGCAAATAGGATTGGGTGCCTGCCAAGTTACGGACACTGGGGAATGACATGGGATCTAGTGTTTACTTCTCATCCGATCCTGGGCGTCCTCACACAACAAATGACTATAAAATGGGTGGGGTGTACCTCCTTCCAAGTAATACCCAAGGCAGTGTCGTAAGGGTCTGACAAGCTAGGGCAGCTGTGTGCCAGGCAGTGGTGATTAACCCTTTCAGTTCTCTAAACCCCGAGGAAGACTTCTGCCCCCATCTCCTATTCGTGCTCCCCCCAAAAGACTGTGCATCAGGGTTGGACTGGATGGACATCCTGCAGCATGGAGCCGTGGTCCATTCTTCCTGGGAGCCAGAGGGCAGTGCCAGGGAAGCAAAGGATGAAGCCCGGAAGACATTGGCCTCTGCGGAGGAAGCTCTGCTTCTATGGTAAGGGTGAGTCACTGGGAGAATTGGCAACTTTATACATAAAATTTCCAGGTAATCTAACTTGAACTCACTTCTTAGTGATCTTTATTCATCTCAGAAGTTCAAGACAGTTCCAGGTCTTAGGTAACTCATGAATTCAGAGGCCCCGTCCTACACATGTCCCTGTGCCTGTCACCAGGTCTAACACTTGGGACAAGGTCTGTGTGGATGAATGACTTCCTGCCCAAAGCCAAGGTGGTAGCAGCCTTTGGCATTTGAACCTAGGCTTCCAAAAGTTTAGCTTGTCACTCTGCCTATCTGGTTACAGATTCCATGAAGTACCTGCCTATCTATCTATCTATCTATCTATCTATCTATCTATCTATCTATCTATCATTTGTAAATATCTTTAGAAATTTACCTTCATTTTGTAACATCAAAGCAATTTGACAAAATAAATGAGATTTTAAAAATTCTGAGTACAAAGATAAAACATCCCACGATAGGTGTACTTAATTAAAAAGAGATCTTATGAGGAGGTGTGGTGGTTTCTAGGCAAGGTGCTTGTTTAACATGCACAAGGCCTAGGTTTTGATCCCCAGAACAAAAGAAAAGTTTCTTTACATCAGCACTTACATGGAACAGGGAAATGCATGGCAGACATTACCCTGCTGCCCCCATTTACCCAGCACCAATGGGCATACAATAACATAACTTGAGATTGCCCTTTGAAGGCCAAAGGAGATCATTTTATAAAATGGTAGCCATTTTGGTGGGCAGCTTTCCTGAGTGTGGCATGTTTTTCCCACCAGGAACATCATGTCCTAAGCGATTCTTTTGGGCTGATGGTTGCCAGGGAGCTTAAATTTTGGCATACATCCTGCATACTTGATTCTGGGTAGGCAGGCCATGGTGGACAGTGCTCTCTACTGTAGCAGTGAGCTGTACCAGATGCCTTCCTGGGTTTTTTTCTTGTTCCCAGTGGCTCGTGTTTTGTCACGGTCACTGTTGTATGTGGGCCCTTCTTTATACTGTCTTGCTCTTGTTCCCATCTGTCTCTAAGAGCCATTTTCCCCTTATTCACAGTTACACGGAGCCATCCCCACAATCACCATCGCTCGGCTCTAAGCGCTCTACGCAGAGTAATGGGCTCATGACACGGAAGCAATAGGAACTGACACTGGCCGGGGTCCCTGCCCTGTGAGCCGTGGGTTCGATGACCAGTTCCTGGTCTGAAGCTGTCTCTGTGTTGTGAGGCTCTTGATAAACAACTTCCATGTCAGTGAGGTTCTTCTTTTTTTGTTTCTTCTCCTTAGTGTTAAGTATAAGGATGCTACAATTTACATCACAATTTACTCTTCATTTAGTTGTTTTCTAAAGTTTAATGCTAATCTTTTTCATTTGCTATTCTTGAGAAAGGCTGTGTAGTTTTATTTATTTGTGTTTGTCTGTCTCTGTGTATATCTCTCTGTGCATGTGTGTGTGTGTGTATGTGTGTGTGTGTGTGTGTGTGTGTGTGTGTGTGTGTATGTGTACACATGTCTATAAGTCAGGATGCCTTTCAGGAGTCAGTTCTCTCCTTCTACCATGTGGATCACTGGGATTGAACTCAGGCCCGTAGGCTTGGCTGCAAGCACTTTTACCTGCTAAGCTATCTTACTGGCCTCCTACACTTATCTTAAGATGCATTTCACTGCGCATATTGGAGATTTACAACATATTATGGGATCCAGAAAGACAAGACATTGATTCATGCAGTGGAGCAAATTAATATATCAATACACACACAGCTACTTGGCTATGACAAGAGCAGCTAGTAACTACTTCACAGAAGTATTTTGTACTTAATACATCGCGTACTCAGGTTATACACTGGATCCTAGGTTGAACGAGTGCGCTGGGTAGTTTTATGCCAATTCAGCACAGGCTAAAGTCATCTGAAAGGGAACTTCTATTAAAAAATGCCCCTCCCCATCCCCAAGATCTTGCTGTATGCAAGCCTGTAAGACATTTTCTTAATCAGTGATTGATGGGGGAGGACCCTGCCCATTGTGGGTGGTGCTATCGTTGGGCTGGTGGTTCTGGGTTCAAAAAGAAAGCAGGCTGAGCAAGCCATGAGCAACCCAGTGAGCAGTTCTCCTCCATGGCCTCTGAGTCAGCTCCTGCCTCCAGGTTCCTGCCCTGCTTAAGTTCCTGTTCTCAATGCTTTTGATGAACAGTGAGTGAAATAAACCCTTTCCTCCCCAACTTGCTTCTGATCACGGTGTTTCATCCCTGCAATATCAGTAACACAGTGCACCTGCTGCTTTGAGTCTCCCATTTCTTCCTTCTAGTTCACCTTTGCATCTAGTAACCACTATCTATTCTCTGTCTGTAAGTGGATTACGCACTCATTTTTCTTTTGCGTCTGGCTTACTGACTCAGCACGATGCCTCTCAGGCTCATTCATGTTGTGGCAAATGTCATAACTTCCTTTCTAAAGTCAACGAATATTGTCTCATGTAATGCAATATGCTTGCAAACTTCCAATATCTGCAGGCTCCTGTAGGTTATGGAGCCATTTTCACAATATTGGTTTTGCCTATCCCTGAACATGGGAGGTTTTCATCTTCTTTAATTCCTTTTTTTATTACTTTAATATTTGCCACCTGGTCAGTTAACTTTGTTCCGAGGTATCTTTCCTTTCTTTTTTCTTTTCCTTTTTTCCTTTCCTTTTCTTTCCACTTCCCCTTTTCCTTTCCTTTTCCTTTTTTCCTTTCCTTTTCACTTTCTTTTTATTTTCCCCTTTTATTTTCTTTTTCCTTTTTTTCTTTCCCTTTTCCTTTTTTCTTTTCCTTTTTTCCTTTTTTCCTTTCCCTTTCCCTTTTTCCTTTCCTTTTTCCTTTTCCTTTCCTTTTCCTTTTCCTTTCCCTTCCTCCTGTTGGTGATACTTGCATCTGTAGTTCCTGTTCTCTTCCCTAGGTTTTCCATCACTAGGGTTGCCTCTGTTTGTTTTGTGTATGTTTCTATTTCCACTGTCAGGTCTTGAACAGTTTTAATCATTTACTTCATCTGTTTGATTGTATTTTCTTATAATTGTATATATTTATTCATTTCCTCTTTAGAGGCCTCTATCTGATGGATTGTATTTTCTGTATTTCTTTGAGATATTTACTTATTTCCCCTTTGAAGGCCTTTGTCATCTTTAGAAGATGAAATTTAAGGTCATCATCTTGCTCTTTGGGTATGTTAGGATATCCAGGGCTTCTTGAAGTAGGAGAGCTGGGTTCTGATGGTGCCATATTACCCTGGATTTTGTTGATTCTGTTCTTACACTAGCCATTAGCCATCTGGTTGTCTGTGGTGTTGGTTGGCCTGTTAGTCCCTGGTGGTAGCAGGCTTCTGGGACAGCATGTAGAACTGATAATCCCTAATGGAAACAGGCTCTGGTTGTCTTGGGTGGCAGCAGGCCTCTCAAGAGGCAGGCTGAACTGCAGCCCAGGGAGTAGAATGTCGCTACTGATAATTTTACAAATAAAAGTTTGAGTTCTTCATCTAGCATTTAAGCCATTTCCATAACTTTGGTTTTTGTTACTGAGGAGTTAATGATCTGTTGGAAGAATCATTTTGCTTTGCTTTTTATGTCCTTGTGTTTCAATCCTGATTGGTACATCTGTGGGTATGGATATGTCTTCAGGTTTTATTTGGTGTAGCAGGAATGGCAGGACCACCTCTATGTAAACATTGGGGGCTGTGCAGCCACAGAGGCATCTCCTACAGGAGGTCCTAATTGAGGACTGCCTGAGAGACCAAAGATTGCTGGCACAGACAATGCCAGCCAATTGGGAACTGCTGTTTAGAAGAGATGCTTTCTTGGGACCAATGGAGCATGGGTAGAGGGTGTTAAAGGAGCTTGCAGCGGTGCTCAGATGAGCTTGCTGCAGTGTCCCTCACCTACTCCTGGTGTCTGTGTCATTGACTCTGTGTCACCTCACCTCCAACCCCCAAGGGCAGGTAGGGTCAGGTCGCAGGTAGTCCATGGCACAAGCAACAATTTGGGACTCTTAAATAGTAAGCAGTCTTCAGTTAAAGGCTCAATCCCTTGTACCCCTCAAAGAGGACAAAAAGAAACCAGCTACAGAACCAAACTAAATCACAGGAAGAGATGTACTTTAAACCAATTAATGACACAAAAGACACCAATGATGACATAAAAGAAGATTCAAGGAAAAGGAAAAAGCCAAGAATTATGGTAGAATTTTAAAAAATAAATAGAAAGAGGAAAGAGGACTATTAGAAAGACGGGAAGAAAAATCTTCATAATGAAGAAAACACCCACGCAAATTGCAAGACAGGAAGTAACGTGAAAACCAGGTGTACTGGCTAGTTTTGTGTCAACTTGACACAGCTGGGTTATCACAGAGAAAGGAGCTTCAGTTGGGGAAGTGCCTCCATGAGATCCAGCTGTGAGGCATTTTCTCAATTAGTGATCAAGGGCCCCTTGTGGGTGGGACCATCTCTGGGCTGGCAGTCTTGGGTTCTATAAGAAAGCAAGCTGAGCAAGCCAGGGGAAGCAAGCCAGTAAAGAACATCCCTCCATGGCTTCTGCATCAGCTCCTGCTTTCTGACCTGCTTGAGTTCCAGTCCTGACTTCCTTTGGTGATGAACAGCAGTGTGGAAGTGTAAGCTGAATACACCCTTTCCTCCCCAACTTGCTTCTTGATCATGATGTTGGTGCAGGAATAGAAACCCTGACTAAGACACCAGGAAAGCAGCAAGGACAAAATAATAAAATCTCAAACCACAAAAACGATGCTTTAGATCAGCTTCTTCTAAGTTCTCAGCTTCTGAGCCCTCTGGGTGGAGAGGGGGAGCCAACTGGAGATGGAGACTTTTCTGTCTGATCCATTTATACTGATGTTGACCCTGCGGTCGTGGAACATATTTTTTTAGCAGCTTTTGAATTTCTCTACACAATTGCCTAAATATTTTTTTTTAACTAATTCATTAACATTGTCATGCTGGGAATTAAGCCCGGGACACCCTGTCTGCTGGCAAATGCTTTATCATTGAGCTACATCTGAAACTCTAACTCCTTGTCTTTAAAGTGAAGAATGCCAATGGTCAAGACAGTTCAAGAACAATGAGTATGTCGGCTGGATAACCTTAATGCAGTATAAAAGCCCCAATTTAAAAATTGTGTGTGTGTGTGCATATGTATAGTGTAGTGTTAGTGCATGTCTGTGTGTGCATATGCACATGCAGATATGTGTGCACATGTTTATTAGTACAGAGTTCAAAGGTCAATTTCAAGTGTCTTCCTCTACTAGTATCTGACTGACTTGTTTGAGAAAGTATCTTTCCCTGTTCACAGAGGTCACAAATTGGCTTGGCTGGCTGACCAGTAAGTTCCTGGGATCTCCATGTTCCTGCCTTTCCAGTGCTGGGGTTATAGGTTGGAGCCCTCACTCCTGAGTTTTCACACAGACACTAAGATCCAAACTTGGATGCTCAACTATGAACAGGGCCTAAATGACTCATCTCTCGATCCAGGGTCTCAATTTTAAAGAAAAGAAACCAAAATGCAAAACATAAAAACAATCGTGGAGACTAGCCAACATTTCAAGGGTAGCTATCATAGAGATCTGTAATTTTAGAGGTCTGGGGTGGGGGTTGGGTGGAAATCAAGGTTGCTGGCTGAGGACATGCTGTTCTAAAACCGTCCATACTTCAGGAACGGTGAGCCACAGTTGGCTGTGCTCCAGGCCTCGCATTGTGAGTAGGGTTTCTATTTGCCTGAAGGCCAATTTGGCTTTTCTATAATTACTGGCCTTTTTGTCTCAGTTTTGGAATCATGCTAGCCCTTCCTTTTATGGGATGTGACACAGCCTGGCTTATATGCAAAATTTTCCATTTAAAAAAGGCTCTGTTTTTAGTATTAGCTAAACATGCTAAATTGAATATTGGCCATTGTGCCCTCTGTTTCATGTTCTCTAGGACCTGAAATAATCTGGAATAATGATTTCAGTGTGATGCGCTTGACTTCTCTGGTCTTTCGTTCTCTGGCCCTTCTCCAGCCTCTCCTTTCCCTCTTTGTTTTTGTGCCATCATCTTAGCCCTTCCTCCTTCTATTCTTTGAGAGAACATGCTCCCTAAAGTATGGCCTCTGGCCTTCTGCCTTCTCACAGCCTCTTTCACACTCCAAACTCAGTTCAAGACCAAAGCAGCCAACAACCAAAATGGTTGATAATTAGTTTACTGATAATACCTGGGAAATGGTAGAGAAGGCGACCACCTTGGCAGGTAAAATTATTCGTGCCTCTAAAATGCATAAGGGAACACCGATGATAAAGATGGCAGCGTTCCCTGGTACCTGCTAAGCGGTTTTGTTGTCCTGTGGAGTGATCATGAGAGGATGAGCACCGTTAGCAATAGAAGGATGTGAGGCAGAAGTTCTCTTTGTAGCTTTCCAAAGAGCCATTTTCTCCCACAACAGATTAGTGGACACAACTGTGCTAAAGATATGGGCCTGATGTTTAAGAGTCACAGCACCCCAAGACATTCACATGCCCAGTTAAAGGTAGTGTTCTGAGCACACTTCTTCCTTGCTCATAAGAGCTAATCAATCATTAGTATCTCTTCAGTTTCACATTTAGTGGCACCATCTTGGCACCTTCAAATCATTAGTGGTAGGCCACTATGGCATGCTGGGAATCAAGAAATACAATGAGTCCCCTTTCAGAGAGGTTTTTTGTTTTTTGTTTGTTTTGTTTTGTTTTTACAGTTGGCAGTCTCACACTAGTCAGCACCCTGGTTGAGACAGCTTGGCATCCAAAAAATGGGATTGAGCACAAAATGCACATTCTAAAGCGTGCTGGCTCAGTGAACTTATGCGATCTCACAGAACCCCCAGAATATTCCCACCTCCTATAAGAAGATATGGGTTTCCTCGTGTTCAATGGTGCCATAGGAATCTCTCTGTAGAACAGTAGAAGCCACTGTCACCTTCCCTGTCTTCCAAGCCAATAATGAGGCTTAAATCCCAGCATAGTTTGCCTGGAATTTTGTCTGGAGCTCATATTGGAAGCAGGAGATACATGGGAAAGGAGCTGCAGCCATTACTAGCAAGCTCAAGCATGAGATGGGAGATCCCCAGTGGGGCATTTTGAGATTATTTGATACCAAGAAAAGAATATAAGATGAATAAATAAGAATACAGTGAGTGGGAAATGCTTTCCGGGTTAGAGAATTTAATATTCTGTGGAGGACTCCATGGAAAGCTGAGAGACAGAATAACATTGTGTCTTATTTGCAGTGTAATTAAGCTAAGAGTAGTTGTTCATCTAGAACTCAAGTTTAGCCGGATAGTGTATCTCTCTCTCTCTCTCTCTCTCTCTCTCTCTCTCTCTCTCTCTCTCTCTCTCTTTCTGTGTGTGTGTGTGTGAGAGAGAGAGAGAGATTAAGTGTGTGTGTTTATTAAATCTAGTTTTGTTGATTCTATGGAGGTTGTCCTCCTGCCCCAGCCCTTTCCTGTGCCCTTTTAACCCACAATGGCCTCTTTTCCACAGTTCGTGTCAAACTTCTATACCCTCAACACCACCTCCCTTCTCCCTGTGGTCTTTCTAATTTCATGGCCTGTGTTTGCACTAATCCCCATATATACACATATATGAACATTAAAGACTAGAACCCACCTATGAGAGAGAACATGCAATAGAAATCTTTCTGGGTCACCCTGGGTAAGATTAAGTCTTTCCAAATTCACTCATTTTCTTGTTAATTTCATTTTGTTTAACAGCTGAACAAATTTCTCCTGTGTATATGCACTACATTTTTCATTATGTATTACTCTGTTGATAAATATTGAGACTGCCCCATTTTTCTTGCTACTGTAAATAATGCAGCAATATGCATGATGCACTAGTATCTCTGTGGTAGGATTCAGAGCCAACTAGGACTGGTATTAGTTGGGTCAGCACATAGTAGTGAACCCACAGATTTCTAAATGAATAATGAAATACACAGAAAGGTGTAGAATTAGTTCAACACATTCATCCAGTCAGGCCTTTATTGAGCCCATTGTATACACGGAGTCTGAAGTGAGTTCTCTATTAACTCTGTAATAACATCAATCTGTTTTGTGAACTTTGCTATATGTATAACTCTATCAAAAGCTTTTATAAAGGAATGTGAACAATATATTATTTTATAATAACAAAAATGCATGTGAAGAAACCTATATGTTTTCTATTTTTAATTTTGTAGGCATATGTATGTATTTGTGTGTGGCCATATAAGAGACTGCTAGGAGTCCATTTACGTGTATAAATGTATGAACAGATACCTATGCAGGAGACACACACACACACACACACACACACACACACACACACACACATGATGGATGGATATTTCCAGATGCAAATTTGATTTTAAGTTTTAGGCTAAATACTTGTATGCCTTTTCTATTTAAAGGTAAATTTCACAAACCTGAGATGGGGAAGGATAGAAATCACGGTCAGCAAATGACCTGGGAGGAGGAGAGGTTCTCCTGCCTCCCAACTTTGATAAACGGATCTTGGGATACAAACAGTAGCCTGTGCTTGAGACAGCTGAAGTGGTTTGCTCCCTGCAGAGGTCAGAGGAGTTTCAATTAAGGGAAAGTGGTGGAAGGAAGATTTTGGAGTGGGTGGAAGAATTCGCTGACCCATGAGAGTGGGATTTTAGAAGGCCAGGACAACCGTGGGAGGTGGGGGTGGGGGTGGAGGTGAGGAACCTACAGCAGAAAGCACAGATGATCAGGGCATACCCGAGGAGAGGGCTGGAGAAGGCCGATGAGCTGAGGGACCCTGCTCTTTAAGTAGCCCCAGTTCCAATAGCTGGAGGGGGAGGGTCTTCAAGGGAAGCCCAAGCTGAGGGTAGGGTCCTGCATACCTGCGTCATCAACCGGAGTGTTTGAATGGCCATGTTTGATAGCAACTGTCAAACAAGCACGAAGCCCAATTTATCTCGTGGTGTGCAGCATGATGTGGTTGTTGCTGGAAATGTCTTGACTTAGATGAGTCCACTCGGTCCCTTTGAGGGAATGCCGTGCTGAGTGTCAGGCTCCGTCTGGTCCCTGACCACATACTTGCTTTGTGCTGAGGCTTGGGATCTAAGGCATGGGCTCTAAGGTGATGAAGAGGGCCTACAAATTCCGAGAGAGTCTAGACAGGGCAAGGCACAACTCTGCAAGCCCTGTGAACTGATAACTTTCTAAAGTGTCCCTCTGTCCCCCTGAGATGCTGCTCCCGGCCATTCTTCAACATGGGGGTGACAAAGAGAAAACAGGGTCTCCTCTTGGGTGTCTTAGTCTTATTAACATAAGAGTTCAAGAATTGACTTAAAGAGAAGATTAGGATCATTTCATTTGAATTTGAAAAGGAATCCCTACAGGACAAGCGAACTGAATCTCAGCAGCTGTCTGGAGGAGGAGGAGGAGGAGGAGGATGTAAGAAGCCATCTTGCTTACTTTTGAAACAGAAATATGCCCACCACCTGGCACTAGGCAGTGGGGATGGGGTCTTTATGGAAAAAGTATGAAAGCCCAAAGTGTCAGAAAAAAAAAAGTCTTTTTAAGGTACTGGCCAGGCAGAAAAAACGGAAGGACCGGAAGTTGTACACAGGGTCTGAGCAGGGAGAGGGGTGATTCTGGGAGTGAAAAGCTCATTATCTCAGTCAAATGAAAATGAATCCACCTATCTGTTTAACATGCTCCCTTGGGATGGTCCCCGGTGAGGAGATTGGCCTGACCAGCTGGTCTGTTACAGCTCCACCAGGCCAGAAGGAAATATTCTTGACTGGCCTTTGCTGCTACTTGACCAGCTGTAACCACCATTCTCATTCCATCAGCAACTACTTCATTTTCTGGCTTCACTTCCGTTTCTCCATAGTCTTTTTATGTTTCTCTTTGACTTTTTAGAAATACATTTATAGGATATATCTTGATCATAGTCTCCACCCTTACCATCTCCTAGGGAGCAGCCACCACACACCTCTCTCTCCCACAGCATATCTTTTATTTATTTACTCATTTAAAACTTACCAATTCTTAATCATCAGGGCAATGCAAATCAAAACAACATTGAGATTCCACCTCACACCAGTCAGAATGGCTAAAATCAAAAATTCAGGTGACAGCAGATGCTAGCGAGGATGTGGATGTTCATAGCAGCCTTATTTATAATAGCCAGAAGCTGGAAAGAACCCAGATGTCCCTCAACAGAGGAATGGATACAGAAAATGTGGCACATTTACACAATGGAGTACTACTCAGCTATTAAAAACAATGAATTTATGAAATATTGGGCAAATGGATGTATCTGGAGGATATCATCCTTAGTGAGGTAACCCAATCACAAAAGAAGTCACTAGATTTGCACTCACTGATAAGCAGATATTAGCACAGAATCTTAGAATACCCAAGATACAATTTGTAAAACACAAGAAAATCAAGAAGAAGGAAGACCAGCGTGTGAATACTTCATTCCTCCTTAGAATAGGGAACAAAATACCCATGAAAAGAGTTACAGAGACAAAGTTTGGAGCTAAGACGAAAGGATGGACAATCCAGAGACTATCCCTCCCGTGGATCCATCCCATAATCAGTCACCAAACCCAGACACTATTGCATAGGACAGCAAGAGTTTGCTGAAGGGTCCCTGATATAATTGTCTCGTATGAGGGTATGCCAGTGCCTGGCAAATACAGAAGTGGATGCTCACAGTCATCTATAGGATGGAACATGGGGCCCCCAATTGAGAAGCTAGAGAAAGTACCCCAGGAGCTGAAGGGGTCTGCAACCCTATAAGAGGAACAACAATATGAACTAACCAGAACCCCCAGAGCTTGTGTCTCTAGCTGCATATGTAACAGAAGATGGCCTGGTCGGCCATCATTGGGAAGAGAGGCCCCTTGGTATTGCAAACTTTATATGCCCCAATACAGGGGAAAGCCAGGGCCAAGAAGTGGGAGTGGGTGGATAGGGGAGCAGCATGGGGGGAAGGCAGAGGGAACGTTCGGGATAGCATTTGAAATGTAAATTAATAAAATATCTAATAAAAATATTAAAAGAAAAAACAAACAAACAAAAAACCCCACAAACCTTACCGATTCAGTTAGTTCTGCCTTTTACTCTTCTGGAGCAGGAGCAGTGCCCTAGTAACTGCTTCCCACCATCCCCACAGGAAAAATGAATCCCCTCCAGCAGCCAGCAGCTGCCAATAGATCCCCAGTGCGGGTCTGATTCTGTGCCTGGTCCTCCACTGGTGTTGGGATTGGCAAGTGGCTCCATCATCTCCAGGTGTTCTGCACGCAGCCTTTGTTGCTGTGAGTGTCTGTGCAACAGCTGTGTCCGGAAGACATGGAGCACTTCACAGCACTCCTCTCTCTATCCTCCGCTGTTTATATATGTTTTATCTTCTGCAAAGGTCTCTGAGCTTTGACAAGGAAGGCAGATACTGATGTATCCCCTGAGACTAAGCACTATTTCGACTAAGTGACTATTTCAGATATCTAAATGGAATCTTAGGCTGTTTATCTTTCTGACTTGCTCATGCCATTTGTAGTAGATATGCCTCCTGTAGATTCATAGGTGTGAATGATTGGTCCATAGGGAGTCGCACTGTTAGAAAGGGTGGCCTTGTTGGAGTAGGTGTGGATTTGTTGGAGGGAATGTATCACTTTGGAGAAGAGTTTTGAGGTCTCATGTATATGTTCAAGCTATGCTCAACGTGGAAGACAGTCCTTCTCTGCTTCTTGCAGATCTAGATGTAGAACTCCTAGCTCCTTCTCCAGCACCATGTCTGCCTTGAAGCTGCCATGAGTCCCACTAATGGTCTAAACCTCTGAAACTGTAAGCCAGCCCCAACAGAACGTTTTCTTTTATAAGAATTGCTGTGGTCATGGTGTCTCTTCACAGCATTCAAACCCTAAGACACCATTTAACATAATGTCATAAAGAAGGCTAATATCATATCACAGGAATTCCTTTAAGGGATTAGTATTTCATTCGTAGATATACACATATATGTACAGATATCATATTTCCTTCTCTATTTGTAATCCACACTGCTTCCACATCTTGGCACTCTAAGTAGGGTAGCAATGTATATTAGAATACTGTTAAATCTTTGAGGCATGTACCTCAGTTCTTTTGGATAAATACCTGCATTTCCACTGCATTTCTTTTTTTTTTTTTCGAGACAGGGTTTCTCTGTGTAGCCTTGGCTGTCCTGGAACTCACTTTGTAGACCAGGCTGGCCTCAAACTCAGAAATCTGCGTGCCTCTGCCTCTGCCTCTGCCTCTGCCTCCCAAGTGCTGGGATTAAAGGCGTGTGCCACCACGCCCAGCTTTCCACTGCATTTCTATTCTACATAATAAACACATTTTTAATGTTTTCTAGGAGTCATGATTTTAGTTTTGTTGTGGTTATTGTTCTGAGATAGGGTCTTCCTGTGTATATAAGATGAGACTTAAACTCACTGTTTAGCCCAGGTGTCTGAAGCAATGGGTTCAGACATTTTATGTTCCTACCAACAATTTCCCACATCCTTATAAACAGAAGTCTGTTGTACAGTTATGTCTCTAAAACGATTATTTCTCTCCTATAGACTTTAAGCGTTCTTAAAAGGCAAATGTCAGGGCAAGCGTTCTTACCACAATAAAATACGTTTTTAAAATGTCACTTTAGCTGCTCTTCTGAGAAGAGACCAAGCAGATAAACTATTTACGGTTTGCTAGGGAGTACTTAGGCACAGTCCTGTGTGCACAACTCCTAGCACCTAGGAGACAGAAGCAGGAGGATTTGAGTACAAGGGCAACCTTGGCTTCCGTGAGACCCTGTCCCTCTATCTCACACATTTGCATGCACACGTTTACACATGCACACGTATACACACACACACACACACACACACACACACATGCATGCTTTTTGAGCAAGATGTTGTTGGGATCCTGAGGACATCTTTCAGATTGTAGTGTGGACTTCCTGACAAATGGAGCTGGGTCTTGTTGTAGGAAATATTTAATCTCAATTATGGGTTTCTACCCTGCCTTTGATCATTCAGTTCCTACACTCAACTTTTATTTTTATAATAAGCCTTAATCAGTACTAGAGCTGGACAGATATCTACCCTCTAGGCTAGTAGAATCTATTTCTCCATCAGTAACCCCAACTCATAACTTGCCATGTTCCATCTGGGCAGCTCTTAACTTCAATGGTCAGCCTTCATGGCCATGTTTTCATGATTCACCCCACCATGGCAGCTTCTTTCTCCCTCTACTTTCTTCTCCCCTCCTTGTCGTTCTCCTCCTCCACCAAGTCCTAGAATCTCAAACCCTGCCTATGTCTCTTCTCTACAGCTATTGGATATCAGATCTTTATTAAACCAATAGTTTTAAATTAAAGAGCCAGGTCACATTGTAATTGGGATCCTTTCCTCCCTGGGGGCAACCAGGCCTTGGAAGCCAGTATGTATTTAGATTATAATACATACCAAAAGACCAAACCTAAACAGGAGATAATTCGTCTTCATGACTAGAGAGATGAGGCTAGTCCCTGGAGGTCTAGTGAGGGGAACAGGAGTTCCTTGCAGGACATGAGAAGTCTGAGAGGCCAAACTTACATTTCAGATATCAGGAAGATATTTTGTACTCACAGAAGTCACTGACCATGGGAGTGAATAAGATCTTCACAGGAGTATGTCATCAGAGGGGAGAGTGTTAGGTAGGTAATAAGTCCTGTAGAGCAAACTGCACTGCTCGCTCACTATGCAGGGGGGTCAGTGACATGGGATTTTGGTTTTCAGTGAATGCCAGTGGATTTGGTTTTCAGATGGGAGAAATGCTGTTTTATTTCTTTGCTAAGGAGGATAATTTACCCCCAAGGAAGTTGGTGGTGTAGAACAGGGAGGAAAAAGGGTCTAATAAGTGAGAAGGTAGCTTCTTACCAAGATTTCTCCTTGACTATAGGGTACAGAGCATAGCCAAAATGAGAGCCTTGGGGGTCAGGGATTTGATGAGTTAATCTAAGATGGTAGTAAAAGAACAAACACTCTGAAATGTACCAAAAGTGGAAGTGTTACCATACTTAGGGTTCACAACCTGTGTCCCAGCTAGCCAGGTTCAGCACCTGCCATTATTAAGTGAATTAAAGGAGTCAAATAACAATGAAATCATGAGGCAAGGGTATATGTGTGTGTGTGTGTGTGTGTGTGTGTGTGTGTGTGTGTGTGTGCAGGAGGGTGTTTTACTAAATGTGGCCAACTTGGAAAGTGGGATAGAGAATATTTAATTCCAAAAAGTTCACCTTGGATAGTCCTGACTTGAAAGCAGGGTTTAATTTAAAGAGGAAGCAAGAGATTTGTACAACTAAGCAGGGCTATAAAACTTTTGATTCAGCTCTATATCGCCTGCAAAGTGAGGTAACAAGTTGTAAATCTTTCTTCAGGAGACAAGTTCTTTCTCTGGATGCCCTAAAGCATCCAGCCAACATTCATTTCACAACAGATTGCTGGGGAAATTCTCATTACTTGGGGGGTCTGTTCTTTCAATGGTCTAGTAGCCAAAGAGGGTGCATAAGTGTTCTCCAGAACATATCCATTCCTGCCAACATCACCTGATTATGTAAGCATAGCCCTGTTTTTTCCAAATTAAGATGGGTGGATGTTTCCAAGGTGGAAAAGAAAGCTAGAAAGCTTATATGCCCAGTGTGGTCTTCTTTCTGGTCAGTTCTCCTTGAGGAAGTAGAGGGGGGAAAGCGTCAGTGGAGGGTAAGAGTTTTGTCTTACAAGATATGTGGGTAAGATCTTGTCTTATAAGATATTTTCAGTTGCTGAATAATAATAAAAAGTTTACTTATCTAAGTCTCAGTTACTTCGCTACTGGAGCTGACTTGCATTCTGTGTTCCTCTGAGGCCAGAAACTGGCATTTAGCACCCAGTCCTAAAACAGCAGGAGACTAAGTAAAGGATTCATTGCTGGAGCCTTTTCACTTTTGCCCAGATGCCTCTTGCTTGTCAGACTAGGGGGAAGTTTGGGACAAAACTAGGAGAACCAGGAGAAGAGAATAACACTCACAGAAGGAAAAAGTTTCACATAAGCAAATAAACTTACATACATTCACATACAGATTCATGCATGTGAATTTACATAATTCCATTTAAACCAGTAGGGCCTAGCTTACATGCATTCCCACAATTAAATGCTTAACACACACACATCCATACTTACATATACACATCCACATACATATGTATATGGAGCAAAAGACCGAGCACTGGTGTAGAAAGAACACACCCATTCTGGATGAAAAGTCAGCTCCAATCTTTATTGCATGGAGAAAGAGAAAAACCTTCTACCCTTTTAGTGCTAAATGAATTAAACCCAAGTTTGTAAGAAGAAAGCTTTGTTCCTTTAATAAGACTAAGCATGCCTTGTAACTAAGAAAAGACCTGTTCTGTCCCATGGTAAGGAGAAGCCTGCCTGCTCCCGCTCTCTGCAGCTTCTTCTTATTTCCTCTTTCCTTCTGCATTCTGCACGTTGCTCTCTTAGCTCTTTTTATGTTACCTATAGTTTCTAAGTTATTCCACTCTGCATTCTCCTTCTAATCTTGTTCTCTACTCCTGCTCTGAAGTCACAACAATGCTCTCACTCTCAATGCCTTTTCTCTCAGTGTTATGCCTTTACTTATAAGCTCTTCTTGAGTTCAGTTCTGTCTAAAAAAGTTCTCTTGTGTCCTGTCTATAAATTTATCATCAGTTCTGTTCTAAAAAGTTCTCCTCAGCTCAGTTCTGTCTATTGTCTTGGTCCTTAGTACTTATACATCTTTCAGAATACATGATCACATAGAAAAATGTTCATCACAAGTTCACACATAAAGTCAAATTATAAATTGAAATAGAAGTTTACAGCAGAGAATGTTTACATGCATATCCATTAGGAGTAATTATCTGGCTAAACATTCATCACCTGTCACAGTTCCACAGGTTCATCAAGAGTTAAAAAACCACGATTAAGTGATTAGTGAAGTTTTGCATAGGTAAACCTGGTCAATAGTTTATCTTCTGTCCTAGCACCTATAATAAATGTTAGTTCCTTTTTGTGACCTTTGGTTAGTTGTTTTATAACCTCTTGGAATGTGCTCTGAGTAGGAGAAAGTCTGGTTACCATCTAAGAGCAATTAACTGGGGACACTTTAGAGACTGGCAGAGTTCTCATTGCAGTTTTGACTATCAGAAAAGGACCTAATAGCAGTCCCACTATGAAAGAGCTTAATAATCACAGATATAATTTTGGGAATTTTTATAGGACATCATAAAGAACAGAAGACATCTATTTGCCTATATAGCATGACTATAGTACATCTTCATAGAACTGCTCAAAAGGATGGGCTAATACCTAGTGATTGTCAAATATGTTTAATAATAACAGGAAAAGCATATTAATAGCAGGGACTTTTTTCTAAAATGATTTTCTCTTGAGACTTGCCTCTAGGAGCAAATCTGTCATGGATTATTTTAATCTGAGGCAGACCATCTCAGGAAGATCATCTGCTAGTTATGAGCTTGTACTATGATGGCTCTGACTTATACAAGTTATAAAGTTCTAAGTTATTTAAGATACACAAGAGTGAGATTTAGAGATGATATATATGGTATTATAGTTTCTATGGTCAAAGATTAACAGTTACAAGAACTGTATGAAATGTATGTCTGTATTGGCTAGTTTTGTGTGTCAACTTGACACAAGCTGGAGTTATCACAGAGAAAGGAGCTTAGGTGAGGAAATGCCTCCATGAGATCCAGCCATAAGGCATTTTCTCAATTAGTGATCAAGGATGGGAGGACCCATTGTGGGTGGTGCCATCATCTTGGGTTCTATAAGAAAGCAAGATGAGAAAGCCAGGGGAAGCAAGCCAGTAAGTAACATCCCTCCATGGCCTCTGCATCAGCTCCTGCTTCCTGAACTGCTTGAGTTCCAGTCCTGACTTCCTTCAGTGATGAACAGCAATGTGGAAGTGGAAGCTGAATAAACCCTTTCCTCCCCAACTTGCAGATATACCTTGGAAATGTTAGGTAGCTAGGTCCTTAGCTTGATATTTCTGCTCTTCTTGCAGCATGGTGTCTAGATCATAGCATGGTATATAGCTTTACAGTCTATGACACTGTTTCTGTTTCTGTCTACTCTCTAGCCAATATGGAAAGAAAAACTGAGACAGAAACTGAAACTGATACTGAAACTTTAGAGACAGAAGATTCTTGTATCACTTTTAGTTCAGATGCTAGTCTACATAAAGTTAGAACTAAGCTGGGACATTTAGTCTTATCTGAGTTGCTGTCACAGTGTTTTGTTTTGTTTTTCCTGTTGCTATAAAATATTCTAACAAGAGCAACATAAAAGAGAAAGGTTTCCATAATTCAACAACAAGGAAGGCTGAAAGAAGCTGAGGAGAAGGGCGATCCTGTAGGAGGGCCAGCAGTCTCAATTAATCTGGACCCCTGAGATCTCTCAAACACTGGACCACCAACCAGGCAGCATACACCAGCTGATGTAAGGCCCCTAACACACATACAGTAGAGGACTTCCAGGTTTGTGTTCATTCAGAGATGATTCACCTAACTATTAAGAGACTGGAGGCCCCAGGGAGTTTAGTGGTCAGGTGGGGTGAGGGGTAGGGACATCCACGTGGAGACAGGGGGTTGGGGAGGAGGTGCGGGATGTGGAACAGTTGAAAGGTGGATTGAGGGCAGGAATAAAATATGGAGTATAAAAAATAAATTAATTAATTAAAAATAAATAAATATATAAAAAAAGAGAAAAGATTCACTGTGGCTCATAGTTCTTGAGTTCAGTCAACCATATCTAGGAATTCAAGGCAGCAGGGGCTTCTGGAGGCTGGAAGCACATCTACAGAGAGGCGAGTGCTCCTTAATGCATGCCCCGTTGCTTCCATTTTATACAGTCTAGCATCCTCTGCCCTGGAAACAGCCTGCCCATAGTCGAGATGGGTCTTCTCAGATCAGTTAAGGTTACAGAGATAACCCCTCACAGGCAGGCCCAGAGGCCTATATCCCAGATGGGTCTAGAGTATGTTGAGTTGACAATCATAGTAACCATAAGCTCAACGTAAATTTGAGAGAACAGATTGGCATCAGCAGAGTAGGAGTCTCCATTACAGATTCCACTTCTGCAAAGGTTTACACTCAAGTCGTTTCCCCCAAAGGTCCATGTGTTGAATATTTGGTCCTCTAAGTGGCATTTTCAGGACTTGGAGGCCTACCTGGAAGTCCTTAGGTTGTTTAAAGTGTGCCACCGGGTACCCCAGGATGTCTGTTTTCCTTCTGACTCATGATGAGCAGTAGAGTCTAACACATGTTTGTACCAGAGTACAGAGTACTCCCTGGGGCTTCCAGAGGCCCAGAGTAATAGGGTCATATGATCCTGGACAGGAATGTTTAGAACAATGAGCCAAGAGAATCCTTTGTCTTTATGGGCTAGTCTGAGATATTTGATTACAATAAGTGTAAGCTGGCTAACACACCCTGAGTAGAGTGGGTTCTCCATGGATGATGCTTCTGCCATAAACCTCCCTTGTCTCTGGGGGTTTCTTTTACCAGTGTCATCTTCTTCCATGCAACCTAGGACAGGTAGACCCGAGATGAATGGTGTGGGCATAGAATTTAGTAATGGATTTCTGTTTTCATTATAGGGTCCAAGAGAACAGAGAAAGGAATGGGGATGTCACCAAGTGGCCCAGATAGAGCATTTCCAGGTCACTGAATAGAATACATGATCAGTTGTCAAGGAAATGATTGCTTCAGGGGGTTTTCTATGACCTGAGTTACCCAAAGAGCAGGCAGGAGGCTGCCAGTTTCATTTCTGCTTGCGTGTGAACATTTGGTGCTTCTGAAAGGTGACAGAGCTCCTTTGAGAAGGCTGAGGGATTACCCAGCTCCAGAAGTGCTGCGGCCCCACTGGGTGTGTGTTGTAAACTGTACTGTCCTGAACCGTAGCACAAATAATGCTGTAGACCCATCAAGAAAATCAAGAACAGTTATCACAGAAGTATTTACTCGAATTCCATAATCAGCAGATTCTAATGAAAACCTATCGGGCTCTCCAGGTATTTCTTAGGAACCAACCACAGTGTAAATAATATTTTTCCCTTTGGGGGAATGTCTTAGCATATGCTGGATAAAGAGGGTGACTGGGAATACCCCCACCCATATCTCTTGCATGGAACTAGCCCATGTTGAAAAGAAGGGTACTAAAGTCATAGCCATGCAAGAAGTCTCCATGCAACTGTGGGGTACAGTTCCAAACCCCTCCCCCACACAGACTGAGTGAGGCACTTCTCTTCCAAGAGTCTCGAGTAACCACCTCCCCGCATCCTGTCCGATCGAGTTCACGAAGAAGCTTCTTGGAGTAAAAGCCTAATGAACACAGTATTTTAATTTTATTTTTTGTGTGTATGGGCATTTTCCTGCACATAAGTGTGTGTACCACAGCATGCTTGGTGTTCACAGAGGTCAGAGATGGCATCAGAGCCTTTGGATGGAGAGAGAGGGGGGGGGAGAGAGAGAGAGAGAGAGAGGAAGAAGAAGAGGAGAGAGAGAGAGGAAGAAGATGAGGAGAGAGAGAGAGAGAGAGAGAGAGAGAGAGAGAGCTGTCTTTTAGCTGCCATGTGGGTGATGGGAACCTGGGTCCTCTGTATGAAACTACTCTTAACCATTGAGCCATCTCTCCTGTCCAGAATATAAGCATTTTGAACCTTTTTATTTAAAAATGGTCCAAACATGTATGTCAGCTTCTTAAATCAAACAGACCAGACATTGTGATAAGACCAAAATAGAAAATTCATAAGCCTTAATGTAATTAGGGATTGATTCAGTTTGAAATAAAGGACAATACACGTGAGAGTGTTTATACTAAATGTAATTAATCTTATTCAGTTAGAGAATAGCTGGGAGTATTTGACTGGGGATCTGAAATGTTTGCCTCATCTAGTTGGGAAAAAAAGAGCAGGTGATTAACAGGTGAGGATCAAATGAGTTAAGAACACACAATTTGGTTTCACTCAGTGAAGCCAAAGCGAGTGGGAAATGAAAATGGATTGGGAACTTGTTTGTGTTGTCAATCGGAATAATAATGAACCTGTCTGTTCCCATAATTATATATATTCTTTATATCTACCAAAACAATTAGGAAAACAAAGTAGCTTAGCATGAGAATACAATTCTTTTAAAAATCTGTATGCATTTTAGTAAATAAAAGTAATTTGAGGTATTAAAAAGTTGGGGAAATGAAAACTAGTCACCGGGACATGACCATCGCACAAATAGGACTTCCCTGTGGGTGGTTCACTACACTTTCAATTAATGGATGTTTCCTTGAATTCCCGAATAAGATGAAGTGCAAACATTCACTCCTAGAAGAGCGCAGCCATGGGAGGGGGAAGATAGCCCAGGGCATGGTAACTGGTGGTGTGCTCCAGGCTGATAAGACAAGGAGAGGAAATGTGTGGGGCGGGAGCTGCACAACCATTCTATGGCATCCAGGGTGAGGCTGGAGAAACTAAACAGTGTGGGGACAACATGTGGGGCGGGAGGCGCACCATTCTAACGCATGCAGGTAGGGGCTCGGTGAAGCAGCAAGCTGCTGTGGAATAATTTGGGAAGATACTTGGGAAAAGGATTGGCACAGAAACCAAACATTACCAAGGCCCTGGAGAGAAAGTGCAGACACAAGACATTCAAGCACTCTACATATTTCCTGGAATCTTGAGTGACCCAGTCACGCTGATGGGGGAAGCTAGTTGGTCCCCTCATCCTTCCTGCTCCTGTGACAACTGCTTCAGGCACCCGGAGGCAGTAGATCTGTTGGTATCGTCCCATCCATTCTTATCTGATGCTCACTGGCTGTCTTTCAAAATTGTGTGTGTGTGTATGCGTGGATGTAAGTGTGTGAACACTCTTATGCATGCAGACATGTGCATGCACAGGTTTGTACATGTCACAGCATGCAAGTGGAGGTCAGAGGACGATTTCCTCAGAAGTCAGTCCTACCATAGGGGTTCCTGGGATCAAATTCAGGTTCTCAAACCCTGGTGACAGTCACCTTTATCCACTGAGTCATCTCCTTGGGTTCCCATTTGCCTTGTTTTATTTATGCTACAATTTTTCTTTAAATTGTGTACCCAAGACTACTATTACTATGCCCCTCTCTATATACATGCATATACTTTTCTAAATCATACTTTTTAAAATAGCAAGTACTATATTAAATGGGTAGGGAGAAAGTGGGCAGCCTTGTCTAGTCCCTGATTTTAGTGGGATTGCTTCAAGTTTCTCACCATTTAGTTTAATGTTGGCTACTGGTTTGCAGTATATTGCTTTTATTATGTTTAGGTATGGGCCTTAAATTCCTGATCTTTCTAAGACTTTTATCATGAATGGGTGTTGGATTTTGTCAAATGCTTTCTCAGCATCTAATGAAATGATCATATGGTATGATATGATATATGTTTATATAGTGGATTATGTTGATAGATTTCCGTATATTAAACCATCCCTGCATCCCTGGAGTGAAGCCTACTTGAACGTAATGGATGGTCATTTTGATGTGTTCTTGGATTCGGTTAGCGAGAATTTTATTAAGTATTTTTGCATTGATGGTTTTGTTCAATTTTTTCACCAGTTTGGTAGTGTTTTCCTATAACTCTTTAAGGGATTTCTCTGTTTCCTCTTTAAGGGCTTTTAGCTGTTTACCTGTGTTTTCCTGTATTTCCTTCTTAAAGGCCTCCATCATTATCATGAGAAGTGACTTTAGATCTATGTCTTGTTTTCTGGTGTGATGGTGTATCCAGGACTTGCTATGGTGGGAGAGTTTGGTTCTGATGATGCCAAGTAACCTTGGTTCTATTACTTCTGTTCTTATGCTTGCCTCCTGCCATCTGATTATCTCAAGTGCTTGCTGTTCTCAATATATCTGATTGGAGCCTGTCCTTCCTATAATCCTAGTTGATTAAGGACTCTTCTCTGTGATTCTGGGCTCCTGTGAACCTGAGATTCTGGGTGTGTCAGAGTTCTTGGCAGTCAAGCTTCCTCTGAGACCCTGAGAGCCTGGTGTGACCAAGCTCCTGTTATCCTGGGATCCTGGAATCCTAAGATCTTGGGCGTGTTACAGTACCTAGAAGTGGTGTCTCCTCTGAGGACTGTGGAGCTGTCTGGTCTGTTTGAAACCAAGGTATTTGAGTACCTATCAGAAGGAACCCCGTCCTCTGGTCAGGCAGGGATCACATGTCCTTGCTCCTGCTGTCACAGGCCTGTCACAATTGGTTTGGAACAGATACTGTGTTCCACTCACCAGTGATGCTAAGATCGTATAGAGAGTCATTTGGAGACCATAGGACTGTCTGTCGATTCACACTCAAAGTGACCCGGAGCTGGCACCAACTGGAAGGGACCTCCATGGTCATTTAAGAAGCTTAATAAAAGTTGCTTGGTGACAGAGAGGTTGTGTGAGCAGTGAGAGGTCATCTTGGATCCATCTATCCAAAGAAAAAAATTCTAGCCAGAACCAGGCACCAGACTTGATAACAAAAGTCTCGACTTAGTTAATGAAACACAGAAGAATCTTCAAGTCCCCATACACATCTTTTTATATCTACATTTTTCTGTTTCTCTCCCCACCAGGGCTTGCTCCTCTAGTAGCTTACTATATTTTAAATTTATTTTGACTATATCATGCTTGATAAGTAATCGTAGGAATGATAACAGTGATTTCAATGGGATAAAGTAGGATTTCTGATGAATAGTTTGGGCAAACCACTATTCTGCATGTCCCTCCTGCATTAACTCACAGCCCTCCCATGACTCCCCATGGTGCAAATGATTATGACACAGCATGAAGCCATTTGCTCAAATTCGCCAGGATGGGAAAGAACAGAGGGGTGATTTAAACTTGGCTTCTGTCTCTCCAGTAGCCACTCCATCAGCCAAGGCCCAGAAATCAATGATTCAGGGAGAAGTGGGCAGAATGGTCATTCAAGTGTTTTCAAGTATACAAAGAGTCTTGACTAGGGGCCAGCTGCCTCACAGAAAGTGCCTAAGAACAAAAAAACCTCTTTAGGTGGAAGTGTTGGAGGATATAGAAGGTAGTACACAGTCCCCTGGGATAGATAGGTGTGCTGTGGACATATGGGCATTTGGGACATCCAGAGAAAGGAGCATAAGTTCCATATAGTTAAAGTATCACACCACCAAAGACTTGAATATGGTGGCTCTTACTATATATTCTGTGTTCAGTGTGACTAACCTTTAAACAGCTAATGTATTCCCTCATACTTCTATTCTCTCCCTCCTGTCTTTGTCTGTCTGTCTGTTTTTCTGTCTGTCTGTCTCTCTCTCTCTCTCTCACACACACAGAAAGACACAAACACATACAGACACACACAGACACATACCTGTATACACACACAGAGACAAAAACACACACAGATATACATACATTCTCTCTCACACACATCTATCTGTGTGTGTGTGTGTGTGTGTGTGTGCCCTCTTAGTCCCTCTTCCCCTCTCCTTCCCCTTTTTGGTCACCTGCTTTGGGAACTGCCTAGTTAGAATGATAGCAGTGTAATGGGAAACTAGAAATCAAGATATCTCTCTTTTTTTTTCTCCTGTTTTTTTTAAANTCAGTCTCTGCTCCACACTTTGTCACCATATTTCCACCTGTGAGTATTTTGTTCCTGAGGATGCTTTGCGTCAGCTCCTGCCTCCAGGTTCCTGCTTTTAGTTCCTGTCCTGACTTCCTCTGACATGATGTTTCATAGCAGTGATAGAAGCCCTGGCTAAGACAACAGTACACCATGCTTGTTAATAAAAAAAAAAAAAAAAAATCTGTTTTGAGCCAGGTGTAGTGTCATAACGCTTGGAGGCTGAGGTGGAGGGCTGTGAGTTCCAGGCCAACTTAGATACACTTTTAGAACTTGTTTCTAACAAAGGAAACAACAGAAACAAAACAAAACAAAACAAAACAAAACAAAACATGACAAATGACTTTTAAAACTCAAAACAAACAACAAAGAGGAGCCATGTAACTGGTTGATGTGCATACTTTACTTGGAGTTTTTAGCCTCATTTTAGAGTATAGTTGTTCTACTTATTAAAAAAAAAGAAACCAACAAAAACACAAAACAAAACAACCAACCAACCAACAAACGAACAAACAAACAAACTGTGAGAAAAATGTGCCATGTCCCACCGCCACTTGCCATCATGCCATGCTGATGTGTTTCCTAACTATATCAAGAAGGAAGGATTAGCTCGTGTCTCTAGCTGCATATTTATTAGAAGATGGCCTGGTAGGCCATTATTGGGAAGAGAGGCCACTTGGTCTAGCAAACTTTATATGCCCCAGTACAGGGGAATGCCAGGGCCAAGAAGTGGGAGTGAGTGGATAGGGGAGCAGAGCAGGGGCGAGGGTATAGGGGACTTATGGGATAGCAATTGAAATGTAAATGAAGAAAACATCTAATAAAAAAGAATTGAATAAAAAAAAAGAATTGAATACAAAAAAAGAAGGAAGGATTAAGCTAATGTATACATGTGTGTGTACACACATTATGAAGGTCGTACAATGGAGTTGACCCATGATGATATTTGCAGTGTGTATGCCAAAGCTGGGCACTGCCTGACAGTGTATCAAAGTGAGGGACTGGTGTTGACCAAACATTTCCAAAGAGTAACAGTGGCAGGATTTATACCAGGCATCGAACTGGCAGTAAGTGAGGCTAGTTTGAGGAAAGAGTAAATAATCGTTGGAAAGAAACACAAAGCGCAACTAAATCTATGTAAAACTTAGACATATGACAAGGGAAAAAAATCTAGTGAATAAATAAAGAATTCACAAGTGCTTTGAGTACAACTGGTTATCTGTGATGGGAAAACCACATCTCTATCTCATAGGGCATGAACAAAAGTTGTCCCTCAGGTAGGTACAAGAGTTAGGTGTTAACACATGGGGAAGTGCATTTATGACATTATATTTTGAGGAAGGTGTAAAAAGAAAGAAATTATTTCATAATTTAAAGTGTGTGAAAGAGAAGAAATGCATCTATGTGGACTGAAAAAAATCTGAAAGCCTATAATTTTCCATTAGGAAAATGACAATAACTCAGAATAGTATGTAGCCACTAAAATAAACACACTAGACCTACATATTTCAAATTGAGTAAAATTTAAATAACATACTTTTTAACATATAAGAATTACAAAACGGTAATCCCAGCACTTGGGAGACAGAGGCAGTCGGATTTCTGAGTTCGAGGCCAGCCTGGTCTACAAAGTGAGTTCCAGGACAGCCAGGGCTATACAGAGAAACCCTGTCTCAAAAAACAAAACAAAACAAAAAAACCAAACCAAACCAAAACAAAAAACCAAAACCAAAAACAAAATTACAGAACAGAATGGATGTCACTTGCATACTATTTGAAATTTATGCTAATCTTGTTAATATTTTAAATTTTACATACATATTTAGAAATAGCAGCAGTGTGCAGTCATGATAAACAGTGCATTATGAGTAGGTGTGTGTTGGCTTTGGGGTAGCAGGGAAGAGAACTGGGAGTTTTACATTCACTAAATGCTCTCTCATTCTGTCCCATCCACCCACAAAGAATCAGAACGAGAGTAAACCAAAACAGAAGCAAGTTAGTACCACAGAATACTAACCTTAGACATCTATAGCTACCTCTCTTGGATGTATTTTCTATTTTCTCTTATAGTTTCCTGTCTCTGCAAATTCCTGTATGGCTTCTGATCATTATTGTTAGGCACTTTGTTTTCTGAAATTTGCAAAGAAATTATAAAAATCTACAAAAGCCAACCCTCCTATTCCATTGGATAATTCATTAAAGGAAACAAATGGATCATTGGGAACTACAAATGGGCACCACTGCAGATTAATTCATATCCCAATACTTTGTTTAGTAAGTCTAAATTTTTATTAACACTCAGATTTCAGTATATAATATAGTAAATATTAATTACAAAATGCTGTTGGATCTGAAGATGAAGAAAATATATCCGATCACATTACCAACTGTTTTCGCTTTTCTTGGAACTATATGTGACAAGCCATGAAAATATTGGCTATGATTTAGCACGGTAATTCTCTTTGGAACATTCTAGAAGGAAATAAGCAGTTTAGAAAATTATTTACTTAAAAATATTTATAGTAGTGCTATTTGCGATGTCAAAAACAAAAACACAGCAGGGACAGCCCAAGTATGTAAAAATAGGAGACAGCTGAGCAAAATATGGCCTAACACAAACTTACCGCAGAGCTATAAAAATGTCACCCGCGGGGTTCATGCTGCCGCATGAAAATGCCCAGTAAAATTAATTTTATAAAGTAGAGCTATAAAATGGCAGCTTTGAAAACCATGCAGGCACACATGGAATCATAAATTAAAATTAATTTGGAAAAACAGAGCATTCCACTATGTGAAAATAATAATTGGGGAAAAGAGGAGATCAAATTAGTTGTGTTAAGCTCACATTCTCCTGTTTTAGGTCGTCTAAACTGATACAGGCTCTTCAATACTACAGAAGAGCGTAATTGGATCGGCAGGCAGGGTCATGGCTTTATGGGTAATCAGACACATCAGAAGCCCCGCAGCACGATCAGTATACCCTGCTTGCCTTCTTTTCCAAACACTGTTCCTTCTGCAAGCAGCTGAACACAGGGCGACCTGGGGAAGAATTTTTTCCCTCAAAATGTGTTTCAGTAATGTGTGACCCTTGTTATTTTTTTATTTGATTTTATTTTCTGCGATGGTAATGATGGTCTGGGTTCAGAAAGAATATCGCAATGGGAGACTAAAACAGTAAACCAATACGTATCATATCACCTTGGATCATTTAAAACAGGCAGATGACCATTATCTAGAAAGGAATATTCTGTGAACAAAACAACTCCACAGGTCAGATGACATGGCAGATGTCAGTTTTCCACCTTGATCACAATATGTGAGGCAAAGGAATCAATAAGCCTGAGCAACAATATGGTTCCTTCTGTCAGCTACAAAGCTTTTGTTGAATATGAATAAAATTATAAGTGGTACAGAAGCATTGCAAAAGACAATATTAGAAAAATAAAATAGGCTTTTGAGGCATAGAGGAGATGCATATATTAAAAAAACAAACAAAACAAAAACCTCAAAAAAACAAAAACGAAACACAATTGTTTTCAAAGCTTCTTGCCTTATCTTAAAACCCTGGCAAATTGTGCCTGTATTCCATAACATATGAGCAGCTATTTTTATATAAAATATTGTTAATCATCAGTTAAGTAGTTATTTCTCCTGCATGCCAAAGCTGGAGGATGACAAGTAGGAGCTAAGAGAAGAATTAAAGAAAGGGAAATAGTCAAGGGAGATAAGAGTAAATTCTGGGGAGCTGTTTCATCGCCATGTGACCACAAAGAAGTTGAATACCTGCCACTAGAAGGATTAAAAGAATATTTTACCTGTTTTAATTTCTAAAAAACCAAGGACTTCAAGAGATGGACATATTTACTTTTATTGTATTACTATACAAGTACATGGACTGAATCATCTCACACACCCCGATACTATGACTTGTGTTAATTTAAAAAGGTAATCATAAAGAATCAAGAGGAAAAACAGCTGTTCTAGAACAATGCCCACGAGTTTCTATTGTTTCGGGTCACTGACACCCACTCCTGGGACAAAATGACATCGTCTCCTTGGGGAGTTTTCTGCAGTAAGAATTTGACTAGTACCTCTAATGTCCTGACAGATGAAGAGAAAACTGATATCTGCTTTGCAAATTCAAAGATTGCTTTTGAATGTAGGTGTTTTTTTATTTTTCAAAAGAAAGCAAAATGAGTATACCTCTTCAAAGTTGACAGGTACCTATATTAACGATCAGATGTTGTTTATAAGTTGCTTTTCAGATATTGAGTTGGGCTGTATTAGTCAGGGCTCTCTAGAGTCACAGAACTTATGGAATGTCACTATAAATTAAGAAAAATTACTGGAATGACTTATAGTCTGCAGTCCAAATAACTCAACAATAGGCAGTTGTAAACGGGAAGTCCAAGAATCTAGTAGTTGCTCAATCCCACGAGGCTAGTTGTTTCAGCTGGAAGGTTCCAACAGATGTGCTGGCAAGGAAGTTGAAAAAGAATGGGTCTTCTTTCACCAATGTCCTTATGTAGGCCTCCAGCAGAAGGGTAATCTAAGGTGACTCAGATTAAAGGTGTGTAGCACCATGCCTGCATCTGGAACTTGCTTTTTCCCTGGCTGACCCTGAACACAGAGATCTCCTTGCCTTAGTCTCCTGGGATTAGAGGTGTGTACTACCTTGCCTTGGCCTAAGCTTCTCATGGACACTTATGCCTCAAGATCTCCATGCCAAGATCTGGGTCAGAAGCCTGTGTTTTTCCAGCCTCAAGATCTGAATCACAGGTGTGCCCTCCATTTCTAGATTGAAGTTCATTCCAGGGTAATCAAGTTGACAGCCAGGAAGAGTGGGTCATATGGGCTTACTCATTATGGAAAAGCAATACATACTACGAATGCATGAGAAAGAAAGATGGTGCTGCTGTCCTTTGAAATTGAAACATGACTGTCCTACTTCCATTTCTGTAGCAGGAGAACCATTCCCGACAGACAGCACCATAGATGAAAGCATTTATTCAGCTTACGATTCCAGGTCATAGTCCCTCACACAAGGGAAGTCAAAGTGGAAATCATAGTTCAGAGCAGAGGGAACAAACACAAATGTGCTTACCACATAGCTCCCCTTTTCCGCCACTGTTGAGGACTTGGCCATGACATGGCACCACCCAACCTGGCTTACCATTTAGCCTATCTCTTCCACTACTCAGGATTCAACCCATGATACGGTGCCATTCATATTCAGGATGAGTCTTCCCACATCAATCAAGAGAAGCATCCACAGGCATGCCTTCAGACCAACCTGATCTAAATAATCATCAAGACTCTTCCCATGTGACTTTGGCTTGTATCAAGATGATAGTTAAAATTAATCATCATACACTTTAAAACACACCTATCAATTTGGGGCCACTGAATGACTGGAGAGTTGTGGAATGTTGAAGAATGGGGCTAGTAGAAAGTTTAGGTCATTGGGGACACGTCTTTTTACCTTTCTCTCTTTTGTTTTCCAACCAAGAGCTGAGCAGTTTTATTCATCCATGCACCCATATTATAACATTCTCATCCAGGGCAATGATAACACATGTTTCCTTCTAAAACTATGAGGTAAAGGTGACTTCTTTCTCCTTTAAAAGATATATTCATCTATTGTGTGTGTGTGCCTGTATATGTATGTATACATATACCATACATACATGTGTGTATATACATATATATATATATATATATATATATATATATATATATATATATTGCATCCATGTGTATCTTTTATGCATGTATGTTGTATGTATATATGTACATGTGTGCATATGTATATCTGTGAGTCCAGAGGTTGATGTCAACTGTCTTTCTCTATTGCTCTCCAACTTAAGTATTTTTCATTTTTCTTCTTTACTGAAAAACTTCATAGAATATATTTTGATCATTTTTCCCCTGCCTTGGCTCCTCCCTCATCTTCCCTATCTCCCCACACACTCAACTTTATGTTCTCTGTCAAACAAAGAAACAAAAACAACAAACAAAATAGAAATCCACCAAACCAAACCAAAATTCAAAACAAACAAGCAAAAGACCAATTAAATAAAAACAAACAAAAAACTAAAATATCAACCAAAAAAAAAAAAAAACCCACCAAATAGAGCAAAATGAAACAAAAAGTCCACACAAATACCAATGAGTTAATTCTATATTGGACACCATTCCAGGGCATGGTGCATACCCTAAAGTGTAGTTGATATACCCAGTGAAATTTCATTGGAGAAAACTGATTTTTCTCTTGGCCACCAGATATCAATTGCAGATAGCTTCTTGGTTAGGGGTAGGACCCTGTGCTCACTTCCCCTCTCAGTGATAAAACTCCATCTGGTTTGAACCTATGAAGCCCTTGTGTAGGAGGCCACAGTTTCTATGAGTTCATATGTACATCAATTTTGTTGTCTGGAAGACACCATTTCTTGGAATCATCCATCACCTCTGGCTCTTACAATCTTCCTGCCTCCTCTTCCATATAGTTCCCTGAGACTTGAGGTGAGTATTTGATGAAAACCTCCCATCAAAGACTGAGGGCTCCAAAGTCTCTCACTTTCTGTAAGTTGTCCAGTTGTGGGTCATGTGTTAAACCCCATCTGCTGCAAGATGTTTCTCTAATGAGGTTTGAACCAGGCACTGATCGATGGATATAACAGTATGTCATCAGGAGTCATTTTATGGCTATGTTTCTTTAGCAGAAATAATAATAGTGACTTTTTCACTAGGCCCATGACCTATCTAGTCTCAGGTGCTTGAACACTTTATCAGTGACAAGCCTGGGCTCTACCTCACAGAGTGGCCCTTAAATCCAATCAGAAAGTAGTTAGTTATTCCCATAACATGTGTACCACTACTACACCAGACTCTCTTGCTGGAAGCTCACTGATGTAGACCCCAACGTTTGTAGCTGGATGGTATTAATGTTTACCTTTCTCTTCTAATAGTGACTTCTAGTACCATGAATACTAGTCAGGATGAGTGAAGCTTCCATTCAGGCACCAGCTTGGCTTCTCTATGTCCAATGATGTATGTAATTGTTGTCTTAAGTCTTACCATCAGAATGACTCCACTTTAGTTTTAAAGATAGTGTTTCTCACTGAACCCGAAGATCACCTGTTGACTAGGAGCCTCCAGGATCCTCTAGTCTCTACCTCCCAGCACAGGGATTATAGGTATGCACCACCATGCCCAGCTCTTTATGTGGGTGCTAAGGATTCAGACTTATGTCTTTATGTTTGCACAGCAAACACTTTATTCACAGAGCTATTCTTCTAGTCTTCCCCCCCCACCCCGCCCCTGCTTCTTTTTCTCTTTTGAAGTTGATGCAATCTCAGCTATTTGTTATAGTAACAAGAAGATGTCTATCTTAAATAACCAGATATTTGATGACACTAAGCACCTTAGCTTCAGATATATGGTTATTGAAAAGTGTTGTAAACATTGTCTAAAATTAATGAAACATTGTTATAGACAATATAAAATATTTTCTACTTAGAAACGAAAATGTGATGCTATAGTGCGGTGTGAGTTGGTATGAAATATGAAAAATAAAATGTAATTAAAGGCTCATATGGTTCACTTTTGTTGTGTTGGTTAAAAATATCTCTCAGAGCTTGAAGTAGAACGTACACATGATAAGGAAGTCACTTGTTATAGCTCTGTGAAGATGGTTATTTCAGAAAAAAAAAATTCAAAGTCTTGTTCAAATGCAAAATACAATTAGACTCTGAGTCTTTATCTGTATACTGAGGTCAATATAACAGTTCAAAAAAGACCGATGAGTGCATGATAATCCAGTATTTTATAACAAGGACATGTAAATTATTCAGATTGTTAAGAATGTTAGTGACTAAGTAGGAGCTTTACTTTTGGATTCCTCTCTACTTATATTGGCAGTGGTTCATTTTCAGCTTTAATTCAGAGGCTGTGGAACAAACACGAGTTCTAGGGGTTATCTGTGATTAGGGGTTTAATAATAGTGATGCCAGAATCGGGATTTAAGTGTTGAGGTGGAGCCCATGGTATGATGGTTAATCCCATTGTTGACTAGATTTGGAGTTACCTAGGAGGCATGCCCGGAGAGGTTTAACTGAGGAGGGAAGACCTACCCTAACTTCAAGAGGCGTAGGAGGAACAGTAATGGCCACCTCTACATAAATGCTGGGGGCTGCGCAGCTGCAAAGGCATCTCCTGCGTGAGGATATAATTGAGGACTGCCTGAGAGACCAAGGAGTCCTGACATAGACAATTCCAGCCAATCGGAAACTGCCGTTCAGAACAGATGCTTTCTTGGGACCAATGGGGGCTGGGATGGCGGATATTAAAGGAGCTTGAAGCTCAGAAGAGCTTACTGCCGCGTTTCTCACCTGCTCCTGGACCCGGAGTCTGTAGAGTTGACTTTGTTCCACCTCACCTCCAACCCCCAAAGACAAGTTGGGTCACACGCGCAAGTAGTCCAGGGTACAGTCCAGGCAGCAGAGAGGTACCCTTCCATGGGCTGAAGTTCCAGACTGAATAATAACAATAACAACAAGAAGCAAAAGGTCACCTGAGCCCTAGAAATCCTCTCTGTCTCCTGAGAGGACCACGTGCTAGCAAGCCTCACCACACAGCGACTGGTGCCTCGTGCCACGGAGCCCTCCCTCCTTGAATGGACTTCATCCTAATTATCCTATGAATTTTGAGACAACACTCCCCATTGCCATTTTCCTCTTTAATTTGTTTCTTGTTGGATATCTGGTTAAAGAAACAGGAAACATAATAAATACAGAAACCTTGGTACGGAGAAGTAGAACTGTGGCTCTGGTCATCCTGACCATTGTGGGAGAATTGTGGAACAGCGTGTAGCTATAAAAGCCCTCAAATGTTACAAGCGGAGCCTAACTGGCCATTCTGGTAGGAATGAGTGTGAGCAGAACACTGAGATAAAGGAAGACGGTAAGATACAGGAAGTCGGGCAGTGGTGGCACACAACTTTAATCCAGCACTTTGGATGCAGAGGCAGGTGGATTTCTGAGTTCGAGGCCAGCCTGGTCTACAGAGTGAGTTCCAGGACAGCCAGGGCTATACAGAGAAACCCTGTCTCGAAAAACCCACAAGGGATCAAAAGGCGGCAAATAACTCTACAGGGACCTGGGCACAAGAGCTTCAATGTTACAGTGAAAAAACAAAACAAACCAAAACCAAAACAAAACAACCCTGACTGCTTTCAGCTTGAGTCCTGAGAACTTGAATAATCCTGATTATTATTATTATTATTATTATTATTATTATTATTATTATTATTTTAAATCTCAGTTGTTTGACAGAGGCAGTATCAAGAGAACAAAACAGTTCAGCCTGGGAAGCACGGCTATTGCTCTCTGTGTTTACTGAGATCTAAAGGGAAGATAATATAAAACTGTATAACTTGTTAAGGAAAACAACAATGTGGCTAATGTTTCAGACACGAAGGACAGAGAAAACCAGGTGGCTGGGACTGTGAAACAGTTTGACTGTCAGAGTCGTCCAAGTTTGCATTCTGTATACAAAGAGAGATTCCCCAGCCATTTAAGGCTCCAGCTTGGAGAAATTCTAAGGGGTGAATGTTTGATGCTTCCCTGACTCTGGGACCATTTCTGGACAGTTTTCACTGAATGTACATAGCACCACCCCATGGACTGGTGTCCTAGACTGTTTTTAAAGGGGAAAGAGAAAAAGCTGACCTACAGTAGCATGCATCTCCCTCTGCTCTCTGAACCACTCAGATGTAAGCAAGCTCACGCTGCTGTACCCTGTACTGCTGTGTCTTCCTCACTGGGATGGATTGTATCTCCTTAACCATGTGCCAAAATAGCATCTCCTTCATCACGTTGCTTCTTGTCAGGCTTTTGGTCATAGAGAGAAAACGCAACAGATACAGAAGGATTATTTAAGATTCTAAAAGATCAATCATATTATTTCAGAATATGGAAGTTATTAGGTTGTATAACTAGAACTCTATTCAGTTCTGGGACACTAACCATTTGGAGACCACAGAACTGGTACTCAGTGTGGATAAAAGGAGAATAGTAAATAAAAAGGTGGGAAGGATGTGAAGTTAGTTTACCAGCCTGAGATCCATGAGTTGCAGCCTCTGGCAGGACTGATGGAAAGGGGACTACATATAATCCAGGGTGGATAGATTAGTCATTTACAAACATTTCACCATCACAGGAGCTAGGGAAAGCAGATGGTGAAGAGAAAAGCTTAGGCTACAAGAGTGAAAACACACAAACGGACTATTAAATGCATTCCTTAGGGTTTGAATCATATACTATCCTTACTACTACCGATGATTTCTTGAGCACTTGGTCATTGTCCTGGGAACAATTAGAACATATCGCTTTTCTTTGGAAATACCCTGTACACGTGGACAGGCATTAAGCCTTGGGACCCTTCATAAAGGAAGAATTACAGTTCACCTAGGTATCAGATTAGGCCAACAGTTACTGATTTCCTCTGCAGGGTATGTGTGTATAACAATATGTTATACCTTATATGTTACACTAACATATTATAAATGATATGTTTCAGTAATATATTGTACTCTATATGTTAGAGTAATATATATATATATATATATACATGTATATACATACATATATATATACATGTATATACATATATATATATATATATATATATATATATGCATACATATATATTCTTTGTTAATTTGTTTCTTGTTGGGTATATGGTTAAAGAAACAGGAAACAATAAATGCAGAAACCTTGCTACGGAGAGGTAGGACTGTGGCTCTGGTAACCCTGAGCCTTTGTGGGAGGGAACGTGGATCAGCTTGGGAGTACTGGGAGCAAAGTTTGTAACCTTTCCTGTGCTAAGCAAGTACCTTAGCACTGAGCCACACCCCTACCCCTTCTCTACATTATATACTTCTGCTAAGTCCTCACTCAGTTCCTCCTTTGAGATAATGAGTTCATTCTGACTCCAGAAACTTCTTTTTTTTTTTTTTTTTTTTTTTGGTTTTTTGAGACAGGGTTTCTCTGTCTAGCCCTGGCTGTCCTGGAACACACTTTGTAGACCAGGCTGGCCTCGAACTCAGAAATCCGCCTGCCTCTGCCTCCCGAGTGCTGGGATTAAAGGCGTGCACCACCACGCCCGGCTCCTCCAGAAACTTCTTAGAGCACCTGTCATACATACATGAAGAGCCAGACCAAGTTCTGAGAGAATACAAAAGCCAAATAAAAAGCCAGACCTTAGAAAAGTCGTGGCATATAAACAAAGGCACTAGAACACATTGAATGGAAAGCCAACATTTATATTTACCAACAAATGCAAGCACACGGTGGCATTTTGGGGGCTGAAACTATGCTCCTAGGGGTTTCAGGGCCTTGAAATGCCAGAGTCAAGTGACTGTTCGGGTCCTGCCAGATTGCTGTGGGTGTTCCTCACAACATTCTGTGAAGAGTCTGCAAATAGCTGCTCTCTGCCAAGGTCTTGCAGGACAGAAAGATTTGAGACCTTTCGGAGTCCTCATTGTCTCGGTGATTATGGATCTGTTTCCTTCAATGTCATCAGGGTGGAAGACCAGGTACCAGGAGAGGCCTGCATCTAAATAAGAAGATGAGGGTTGGGAGTAAGAAAAGCGGGAGGGGGTACAGCGGAGGAGAGGGCAGAGGAGAGGAAGCAGATTCCCACGGAAAAGCTGCCTACCACAGTAATTAGCATTGGGGAAAAACAGTCAACACACCAAAATTGGACGGAGAATTTATTGGCAGTAAAACCGAAAATTGCAAGTCAGTGTGTTTACAGATTTAGAAATAAGGGAATGGAGTCTATGAAGCAAATCATTATAAAAAGAAACAAAAAAAAATTTAATCAAACAAAACCCACAGTTGAATAAAAGTTGAGTGAACAAGGGCTATGTCCCATGTTTGTTTATGTCTAACAGAAACAGGAAAGACTCAAAAGGTTATGAGCTTCCTTTAACCTGAAAAAGGCTATCACCACAGTAAACATGGTGACTTCAGAAAAAATCCACACTAATGTCACAAGAAAAGTAAAATGGCCCAGAACATCTCCCATTCAATATGTACAAAAACCACCACATAACACAGTAAGATTAAATGACAGTTAAGGACCACCAGGATCTTGGGTGAGCTTCCCTAAGAGACGGAAGACCCAGAGAAAGACAAAAGATTAAAGGAAAACACTGCACCTGATTGCTATTCATGCCTGCCTCTTGGGAAGGAGGAAAACTAGTGTGTGAATGGTTGGAAAAGTTCAGCACCACAGAGTTCAGACTCAATGAAAAATGGCCAACTTAGTGTTAATAAATACTGCAGCTGAGGGTTGCCCGTTAAACACACCACTTCCTGCATTTTAAGAGGGTAGTTTAAAAGGAACAAAACCACAGGCAAAAAGCCTACAGATTATTTAAAACGTGAATAACTTGAAAGATATTGATCCTCTTAAGGAAAACCATAGACTCATGACAGATTCATGCAACCAAATATGTTGTTATAATAAGATCAACATAATACGGGTGCAGTTGTAAGAGCAGAGGTGCACAAGGATTCAGAAAGATGAAACTGAAAGCAAGGAGACAAGATGGTGAAATCTCCCCAAAGATTCTAGTAGCTGTGACTGCTCAAAGCTCTGTTACATTTTGATATTCAGAAAAGGCCTTGAGAAGGAGTGCTTCTCCCTTGGGGAGCACTCCCTGATAAGGCTGCTCGGGAAAGCAGATCAAACTTGCAAGTGTGCTGAGCCCAGAAAGTATCTTGTCAAATAGTGATGCGGTGGGAGGTGGACTTGGGATGGCCTTGAAGGGTTAGAAACTAGCCCTGTGACTAGGGAGAGCCAGCGTTGCATTTTGAGACTAAGATTTGGACTGAGAGCTAAGAGGATCCATCCAGCGCATGGAGCTGAGACCTGGCACAGTGAGAACACAGGCAGAGGTTTGAGATGTGGGTGGAACTTTGACTTGGCAGAAGTTGGTTTACACTTGATGTCTAGTCTAATCATCACAGTTAAGGCTGTCTTTTCCTTTGCTGTTCTCATTTGTAGAGTAAGGGAGATGTTTCTGAGTTATGTCTACCTTGTTAGGTACCTGAGGAAAAGCAGCTTGCTCATATGTGCCTTGAAAAATACCCTTGAGCTGTCTGGCAAAGTCACCTTTTTCTCCAAACAACCTCTTAAGCTCAAAGCCAGTGACAGAATTTGAACATTGGGCTCAATATCTATTGTCAGAGGTTTTGAAGGGGCCAGGAAAGTAGATATTGACACAAAGTGATGAATTTAGAGACCCAATGGCATTGATGAGGCTCAGAAGGATGAATTCCAGAGCGCAGAGGGCAGGAGTTCAAATGTAGACATGAAACTACATGGCCATTTGAAAGGGTCCAGGTAGGTTCATTCTTTGCCAAAGACAGATCCTGGAAAGAACGTTTTGCCATTGTCAGGTAGGTTATGAGAATGGCTCATGTCTATATATACAGTGAGTGGAGCATTCACAGAGTAGGGTGTCTGTGTAAGGACACTACCAGATTACTTGGAAACTGGAACTATATTAGTGACAATACTGGATGCTGTCCTACATTTAGGGTCAAGGCAGGCTTCTTATAAACCTTGTTCATGTGTGCATTTGTGTGGTTTGTATACATGTGGAGGTCAGAGGTCAATGTCATGCCTTCTCTAATGGCTCTACAGCTTCATCTTTGAGACAGGGTCTCTCACTGCAGTTGGCACTCATTAATTCAGCTAGCCTAGCTGGCTAGTATGTTCCAGGGATCCTACCTTCTCTGTCTCAGTGCTGGGTTAGAGGTACGAAACATTGCACCTTGTTCTAGACCTGGGTACCAGGATCTGAACTCGGCTCTCTTCCTCAAACAGCAAGCACTCTACCAATGGAATCATCTCCCCAGGACAATTACATTCATTTTAAAAGATTTCTATTGAGATTGAACCCAGGCCTTTCTGGATGCCCGGCAAGGACTACCACTGAGCCACACCCTCTGCTCTAGTTTTGTTTTTGAGGCAGGATCTTCCTATATAGCCCAGGCTGGCCACAGATTCATGGCAGCCGTTCTGCCTCAACTTCGCAAGTGGTTAGATCACCGCCTATACCACTATGGCTGGCTGTAGACCCAGACTTACATTTTCTCCCTCTAACTTTTATCTCTGGCATCAAGAGAAGTTTTTACAAAGTTCCAGCTTTCTGAAAAGGCAACACCTAGCTAGTTACTTAAAAAAGGAAACAATGTTACTTTAGTGTACCAATACATAAACTTTGTGACTCATTTGCTATTGCTGAATTAAAAACTCACCTTGGTACTAGGTGCCATCTTGAGACAGAAACGTGATAGTAGTGACGTTTCTCAAAGCCTGTGTTCATTTTATAATTGTCCTGTTCTCAGTCTCTGGCCCCTTTGCCGTCTTACCCTGTATAGGGTAGGGCTGAGAGTTTCCACTATCTGACCTTTGGGCTCCTCTGTTAACCAGCTCCACTCTGTTCTTACCAGAAAGCACTATCATGAGTCACCTTATTAGCATAAATGTGGGGTGTTATGAAGGGGCTCATGGTAAATAATAAGAGACACTCCATTGCTTGGAATATTCTGGCTTTATGGACCCTATGTTAGGAGCCAAAGACTAAAAGTATTTCTTATTATAAGCAAATAGACACACAAATAAATGAATAAGTGTTATTTTCTTGGTAGTATCAATGGTTTGATAATTAATAGCACTCATTCCAGAATCAGGGAGCTATTCAATATTTCAATATTTAGGTTCAAGGCATTCACTGCACACTCTGTAATCTAGGGTCTAAACAAAGGTCCAGGTTTTGTTCCTTTGAGGAGAAAGCATTACACTTTTTCATGAAAACACTGCTTTAAACATCTTTGGACCAACACATGTTCTAAAATTAGAAATTAATCTTGTGAGAATTTTACAATTTCAGCATCAAAATGGAGAAGAACAGATGCATGCATATTTCATGTAGAAAAATATTGAACTCTGTTTTTAATGGAATAAGAGAAACGTATTAAGGTAAAAACATATTCTTTTTTTTTTTACCTTGGTTAATGTTTTAATAAATAGAGAAAATTAAATCTAAAACAGATCTAATTCAAACAAATTTAGCTGCAGGCTGATAGTACGTAAGGGATGTTTGTAAGTTATTTTTGGATACTCGGGAAGTTAAGAAAACATCCACTAAAAAGAAAAATAATTGGCTTATTAGTCTGTGACATAGCTTTTCTAAGATATTATTGTGTCTTGTTGCTGGTGGAGTTCCTTAAATACCTGGGCTCCATCAAGGTGCTGACCAGGGACTGTCCCAAGAATAAGTCTACAAGAGAAATGTGGCACTCATTCATAGCTCCTGCAGCTGATGTGGGTGGCTCTTCCCGCTACCCACTCCCTGTTATTCTCCCCACTACACGCTTTCCTTTATGAGGATGTCCAGACTCCCTGTGAGGATGCTGGGTCCCTCCATGAGGATGCTGGATCCCTCTATGAAGATATTGGGTGCCTCTGTGAGGCTGCTGAGTGTCGTCTATGAGGGTGCTGAGTCCCCCATGAGGGTGCTGAGTCCCCCATGAGGGTGCTGAGTCCCCCATGAGGATGATAGATTCCTCCTGTGAGGATGGTGGGTCCCTCTGTGAAGATGCTGGGTCCTTCTATGGGGATGTTGTGTCCCCCTATGGGGAAGCTGGTTCCACCTATGAGGTTGTTTGGTCCCTCTTTGAGGATGCTAGGTCTCCTATGAGGATGCTGGGTTCCTCCATGATGATGCTGGGTGCCCCTATGAAGATACTGGGTGCCTGTATGACCCTACATGAAGATGCTGGGTCCCCCATGAGGATTCTGGGTCCTTCTATGAAGATGCTGGGTGCCCCAGGAGGATACTGGGTACCCCTATGAGGAGGCTGGGTCCCTACATGAAGATGCTGGGTCCCCCATGAGGATGCTGGGTCCTTCTATGAAGATGCTGGGTGCTCTATGAGGGTTCTGGGTCCCTCTTTGAGGATGATGGGTTCCTCCATGATGATGCTGGGTGCTTCTATGAGGATACTGGGTGCCCCTATGAGGAGGATGCTGGGCCCTACATGATGATGCTGGGTGCCCCTATGAGGATACTGGGTCCCCCATGAGGATGCTGGGTCCTTCTATGAGATGCTGGGAGCCCTATGAGGATGCTAGGTGGCCCTATGAGGATGCTGGGTCCCCTAAGAGGATGCTGGGTCCCCCATGAGGGTGCTGGGTCCCTCCATAAGGATGCTGGGTTCCTCCATGTAGATGCTAGGTGCCCCTAGGAGGATACTGGGTGACCCTATGAGGATGCTGGATCCCTCTATGAAGATGCTGAGTTCTCTATGAGTATTCTGGGTACCCCTATGAGGATTCTCAGTCCCTCCATGAGGATGCTGGGTGTCCCTATGAGGATGCTGGGACCCTCTATGAAGATCCTGGGTGCCCTATGAGGATGGTGGGTGCCCCTATGAGGATGCTGGTTCCCTCCATGAGGATGCAGTGTCAGGCAGTTGACACTTGTTAACACTGTCCATTAAGAGCAGCTAGCTTTGCTTGTTCCGATTTCATGGTCAACAGGCAATCTTTGAACACCATTTGCCTTGTTATGTAGACAGTAGTATTGGGAATGTGTTGACTAAGGAACATTGATCTTTGGAACATTTATGTCTGTCAGGCTAATTGTTAGTCTTGTTTCACATACTGTTTTTAGCCTTACCACCCCTTAGAGAACTAACACAATAAGTTGCTGTAGATGTTCCTGCTCTCCACTATATCTTATCATTGAGTGTAGTGATCTCTAAGGTAAATTCTGTGTGATCACACATGTCCACTGGAGCCAGCTGATTTCCATCACGTTGGTGAACAGCAGAGGCAGGAATAGAAACCACTCTCCCAGCTTTAGCACGTGCTCTATAAGGTACCCTTCAGCAAGTATCTATCTCTAGCTTTGAGGAATCATATTGCTAAAGTAAGAAAATATGACTTCCTTAGGATTTAATCTTCCTTTTTTTTTTTTTTAATTTTCTCTGTCTTTTATTTAGGATTGAGCATGGCTGAGCTCAAGCAGGTGAAAGGGCTGACAGGTTTCCTTCTGGAATTTCCTTTCCTTTCTATAAGCCCCACACTAGTTTCTTCAGAACCACATGTATTGGAAAGTGAAATTTGTGTGCTGAGTTGAGCATCCTGTCCTGTTCAGCCGATACAGATTAACTTTTACAAAGAATATTGCACTTAAATTGGAGTTTAAACCTTCGAAAGGATTCAGCGTTTTCTTCCACAAACACAGAGATAAGGGGTAGACAGAGTGAAGAAAGCAGAGTGATTTATTTAAGGACCATTTCCAGAGCAGCTGCTCCTGCCATCCCCCTAACGAGAGAGAGTGGGAAATGGGTCTCGTTGACTGACAGGACGCAAATGGGGGTCCGTTCTCGACCTGTTGACAAGAGATTTCTTTGACCCGGTAGACAGATTCTTTTAGACCCTGAAGATCTCTTTCTGAAACTTTTGACGGGGTAAGTTGGAATCCTCCCGAAAAGAGTACATTCGTATCCGATGACACAACGACGGGTAGTTGGTACAAAGGAAACCCATATCAGTAACATTTACTAGCTTGTCTTCATCATGTATGACAGGTCATCAGAAAAGGGTTGATATCCCATTACATACAAAGCCACTTATTAAAGTTTGGGGGAAAGCAACCTAATAGAAATCAAAGTCCAACATTAATAAATAAGAAAACCATCTCCAAAGATGAAAAATGATTAGGGAAATTATTATAAAGTTTTAAAATCCACAAACAAAATTCAAGAATATGTAGCATACAGAAAAGGAGAGAGTTATTAAGAAGCAATTCAAAACAATGTAAGAACATAAACAAAACTGTGTCTGTCTGATAGTATAAGAAGATCAATTTGAAATACCACAAGACAAAAATTGAGGAAAAGTCACGGAATCTGGAGCTAAAAATGGTGAAAGTGGGCTAAAGAAAATATAATAGAGAAGTTGAGAATAGTTAAAGAAGTAGATATTTCAGAGAAAATGAAAATTAAAAGAGCAAAACCCTTGAAAGTAGTATTTGAAATAAAAATATGGGAATGTAAAGTTGAGGGGAGTAAGGGGGAGGGGTGAGTATAGGAGGAGAAAAAAAAAAATTGGAGTTTAAATTCCAGAATTTAAGGGGGTGAAGTGACCCCAGAACTTCATATATGCTAGACAAGCATTTCACAGTAGAATATTAGCACCAGCCCATTTTATATTATATTTTGAGACAGCCTTGATAAATTGCCCAGGTTAGCTTTGAACTTGCCAAGGCTAGCCTTAACTTGGGGCTATTCTGCTTTTATCTCTTGAGTAGAAGAATTACAGGTTTGTACCATGAAGCCACCAGGGACACTACTGTATCTATGTTGTACTAAAAAGGATGATAACTAGAAATATAAAAGCCAAACAGATTTTTTACATAGGTTTAAAATCATTTATTGAAATTTGATAATATGCATATTATCTTGGTTATGGAGCTCTGTGATGTCATTTTAAAAAGCTGTATAAATTATTCAATATAATTGGCACTTCTTTCTGAACCAATATTTACATTTAAATAGAACTCTAAATTATTTATACTGCAGCCCATTAAGTAAAATTTACTATTAGCTAATCTGCTTAGAAACACATTGTTCTGAGAGAGAATCCATAATAGAGAAATGATTAACAATGGAGCTAATACGGAAATACACTTGGTTGAAGACTGAGGATGGAATGAGCAAGGAAACAGTGGGCTGCTGAGCTCAGCTTGGGTTTAGAGTCAATCACGCCAGAGCAGGAGGAGGTACTCACTCCAAGCTCACTCTCAAAACAAATGCACGAAGCAACTGTGATTCTTTCCAAACACCTCTATCACCCGCCAGTGCTGCTATTGATCCATCAGTAAAGAATGCAACTTAATCCCGTTCAGAAAAGAAATATAACCACCCAGACAGAAATTCAGAGAAAAATCGAAGAACGTGGTGAGTTACTGTGGTTACCATCTTAGCAAGCAGGAAGGGCTGGCTTTCACCAACCATAAACAGATACAAACAGGCATAATGGCTGTGATTCGGTTTCACTTGGATAAGTTCTGTTGTCTCATCGCTAATCATGCCATATTCAGAGAACGTTAGGGTTAACCTAATAAAAGAAGGAAAATATCTAACAACCCCTGTGTTATTGAAATCGCGTTGCTCACTGGGTCCCTTGGTTAGGTGGCAATGCTCAAGTGTTGTATCTCATTTGACTCTTCAGCTATTCAAATAAAAAGGGCTGAACTGTAACAGTCTAAAAGTTCTATCAGATGTGTGCTAATTCCTTCCTTCTTGGGTTTCCATAAAATTTAAGTAGCAGTGTGATGCGAGAACAGACATCAGCTTCTTTGCGTATACTGCTTGGCTGTCAGTTCTTTGCAGGAATGCGAACGCCTGGCAGCAGCCACGAGGAGCCATGCTACCTTGTCCGCTGACTTATTTGTTTGTCCTTCGGAAAGAAATCTAGTCCATGAAAATGGAGTCTCTGGGCTTTCATGATTTCCACCCAAATACCATTCACAAACCATTACTACCATTAATAAAGTTATAAGTTTCTGTTTAAAAACTAACGAGGGTAGGTCATGAAAGCAGTGCACATGGATTCGACTCAGCTTTCTTTTGTGTGTGACTCCGATCAAGTTTTGCTAAGGGGCAGCTGGAGCTAGAAGCACTCTTGACTGTGTGATGAAATGGTTCTGATGTTTGTATGACCTGGATTTAGATTCTTTAGTGGTAAAGACGACTGGGAAGGGCCAGGACGACGCTGCAGCGATTGAAGCTCTAGACCTTCATCAGGCAGAGGTGATGGTGGCCGGCTCCTCAGCCACTTGCTGCCTCTGTGGTACTGTGTCCTGTGAGTAGCAGGGCAGGAGGACTCTGATCACCCGTTCCTCCGCGGGTTCCCATCTGATTTGATGTGGTCAGGTGCACAAGGAGCCAGCAAACGTTTCATGCTTCCTACGACAGTAGACAGTAACCAGGTTAACTCAGGCGCTCTTCCATTTTCGAAGATTTCTGAGCTTGTTTGCCTCTTTCTGTCGGTACTTCTATTTTTTTACTCGTGTTAAGGAAATGCAGCACCACCTCCATAGGTCTTTGCACAAGCGTACTTAAACAACAAGACAGAAATGAGCGCACCACTTCAGTAGGGTTTGTCATTTTTTTCTCAAATCTTTTTCTTAACTAATTAGAGTACGAGGGACCAGTTACATGTACATTGATACAAGTTCCTGTGATCATCGTTACTAATTAAAAACTGCGTTAGTGGGAAGGTGACAACAATATAAATGTAAATAAATAAAATAGTTAATAAAAGCACATTAGCAAATGGTTTCATATTTTTTTCCAACACCCACACGTTATGTTTTAGCGAATGACCAATCTTGCCTACAGGTTTCCAATTCTCAGTGTATGGTAATTAACAACAAACCAAAAGGAAGATTCTGGATGTTGATCTTGTTAAAGTAATGTCCTTCTTGCTCAAAGCAAAAGCCTAGTACTTAATTTGTACCCACCAGAATCGACAACAGACGTATAAATCTGAATGTATGGAGGTTCTTTCTTTTAAAGTGAAGTTTCAGTGTTTTGTCTCGGAAGTTAGTAGTCGATAGTTTGTGTTTCCCTAAATTTGTTCTAGGAGTAGTTTAGTAACTGAAACCGTTTCCTTTCCGGTTTCAATCACTCAGCCTGAACCTGAACATTCAAGGGTCTCTCGTCTAGCTCAGCTCCGGTTTCTCAGCCCACACTGCTAGGACCGGGCTGGTAGCCTCCTCTCACCCATCCCCTTCCCATGTGAAGAGTATCCCTTCATCTCTGTCGGGTAGGTTTCCCTGTACACGTGGGTGGCGAAGTCGAAAGCCACCAGCGGCAAGAGGTTTCAGCATCCACCAGGGTGCAGGAGGTGTATGTAGGCAGGAAAGTGCCAGGGACTCGGCTTCAGGGAAAGGCTGGTGGGGGAGTGGCAGGCGTGTGGCTCAGATTCCAGGAGTCCATGAGGAGACCATGCGGTGGGGTGGGTGGGGGGGGGGGGGGGGTTAGGGGATGGCAGCATCACGGGGGAAGCCCGGACTGCATGCCATGCGGTGGGGCTTAGAGCCAGGCAGGTGCGGCAGGAGCATGCGCGTGCGCGGTGGGGGCGTTTCCCCGCGCCCGGGGCTGGTGCACCTCACCCGCGGCAGGCGCTGCGGGACACTGGGGTAAGCAGGGTGTGCGCCCGAGTGGGTGGGGGGCAGCGCTTCGGGGCAAGGGGCAGTGGCATGAGCTCCTCGCTTCTCTCTCTTTGTGGGGCCGAGGTACACCCCACTTGTCGCCCACTTCGCATGGCTTTGCTCCTCAGCTGTTGGGGTGCAGCTAGACTGGGGGTAGCCCCGCACCCCCAGCCTTCCCCAACACTTGCACTTGCACTTGGGGGAATGTTTAGCTTTTGTGTTCCTCTGGGATGGAAGTCCGAGTCTGTCTCCACCCTGACCAGCCACCCGGGGTCCTGTCTTCTCCCTGCCTCATTGCCCTGGGCGCTCAAAGCCAGGAAGGGGCGCAGTGCGGACACCCCCGCAGTGTCAGACTCTCGCTGTAACTACCATGTGGGTGTGGGTAGACCATGCTGGCCTCTGTAGCCCTGTCTTCTCCACTCTGTCTGCTCCCCAGTCCTTGATGGGTTTAGCTTGTCAGGGGTGAAAACACATGTGGGTCTGCGTAGTTAAATGCCAGGTTGGTGAAAGAGTTCTCTGGAGGTGGGGAGGCGGCTACCTGAGTATTTCTTCCACAGCCTTTGATCTGTCAATGGTTAACATCTTCACGCTGTTCTTGTTATGTGCACCACTGTTCACTTCCGCTCTTTTTATTCTTTCATGTATTCACTCCTTCATTTGCAGTCTGGAGACAGTGTCTCGTGATACCTAGTTAGTTATCCCCAAACTTGTCAGTAGCAGAGGCTAGCCTTGTAGTAGCGGGGGTGGGGGTGGGGATAGCCTTTTAGTCCTGACTGTTTGTTTGCCTCCACCTCCCAAGTGCTGGATACACCTGGAGGCCCTTCAGGTGGTCGGTGTGCCCTCTGAGACTGCTGGGTGTAGTAGCTAGAGGAAGTCGGCTGGAAGTCAGTGGCTAGAGGTAGTCAGCTCTCCTTCAGGCCTGTTGGGTCTCCACCCAGACTTGCCAGCTGTTTCTCCTACCATCCTGTGTCCACTGTTCTGTCTAGAAGACGCCTGTAGCAGCTCTGGGCTTCAGGTTTTGGCTGAATGGTGTAGTGGGATATCCTGGGCTTTCCTAATCCCCTTGACCCTGAAAGGCAGGTTAGCTGGCACACGGGTGGGGAGGGTTTGAGGCGATCTTTGCTCTTGGTGCTCAATCTTGTGACATGCCAAGACTTCCAGCTTCATTTATTATGCCCCGCCGTCGTAACTACGGGAATCTCGATAAAGGTTCAAAGAGGAGAGAGATAGTTTTGAACTGCCAGATGGGCTGAGTGAAAACTACACTATTAATGCATGGTGTGCGGCTGTGGGGAGTTTGCATTTCATGTAGGGCTAGACATTAATACTTTGTTGGATAATGTCAACCTCAATCTGATGCTTAAATGAACTCTCCAACTGTTTCCCATGAGTACTGCGGGGGAGGTGAGCTGAAGACGAAACCAAGTTGAGAAACTGACCAGGCTTCCTCCACAAAGAGGAACCTGGTTGTAGTGTTTACAGCTGTCGGCAGGATTCTAAGGACAGAGCACTCCTCTCTGCCACTGTAGCACCTGAGTGAAGTGTACCTTCAATATCTGACTCATCTTCAGCGGTAAGGAAACAGCCTGCAAGGTCTGCTGTGGTACTGCATGTGGCTAAGTACCTACTCACTTGAGAGAGAGAGAGAGAGAGAGAGAGAGAGAGAGAGAGAGAGAGAGAGAGAGATTGAATCTGTATGTGACCATACAGCAGAGACCTGGGCATCCAAAGCAATGGCCTGGAAAGGCCATGTGATTGCGCAAAGTGCTTTGCAGGTAGGAAGTTCTTACCAGGGAGGGCTATGGTGAGCCATGTGGCTTAGGATCCCACCAGCAGCACATTCTCCAGTCAGAAGGACCCAGCTCTCATCTCCTGTCCTCCCTTATATTGTGTCTCCCCTTCCCCAGGGCTAAGGAGAGGTGGGACAAACCCTGACATCACTGTCCACTCTTTAGTCAGTTATTTTAATTAGCAAAGAATGTTACTGCTGGTGAATTAGGAGTCAGCAGAGCCAGACCCAGTGAGTTTGGGACGAGGGCGATCGCAGATCAGTTCAGTTTAGAAGACATTAGAAGAGACACCGAAATCGCCTTCATCAGAAAGGGGAGCTGACATCAGTGAGGAGAGGGAGGGACTACTCACTCATTGTGTGTCAGGGTGGCAGATTTCAAATCAAAACAACAAAATAAAAACCGAGACAGCTGAATGAGGAAAGAGTGACTGCTGGCGGCACCCAAGGGTGGGCTCAGTGAGAGAAAGCAACGTTTTGGCAAGTCACAGAGGCCAAGCAGATGTCCTTAGAACAGGAAAGCTAGTGGCCAACCAGCAGAGCGGACAAGAGTCCCACTCAGTTGCTAATGAGAAACCCAAGTGGAGACATTGAACTTGGCTGGAAAGAGCTGATCTCAGTCTTACCCAGTGTGAAAGGTGGGACGATTTTGTGTCCTGCTTTAGGAATATGGACATTCCTCTGACATACTCAGTATTTTGTAGCCAGGCAAAGCAAAATGCCCCTCTTTGTACACAAGCAACAGTATTTTGAGTGTAGTATATTATGGGATCATCCTTCCAATAAAGAAAATCACTGAGTCCCAGTGTTGCTAACACAGTCTCCAAAAAAGGTGACTACTTCATCAGCAAGATAGTGAATTAGAAGATTTGGGGGAAGAAAAGAAAATCCTTAGTTCATTCACCCACAAAAAATTATCTTTTATGAATACACTTGCATCGTTGTGTTTCTTAGAATGGTGTATGAGGAGAATTTATCCCTTTTTCATTTTGCAAGTCTGAATGATTTTGTGTGTGTGTGTGTGTGTGTGTGTGTGTGTGAACACTGGAAAAAGAAAAGCCTTGACCCCCAAAGCCCCAAGGGCGGTCACTGCTTTGCTTACAAAGCCTTGGATGTCTCTCATCACCACGGGGGACCTCTGCTCATTGTCACCTGCACAAGCTTGTCCTCCCGTTTATGTTGATGCGAGCTCACATGGGAATATTTACTCAATGAAGCCAGACATTGTGGAGGATGAAGCTTGTCTCTCTTGAAGACAGATGCTGGAAATGTTAGGGCTAGGCTGGCCAGCCACTGAGCTGCAGGAATCTGTCCATCCGCCATCTCATCCCTACCTCTTCTCTGTCCCATTTTAACCCCATTGATAGGATTATAGTGTTGTGTGTGCTTCCACATGGATGCTGAAGATCCAAACTCTGGTCCTCACGCTTGCATGGCAAGAACTTTTACCCTAACCCTAACTTTTCCCAACTGAACAATCTCTCCACATTCTTGAGAAGGAATGATGTGAGACATTTTACCAGGAACCCACAATGTGTTGGTTGTTTGCTATGTGTATGGACAGGAGCCTGGCTTCCATGGCTTTCATAGTGTAGTTCAGGGAGATAACAACTGGTCGCACAAAAACATGGTCCGTGCAAGTCAGACTTGGGGATGGTGGTGAGAAAGTGCAGCCGGCAGACCTAATTTGCTCTAAGGAGCAGTAAAGGTCTCTGAGGATAGCCACAGGCTAGCTGGGCAAACGAAACAGACAAGGAGGCCTTGAGGAGTCCGCAGGAGTGTGGCATGACCTGTTTTACACCAGTCAAAGCACCCCTGGCCACCACCTGCAGGACTTATTGTAGGTATAAATAAGACCCCATGGTGTATGTTCAGGTGGGAGTCAGTGGTCCTTAGAGTAGCAAGGTGGGAGTGGAGGTGATTAGAAATGGGGGGACTCCAGGGTATCCTGAGGTAGGATGGGGCACAAGTGCCTGTGCATGAGAGAGCAAGGAAAGGCAAAGGACCCAGGGCTCCTCTCCCCAGATCTCCAGCCTGAGAGGCTATGTGGCTGCTAAAGAAGACTGGGAAAGGCCACCTGGTCACTGGTTCCCGGGCTGTGGCCATTTCCCAGCGAGAGGGATGGGATGGTTTCAGTAGATGCTTGGTTTGTTGTGACACTTGTCACTCAGAGCCGTGGAGACAGCAGCGAGACGAGAGGCTTGGGTAAAATGGGTTTTACCTGATCTAAAAGACAGTCACTCATATATATATATATATATATATATATATATATATATATATAAAAGTTAGCTAGAAATCTGCACTTTAGGAAAATGTGAAATCACTGTACTTAGAACATTAGTTGCATACTTAGGATGCTGCTAAGATAAACAGCAGATTCTACTGACCGGATGCCGTCTGTTGTTTGTGGTCTGCTGTTTATAGCTTCTTGCTGGTATGTTCAACTGAATAATTAGCTGGATGTATGTTTTCTTCTGGANTATATATATATATATATATATATATATATATATATATATATATATATCCAAAAAAAGAAAAACCAACACCCCCAATCAAAAAACTAAAACACAAAACAAAGCCCAATCCCCCAAAACAAAAAACAAAGAAAAACAAAACAAAACAACCCACCACCACCACCACCACCAATAAAACCCCCTTCCTTGTCCCTTCCTTTCCTGCCTTTTGAAGTGGCCATATGAAAACTGAGAGGTGCAATCTGGAAGCTGAGCCCAGTCCTTCCAGTCTCTAGGCACATGCGTGTACAGCAGTGGTGTTCAGACAGTGATGTTGGGGGTCATTGTGGGGGGGCAGCACCCTTCTGCCTGGTGGGTTCCTGCCTTTTGGGAACTGCCTTGCTAGTGGCCTCTCCCCCAGTTGCTTCTGCACTCCCCAACATAGGGCCAAGACCTTTAGGCGAGCATCCCTTCAGTGACTGCTGTGAGTGAGGTACAGAACTCTCTGCTTTGCCGCTTCCTCCAGGAAGCTTCTTTGCGATAAGCATGGATTTGTTGCCACATACTTCCCAAAGATTAACAACTGCCTGAGACATTAGACACCCTGCTAATAAAACTGCAATGACTCTGAGTCTGTAGGGTGACAGCTACACAGGAAAGCAGATCCACAAAGTTCCTCACAGCTAGGGATTTTGTGAGTAACTGGCAAAGAGTTGTGTTGATTGAAGACATGAGGCCCGACCTTTAGCCCTACATTTTGTTACTATTATAGTCAGATATCAAAGAGGAATTCAAGGGTCTTTTTTTCTTCTACTTTATGGCAGAGAACATTCTTTAATTTCATGTCATTATACCCTATTGGCCTGGTCGTTACCACCATAAAGGTGAATTATTAGAGATGCCATCTCGTCTGCAGTTCATTCACTGACTTTCTGTGGATGGTTAGGACCAAGAGTCTATTTCCTTTCTCAAGTACAGCAGTGAATCCTCTGGGGTTTTACTCCTAGAAGTCACTTGAAGGTTTTCGAGGCATCTTTACACATTTTATCTTAGAAGGAGTTAAGATTAACAGATTATGGATTTGAGGGCACATATCCACTTTTAGGGGTTGTAATATCTACTCTATCACTGTAGATCATCAATAGGGTGTTTATCAAGGCAGTTATCATGGTCAGTCTACCCAGAACTGGGTTACATCCATGTTCAAGACAGAGCCCATTGGTATGCATGAGCAGTAAAAGAACAAAGAAACTATTTATAGTCATATATTCCTCACCAACATGCTGCAAGAGGGAAAGTTACAAACATGATTGTAAATTGCATTAGCCTCTACGTGTTTTCTTCCATATTTCTAGAACTTTCAACCGAGGAGCTATAAGTTTTGTCACATGCCAAAGTTAGCTGATGGAGATGCTTCTGCTGTCCCACATTAGCAGAAACCATGGAGGGGCACTGCTTGGGCTCTTACTACCTGGAGCCTAGGGATGGTGCCACCTATAGTGGGCTGGGCCCACCTATGTTAATTAACAAGATAATTAATTATCAGGATATCCCCTACCAACATGTCCACAGCTTAATGTGATACATGTTATTATTCCACAATGAGGCTTCTCTCAGTTACGTCTGGGCTGGTTCACACTGATAAATAAGGGGAGCCAGGATGTGGTCTTAGTTGTGACTTACCGAAACAGTCTGTTTTAGTGTGGTGGGGCATGGTGTGTATGGTGTGGTGGGGTATGGTTTGGTGTGGTTGAGACAAGATCTTGATGCATATTCTTGGTGGCCTATTACTGATTTTATATTCCATGCTGGAAGAAGGCGGGATGTCAGCAGAGCCCCAGAAAAACAGTTACCAGAGTTAAAAGAACTTTTTAATATGCCACAGCTTATGATCTCTCGTTTAAAAAAAAATGTCATGTGGTAGGAGATGTGTTGCTCACGAGTTGTCAGATGGGAAGTGTCACATCAGGGGAAAGACTTGAATGATTAATATCAGCTTAAAGAACTTATTTACCCAAATTTATACAACTGAGTAAAGGCTGATTTGGATCTCAGATTTAGGCTTCGGTCTATGGAATTTTCTCTACGTACAGTTGCATATGTATGTGTGTAGACAGCTGTATCCATCTGTCATCTGTCTCCTATTTAGCTGTTTGTCTTTTAGCGATGGGATCAGATTCATTAGGCTTTCTTTCTTTGTTTTTTGTTTGTATTATATTGACACTCTTTTATTTATTTATTTTTTTTTTGGTTTTTCGAGACAGGGTTTCTCTGTGTAGCTCTGGCTGTCCTGGAACTCACTTTGTAGACCAGGCTGGCCTCAAACTCAGAAATCCGCCTGCCTCTGCCTCCCGAGTGCTGGGATTAAAGGCGTGCAGCACCACGCCCGGCTGACACTCATTTTCATAACCAAGTTTTGTAGCAAAGTTATATTCAATAGCTTTGTGGACTCTATCACAGAGTGATATTTCTGCATGAGTTTGCTTAGTTGAATCATGCTACTTATACTGTATTTGCTAAGTAAGAGTATGTTTATTCATGCCATAAATGTTTTTTATTAACTTTGGTGAAGGCTGTGCTGGCTTTGGGAATGTAGAGACCTGGCGAGCTGACGACATACCTAGATTCTGATCTTTCTCCAAGCAACTCACAGGAGCACAAGCTGACTGACTCCGCTGAGCCATCTTCATGTTATGTGACGTGATGATCTTATGACTGACTCGGGAACCTGACTCGTGCATATCTTGGGTCAGCAGTGTTTCTGAGTACAGGTGATGTGCCTGTTCTCAGCATGAGGCTCTCTTTTCTGCTCGGGAAACACCCCTTGCCTTTGGAGTTCATTTGGGAAAGTTGCTGCTGGTATCTGGGATCCTCTAGCTCTAAGAGAAGAGTTGGAGAACATCCTTAAAACTGTAAGTGTCCTGTTTAAACATTAGAACTGATATAGGCCTATTTTTTCAGGATCCCTGGCAGATGGTCATGTTTTGTGTATCTTACGCCTTTAGGCCAACACATGTGTCTGCCTCTACAAGAAGACCTAGCTCTGGCTGCCCCAACACTTTAAGTCATGAGGTTTAGAGATGTGAATCTTGAGAACTATATTTCAGCTTTCCTGATCTCAAAGCTTTCTTTCTTTCTTTCTTTTTTTTTTTTTTTTTTTTGCTGAGGTTTGGGTTGAGGCAGGGGCATGCTCTCTTGTTCCTGTAATAGAGATCCTTCTGGGGCTCTCCCAGCATCTTTGTGGGCACTTCGGTTTCTTGTTTTGGTTGGTTGGTTTGTTTTTTGTTTCCAGTCCTTTTTGGTCGCACTGGGGGGGTGAAAGCCTGCAGCCTGGGAAAACTTTCTGAAGCCAGGTGCTTCCCAGTGTGTGCTGGGGCCACACTTTCCTAGAGACTCTTAGCTTTGAATAGTGAGGGCCTTTAAAATACTCTAGCCTATTTCTTTAAAAGTCCGAACTGAGGGAACAACTTATATGTAGTTTGTGGGCCTATCTGCCTTAGTTTGACTGTAACATGTACTGTTTGGGTCTATCTGCCTATAGTTCGGCTGTGACACACAAGTTCTGCCATGCTATTTCTCCTGCATGTGTACTCATTTTTAACATACTGAACATTTTATAAGCCATGTTGTTGCCCAGGACATATGAATGAGAGTGGAGTAGGATTAGGTTACACTGTATTCTTTCAGTTTGAATATGCTATAAGAAGCAATAAATGCTTCTTACAGTTTACTTCTTACAAAAACGACTGACTATTTTGCTTTTATCTGTTGATTCATCTCTCCAACTTTCAATGAGATATTTTAATGGTGTTAGGCAGCTACTCAAAATTGAGATTGAGAAACATATAGGAAATAATGTTATCTATACATAATGCTTATAAGGGCTAGAAATGAATGTGCTATGCGTGGATAGTTCATAGTTACACCCACCCAAACATGGATGTGATGTTTTTTGAGATTATCATTAATATCTGTTTATAAAGTCATTTTCTTGGTTACATATTTATCATTGTGATAAGACACCCTGACTAAGGAAACTTTAGCAGAAAGTGTTTATTTGGGTTTTACAGTTTTAGAAGATGAAGCTTGACCATCACGGCTGGGAGCATGGCAGCAGGTAGGCATGGTACCGGGTTGAATTGTGAATGTACATTTCGATCCATAAAAACCTGGCCACAGGGGAGAATGACTGGGACTGCACCAGGCTTTTGAAACCTCAAAGCCTGTCCCCAGTGACACATCTCTTCCAACAAGGCCATGTCTTCTAATCCTTTCCCAAGAGTTCTACCAACTGGAGACCAAGCATTTAGATATAGAGGCCTATGAGGGCCATTCTTATTCAAATCCAGAGTCTGTAATAGGACTGGTGGGTGGTGGTCCCTATCTGTTTCTGAATCTGTCTGTAGACTTTATTTTTCAGCAAGAGTGTGTTGACTTTGGAGTCCACCATTCAGCTGTTTTCTTTCTTTCTTTCTTTCTTTCTTTCTTTCTTTCTTTCTTTCTTTCTTTCTTTCTTTCTCTCTCTCTCTCTCTCTCTCTCTCTCTCTCTCTCTCTCATTCATTCACCTCTTTATTTATGTATTTATTGCAGCTTTGAGTAGAGCTTTGGGGAGGCTTACCTAAAGGGTTTGTAAAGACCAGGCTCGCACACTTTTCTTTCTTCCTCTAAGCCATGTCAGGAATTTCTGTCTATCTTTTGGTCTTTTGATACTTGGATTACATTAGTCTGTAACTGCACAGTATATATAGAAGCCCCAGGGGAGGAGCCCTTCACAGTTGAGGAGAGAACAAGGATCTTCCTCAGCACCTAACTTGGGCTGAGGAAAGGGAGAGAGTCGGTATACAGAGTTGTTCCAAGCTTCCTCTCAGCTTCCAAAGGCTCACTCATCACTGTTTGGGCTTTGGTGGGTTTAATGATGTGAAAGAAACCTTTTGAGGCCATGATGCATAATGTCCTAACTTGGGACAATTGTCCCCCAACAGACCTTATTAAAGTTTCATATTTTCAGGGTACTTTCTGCTTTGAAACATATTAACGTGCATTCTAGTTACTATATAAATGTTCTGATTATTCATTGAATTAAAAACAACAACAACAACAACAAAAATGTGTTTTACTAGTGGCCAGCTATTTAGAATGTTTAATATAGAAGATTTGGTTGTGGAAAGGACCAAGAGAATCTATATTTGGAGCGTGTGGGTGTATCATAAAGGAAATTCATCTCAGGATTGTTAAGGGTAACTGAGTAAGACATATTGGTAATCCAGCATTACCTGGATTACCTCCAAGGGCCAGCAACACTGCTTTAAGTGGGAGTTCAGTGAAATTGCCACTTTGCTCTTGAGAACACCACTGCTGTGGACATTCCCTGTGACATTATCATCAGCCAAGGTAACAGTGAGTTGCAGGGAGAGGGGTACCTGCAAGTGACTGTTAATTAATATGCAGTAAGCAGGGAGGGAACACCAGCCTGGAGAACAGAGCTCCTTGGGCAGTTAGGTGGCACTGTTTCTCTTTTTTCTTTCAAAGGTTTGGCTAGATGTAATTAAACTACTAAGAGGCTCCTTGTGGGCTTCTTTCAGCTGTAGTCAGATTAAAAACTAACAGGAGAGGTGCACTGGAAAGCAGCCTGAGGAGCTCACCCTTTCTCCCAGTGATGTTTTCTCCTTCCAGTTCACTAGCAGAAAGGGAGAGCAACTGCTTTATGGTTGCTGGAACACATGGAGGAGTTCTTTCTGGGGTCGCTCAGGGTTCGGGCTTCAAAGGTCACAAGCTCAGATGCTGTCAGGGGCAACTACCCTGGACTGGTACAGTGGCCTGGATGTTTAAGGCAGGAGGGACTGGTGAGCTTGGACTAGCTGGGGTTCACATCAGCGGGGCTTCTGCCATAGACTAAGGCTGTTAGTGAACATCCTCTTCCCCCTTTTTCCTTCTCTCCTTATATTAGGGTCCCCATAGAAGTCTATAATCTAGTTTAAAAATGCATGTCTGGTTTCCTGTTTTGCTTTTTAATGTTTTGTGTGTGTGTGTGTGTGTGTGTGTGTGTGTGTGTGAGAGAGAGAGAGAGAGAGAGAGAGAGAGAGAGAGAGAGAGAGAGGACAACCAAGCCTGTGGAGATGTGGAGGTTAGAGGATTTCAGGGGTCAAATCCTTGACTTCCATCCTATATGAGGCCCTGTGTGTCATCAGGTTGGACACTATGTGCCTTCACCCGCTGAGCGAGGTTTCCAGGTTTTAAAATTGGAGGCTAAGGCTTTACCTTCTGAAGGCTGCACAGGGTGTGGCGTGGCATGTGGTAGGGATCACCAGGCAGAGCCTTCTGGCAAATGCATTTACCAAGCTTAAGAAGGGAAAGAAACCAGTGACCACACAAAACACAGTTCTCCCTCAAAGGGCGTAAGAAGTAGTTTATTTTGGAGCTATGTATGAGTGGCTCTGGAATACAGATTCAGGCTACCCCAAATAACATGTTCCAACATGGTAGATGGTTTTATTATGTTCTTACAGTAATAAAACAATGGGGATTATACGTCAAGGAGCTTTTCAAACATACTGATAGAAACATGTTTTTAAATATGTAGGTGGGTTGTAGCAAAGCTATAGGACTTTCATTGTCTGAAGACACTCTTAACTTTCTGGTCCACAGAAGCTAGAGGTCTCTTTACATATTCCCAAAGGATTTACCTACAGAAGACCTTAGGTCATACACAGAAACAGGAAATAAGTAGTTACTTAGGCATTTCATAAAGTAGCCCAAGATAATATGGTGTTGGGACTGCAATGTTCCAACTCCCCATAGCTTCAGAAACTTTAACCATCCTTGACTGTTTAACACAGAGGAATTTTTTTTTTTTTTGATCTTTAGTTTTTACTAGTCAGAGCAAAGGAAAGTTCATAACAAACCCCTAATCCTTATCATTTTTATTGTGTAACTTATCATGAATGATAAGCATCATGATCACTCTGAAACCTTACCATGACCCCAGGCATCCTGAAGGTCCCTGTGGCTGGCATTTCAAGACTGGAGATAGGATATGAGGCTCCATTTAACACCTGCTGGCAGGAAGAGAAACAGGGCAAACTTCTTGTAGACAAGGATGATTCCCAGTCTCCACAAGGAGCTACCCCCCTCTCTCTCTCTCTTTTTTTTTTTTTGACCTAGATATAACTAATATTAATGTACTATCCAGCTTTTCCCCACTGCCATTAACTTATGAAGAGGAGGTTAATTTTGGCTTATGTTTTTGGAAATCCTAGTTCATGGTCGTGGCTCTGCATGGCTCAGGATGGTGGGAGGGCACAGCTGGGAGCAACAGCAGGGCATGCTTGGCAGAACACAGAGTTACATCATCAACAAGCTGTGTAAGAGCAGGGGAGGGTGGAGCTACATGCCCAGGACATATTCCAATTCATAGGACCATCTACCAGGCCCACTTGCTGGGGCTCTGCATTCTCCCAGGAGTGGCTTATGCGGAGACTATGCCTTGAACACATGGGTCTTGTGGGGTGTTGGAATGACACATGAACCGCCTGGTACTCAAAAGAGAGGCCCTCAGACTTGAGACCCTTCTGGCTACTAGAAAAACTGTATATGAGTTTGTAGAGAATTACCACCTTTCCATTTTCCCACATCCACACAAAACCCAAACCAAGGAGTGACTTCCATTATCCTCTCCTAAGGAGATTATCTTCATCGTGTGTGTAGGAGGGAGACTGTCTCAGAGAAATGGAGTTCATGCTGGAAAGGACAGGCGTAGCAAACAGACACAAGAGGATCACTGTGTGGTCTTCTCAGATGCGAGATGCTATGGTTCATTTGTAGAAGGTTTTCATGGCGGAGCTTGGGAAGGAGTTGTTTCTTTGTTTCAAATTTCCTCTTTGACTTTTAACATTGATCGTATCTACTCCTAACTCCTTCCCGCCTGCACACCTCCCGAACACCCTCCCCTCAACCTTCATGTCCTTTCTCTCTCTCTCTCTCTCTCTCTCTCTCTCTCTCCCCTCTCTCTCTTTGATTCTTTGTTTGCTTGTTTCATTTTAGTTTGTACTCCAGTGTGTCTGATCAGTGCTTGCTGCTGGACTTTTGACTGGTCTTATTGGCTTGATCTCCTGAAGGGGACCATAACTGCAGTGGGTTCATGAGTGCAAGAGACCATGGCTTGTCCAGAAGACTGCATCTCCCAGTGCTGCTCTTCCACATTCTCCTGCTCTGTGTTCTTTCTGACCCCTCTTCCTTGATGATCCCTGGGCTTGGAAGGTCCTGATAAAGATGTCTCCTTCAGGGGCTGAGAACGTAGCAGTCACTTAGTCTTGGCACTTGGACAAGTTATTGATCTCAGCAGTAACTGCTTCCAGGGTTGAGAACAGCACTGACTGATGGAGCTGGTTGGTGCCATGGCTGCACTGAGGTAAAAGGTGAAGTTCTCAGATCCCTCTTGGTATAGCTGGCTCCTCAGGGTGCCATTGGCAGGAAGGGTCCTTTGGAGCTACTGGTCTCTGCATCCTCAGTGGTCTTGGGGTTCTGTTCATTGTTAGTCGCTTCCTTGGACACCTCCTGGCCCCTGCCACTCTACAGTAGCCCATGCCACTCAAAGGCTGAAATCGTGGAGATACTTTTTAAGTCTGCTTGAGAGATTTGTTTAGTGTTTTGTTTTGTTTTGCTTGTTTGTTTGTTTTTGTTGCTTTTACTTTGGGACTCTTTGGACCCTGCCATTTGAAGTAAAGATGAGACTCCCAATTATCCTAGCTCTTGCGTTATTCTCATAACGGTAAGAAATAGACTGGACACATTCAACAAGAGTCGACTTTAGTCTACTCAACTTCTTGCTCTTGGTATGGCACAGGCTACCTGTTGGTCTGAGTTGTTTTCTCAGTTATATGCTGTGCTCTGGTCTGCCAGCCTCATCTCTGGGAGTGTGGAGGACTGTGTAGTCCCTCATCATCCTGCTCATGGGTTAGTAAGGACCTTGCCACTGTCCTGCACTGAGCAGGCCTGCACTGATGCAAATATGAAAAGATCTCCGATATTCGAAGAGACTGGAGGCTTTGCTGGACCTTGAAGCCAAAGTTAATAATATACTTTGAAGTTACATAAGACTCGAAGTCTTTGTTTAACGTGCTTTTCAAAGAACAATTTAACAACCAAGCCTTACTTGCCTGGATTTTCTACATAATCAACCTTTACAAGTCAAGCAAATGCACAGGTACAATTTTACCTTCCCCAGGCCCTCACCCAGACAGTATCATTTACTGAAAGTAGCAAATACAGAAGTTGAAAGCAAGGTCCTACATCTGCTATAAAGATTGGAAGCAGCCATGTATGGATATTGATGATAAACAATGATGTTCGTTGTCTGGCTCATTTGGGTCTTTTAGATCCAGTGACTTAATCCATTGTAGAACTCTATTAACATTCTGTAAGATACCCCCCACCCCCCATTCCATCCCCATCTGATTATGTCTATGCTATTCAACATACACAGGGCAAAACCCTCTCTTAGGGATGGACAGCATGCAGGCAAACAATGAGACAGACAGACACAGGGACAGATTCACAGGACAGCCTTCAGATAGGCAGAGACTCAGACTCATGCCACAGGCAGAGGACAGGACACAGGGAGCATGAAATAGAGAATTTCTTTCTTTCTTTCTCTCTTTTAAAAAAATTCTGTATCTTTGGTTGAATTTAAAAATGTGCTTCCTGGCCTTGGCCCCTGGGTTGGTTTTGTGTAGCCATAGGATTTTCAGATGTAAAATCAAGGCAGCAGCAGGGTTGCTGTCAATATTAAATGGCATGTAAGCACAAAACATTTAGCACGTGCTACAAAGATAGCCACTGTTTAAATAACTGTTGGCAACGGCTTGCCAGTTGTTATAAATACTTTTATGTATTATAATATTTTTCTGACTGGGCGATATGTTTGCTGTTAAAGGAATTATGTGCTTATTCCAAACAGGGAGAGGCAAACTCATGATGAGACATACATTCTGTTCTATACCTTTACTTGTCTACAGCTCAGAGGTGCTCCCCACACCACCTCAGGTGCTCGCTAGATCTGTTGTTACTTCCTAGAAGATATACACGAAAGCCATGTATTTCTTTTTTTCTTTCTTTCTTTCTTCCTTCCTTCTTTCCTTCCTTCCTTCCTTCCTTCCTTCCTTCCTTCCTTCCTTCCTTTCTCTCTCTCTCTCTCTCTCTCTCTAATTTTTATTAGCTATTTATTTACATTTCAAATGCTACCCCAAAAGTCCCCTATAGCCCACCCCCTCCCTGCTCCCATACCCACCCACTCCTACTTCTTGGCCCTGGCGTTCCCGTGTACTGGGGCATATAAAGTTTGCAAGACCAAGGGGCCTCTCTTCCCAATGATGGCCGACTAGGCCATCTTCTGCTACATATGCAACTAGAGACACTAGCTCTGGGGGGTACTGGTTAGTTCATATTGTTGTTCCACCTATAGGGTTGCAGACCCCTTCAGTTCCTTGGGTACTTTCTCTAGTTCCTCCATTGGGGGCCCTGTGTTCCATCCTGTTGATGACTGTGAGCATCCACTTCTGTATTTGCCAGGTACTGGCATAGCCTCATGATGGACAGCTATATCAGGGTCCTTTCAAAATAATCTTTAGAAAGCCATATATTTCTGATGAAGGGAAATTTATATTGTGTTGTGTATACTGAGAGGCACCTAGTACTGACCAAGGTCTGGCTGACATGCTGGCCAGTGGCTGCTGGGGTGTCCATGTTGCATGGGGTACTGTGTCACCCAGTGGGGACACAGCCAACTCAGCTGCCCCATGTCACAGCCTCAGGTCTTGGGTGATCAGTGAAATGCTGTGTGGAGAGGGATCCACACTGACCTCTCTGACGGACTCTCCACGAGACTCTGATTGTTCAAGTAGCAGCACCTCACAAATTACCTCCATACTGTTAAAAGAAGGATTTGTTCAGAAGAAAAGAGACCCAGTTTGAACTGTTTGGAGATAGGTTCTCACAAATACCCAAATACTCCAAAGTCTCTTTAGAATGTGAACTACTCTCATTCAGATTGGAATTACATTGTTATTTTCTTATTTCATAAGTATTAGATTGTTGTTTTCATATCAAGTGACTACATGGGGGCACCAAGGCATATGTAAGTGAAAGGTTTTATTACAAGTATGAGAGAGAGACCCACCAGATGCATCTAGAAAAATCTAGAGCAGGCAGAGAAAATAGTAGATTGGACATGTTCAGTAGACTGGACTTGGCCATGAGAGGAGAGAGAGGGGGGAACAGAGCAAGAAAGGAAGAGACAGAGACAGGGATAACCAAGATAGAGGGACAGGTCTGGGAACTAAGATGTGTGTGTGTGTGTGTGTGTGTGTGTGTGTGTGTGTGTGTGTGTGTGAGAGAGAGAGAGAGAGAGAGAGAGACAGACAGACAGACAGACAGACAAAGACAGAGAGACAGAGAAAGACAGAGAGAGGGAGAGAGAGATACACAGAGAGAGACCGAGAAAGAGAAAGACAGAGACAGACACAGAGAGAGAGAGAGACAGAGAGAGACACAGAGAGAGAGAAAGACAGAGACAGACAGAGACAGACAGAGACAGAGACAGATAGAGAGAGTGCTTGAAGGCTGGAGATGGAGTAAGGAGGAGCAGGGGAGAAGAGCCAGGATGCCTGGAGACACTGAAATGTATAACAGGCACTTATGCTATGGAGGGTACCAGAGGCCAGCATGTGCTTTGATATGCTAATAGGTATGACAGTCATAGAATCTTCTGCCAGTGATAAAGAATGGCGCCTTTGGTAGAGGGGACGTGGCTTCCTGAGTTCCTGAGAAATGCTGCCTTTTGTCTAACTGCTGGAATTGGGACCTGTCAATTTTAACCCTGAGGAAAAGTCAGTAATGTTTATACATCACAAACATGCCAGCATTAATACTGTAGGTGGCCGGATTCTCATCTTGATCTTGTTCGGTGTTTGGGAAAGAAACACTTTTATAATGGATGCTATTTTCTGCTTCTTTATTGTAGATAACATCCCTGGAGGTTAATTATAAAAGCAACAGAAAGAAACCTGAATGCAGAATACCCATGTAATATGTTAATATATTTAGCTGTTGTGCAGAAATGATAATCTTACCTTGATTTTTCTTGTTTAATTGTGATTTCCCTCACCTAAAAGTGAGAATTATTTTATCCTCGTGGATGATGAAACCACCACACGTATTCTTGAGGCCATGATTATATTAATTCATCAAACACATTGCAGTGTGTATTTTTAACCCCGAGAACAGTAAATTGGTTGTGTAGGCACATATGTCACAAGTTTGTGTCAAAACATCATTTTAATAACAATACTTCTTAAAATAAAAGAGAGTGTATTCTGACCCTGAGATGAGGCATTCTCTTTCTACATTTCCCGATGTAGAGGGTTTATGGCTTCTCCACCCTCCCCCAATGTCACTAACAGGGGGGTGACTATATTGTTTATCTTTGCCAAGAAGTTTTAAATGCAATATATGGGAAGCAGATGGCGAGTGGGGATAAAATATAGTCATCTCGCCTGCCGAGTCCTGCAATGGACGCTGTGAATTGGACCACGAATACAGTCGCTTGTCAGGGTCCAAAGTGATCCAAGGAATATGTGTGTTCATGTACTTTTTAGGAAAACAAACAAACAAAAAAATATCTCTTGCATTCCAAGAGTCGCAAACTTGTGCTGGGCCCCTCAGATGAGTGAACGCTACACTTCAGAGTGTTACATTTCACTTAAGACTGGAATCCCGCTGTGCATTCAGCCTGATTAACTTGCCTTTAGGAACAGAATTACAAGTAAGCTTATTCACCTTTGATTTCCCATGTAGTCAGTTTTACTACCCAAGCTAATGAATGCACGGCTTTAACTGTAACTTATGGATTCTTCCATGCCCCCGAGCTAGAGACCTACACTTCTCTCTGTGTATGAGTGATTATAATGATTATTTTTCTGAAAACAGCAGGCGAGAGGAAAGCCATACGTATTTAGCATGAGTTGCTGCAAAACAGCATGCAGGTACTACTTGATGAACGGTATGTTTATTATCCGGGTCAATTGGGGTCATCTGTTTCATGCCTTGTAAAACTTGTTAAAGATTACTATAAAGTCTTTTTCATTTCTTCCCCCTGTGAGGCTTTCTACTGTTCAGATAAGTATATGATAAAGCCCTTTCTGAGGGAGAGACAGAGGCCTGGGGATAGAAGCAGAGGATTCACACTTGGGTTCCATTTTGGGCAAAACTATCCTAGAGGAAGACTGTGATTTCTTTCTTTAATGAAACACGGGTGCATTTCAATGGTCTGAGGTCACCTTCAGTTGGTTATCTGACACAAGTCAGAGTGTCACAATGTTTTATAAAGTAAGGGACAAACACTAGAAAGACACCCACAATTATGTCATGCTATTGAGAACAATTAATTTTGAAACCAATGGGCTATGTTCAGTGTATTGGAGACTAGGCATTATTTTTCTGAGGCAGCATTTGTAAATGCTGTCAGCAAATGTCTTCCCTTTTCCCTCATAGAATCTCACAGAGGTGAGCTAAAGAAACTTAAAATGTTGTGTAGAGGAAAGATTTAGATTTAGATTTAGTATTTTTGGTGGTAGAGTAAATTCTTTTTTTATTTTCTTTTAGGGTCCCAGTCCACCTTGCCCCAGTCTATTTAGAAAATTAAAATAAATTGTTGGATATAAAACTTTTTTTTTTGAGACAGGGTTTCTCCGTGTAGCCCTGGCTGTCCTGGAACTTACTCTGTAGACCAGGCTGGCCTTGAACTTAGAAATCCGCCTGCCTCTGCCTCCTGAGTGCTGGGATTAAAGGCGTGCACCACCACTGCCTGGCTTATAACATGTTTTCAACTCACTAAGTCGGTATGCAATACATTGTTTCTTGCTTCCATACAGTAACTGTTGTGTGCTTAGATTATCCAAGGTCCTATTTGAGCATTGGACAATCAGCAAACCAAACGGGTGCAGATCCTACATGGGTGGAGCCTATATCTGAGTTGGGGAGAACCCATCAATAGATGGTAAATAATACATAGGTGTATTCTTTTGTGGTTTGAAAGACAAAAAAAATATCATGGGGAAATTAAAGAGAAAGGGAACAGAGAGTAGAAAGTATGGGTCTGCTGAGCTATTAGTAGCATCTGGCATTTCAGTAGCTGGCTGTAGAACTTGCTGAGAAGGGGCAGGTAAAGCAATTTGACCTCTGTGAGGGGAAGTGAATTCTAGGCAGAAGGAATAGCTAGGAAGATGGGGCTTAACAGGAGTAGGATAGAGGGTAGAGCTTGTTATAAGGATCATAAAGAGACATTGGTGAGCAAGGAGAGAGGAAGAAGGGGGTAAAGGAGAAGAGACCCTGTATGCTCAGAAGCTATTGTAAAGACCCTCTGTGTACTTTGACATGAAAGGGTGTGTCTGATAAGTGTTGGATAGTGGGTGATGTGTCTGGACTTTGTCGTGGTCATTGTTATTGAAGGGCTGTCCTGCTTATATAGGGTTGCCTTGAGAAGTGTTTTGGTGCTCACTCAGAGGAATGGAGAAGTAGCTACATCCACAGCCCAAATGAAGCTGTTGGACTTGGATGTTGACCTCGGTGATATTCACCTGGTGCTGTCTTTGTAAGCAGTAGGGTGTGTAGGAGTTGTAGCATCTTAGAGACTTCCCTTATGACTTTAGAGAAAGGTCTGGAGAACCACATTTGTGGGTAGGATTGGTATTCCTGAAGGCAGCCCTTCGGAGGGAAATGCCTGTGGCTATGAGGGTGAAGCCTGTGGTGGAGACTTTAGGATGTTGGAGGTGACAGAAATCTGTAATGTCTGCTAGGGAAGTCTGCAGGCAGTAGTAGAGGCACTGAAGAGAGGCCAGTGTGGGGTGCACATGGCAGAGCCATAGGAATTTGGCTGTTCAAGGTTTTGGGGAGCTCAGATCATGGTTTTATATTCCCTAATGCCAGCCGCGGAGCGCCAGTATTTGTAGTTTTCCTGCTGGCATTATGGTCTTGGCTTTGGTCTCTCTCCTCTTTTCTATACCTCCATTATCTCCCTTTGAGATAAGAATGTTTACTCCCAGCCATTACACTTAGAACTATTTTTTGCATTTACTTTGCAGGGATTCACAGCTAAAAGTTTGACTTGATCTCAGGAGAGAGTTTGAGTTTGGGCTTTTGAACACCACTGGGACTGGGAAGACTACGGAGAGTCTTAAACTTAGACTAAATCCCTCTCTCATTACAGGATGCAAATAAGACTTCTGTGGGGAAAGGAAAACTGTTATGGTTGGATATCAAATGTTCTGTTGGAGCCTCATATGTTGAGGGCTTGGCTTTCAGCTGGTCATGCTGTTTTGGAAGGTTCTGAAAAGGTTAGGCCGTCTAGGTAAAGGAACCAGGCATTTGGAGGCATACTGCCTTGGGTCCCTTCCTATCACATCACTGTTTCCTATCTACCAGGGATGAGTGGCTCTCCTCTGCCACATACACTGGCTGCTGTGACATTTAAATACAATCAAGCAGCCAAGGGGTAAACTCTCTGAGATCATGGAAGAGGGTAAAATTTTTCTTCTTATTTAGGTTATTTCTCTCAGGTATTTTTTTAGTAATGAGAAAGCTGGGTAGTAAATTGACTTTATATAATAATTTAAATAATTCTATGTATGGTTTATGTAACATTTTTTCCTCACAAAATTTTAAATTTTGGACATTTAAATCACATTTCATACTTTTTAATCAGAGATGTTCAACTTGTAGCAAAACTCCATTCTGTCTTGTCTCCTCTCTCTGTTCTTCCTCTGTGACTTTCTCAGGAGCTGTGTTTGCTTCCACTAGACCTTCTCCCTAGAGACTGAGATGAGCTGGCACTGCATCTAATTTCCTTATGCTTCTTCACTTTGTATCACATTCTGCATTTTCACAGTGTGGTCTCAAAGAGAATGGCTCCATAGATGCATGGACTTGAATACTTAGTGTCCAGTTGCTGGAACTGTTTGGGAGGGATTAGAAGGCGTGGTCTTATTGGAGGAGATATGTCACTGGGGGTGGACTTTGAAGTTTCAAATGTCCAGAGCTATTTCCCGTTAGCTGTTTATGCAGGAGGCTTGCGGATCAATATGTAAGCTGTCACCTACTTCTCCAGGACCATGCCCTACCTGATTGCTGCTATATTGCTAGCCATGATAGTCATTGACTCTAATCCTCTGAAGTTGTGTGTCCTAAATAAGCTCTCGATAAGTTGCATTGGTCATAGTCCTTATCAAGGCAATAAAAACGTAATTAATATATACAGTTACTCCAATGCAAAGGGGATGTGGCCAAATCCCATCTATGGTACTTTGAATATGCTGGGCCCAGGCAGTGGCACTATAGGAAGTATGGCCTTGTTGGAATAGGTGTGGCCTGTTGGAGCAGATGTGTCACTGAGGGGCTGGGCTTTGAAGCTTCTATGCTCAGTGTGGAGGGAGAGCTTCCACCTAGCTGAGCGGAGATGGCAGTCTCCTGCTGCTGCATTTGGATCAAGATGTAGAACTCTCAGCTCCTTCTCCAGTACCATGTCTGCCTGGATACTGCCATGCTTCCCTCCATGATGATGATGGACTGAACCTCTGAAACTGTAAGCCAGCCCCAATTAAGTGTTTGCCATTATAAGAGTTGTCTTGGTCATGGTATCTCTCCACAGCAATGGAAACCCTAAGTAAGACTCCATCTTTTATCCCTATTATTCCTCTGTTGTATATTTGTTCAACAAACTTTGTGAACAATCAGGTAGGTCCACCCGTTCTGAATGTTGGGTGAGGGATATGCTGGTGAGAGAAAAGGTGACAAGCCTTCGTGGAAAGTCTCAAAGGTGGAACTGAAAATGATGTGGTAGTGAGTCAGGGAGGGACACTCAAGGTTTCTGTGACTGACCGAAATCCTCACCTGAAAATGAGATGTTATTGATGAGAAACAGGAAGTCCAATGAGCTTCAGGACTTTATGTGCAGGTCAGGACATGGTGAGGCCATTTTTTATGGTTAGTGGAAATTCATTGTGACTGGTGAGGCGATCCAAAAGCAAACATGTACAAAATGAGGTTGGAGACCTTGGAGGGACCTTGAAAAATAGATCTATGTGTATCTTAGTAATGCTTTGGGGGTTTTACTTAATGTAGAGACAAGCTTTTTATGCCCGGAGTGGAAGAATGGTGAGTTCTCAGCCAGACCAAGACCTTGGAAGTAGATGTCTTTGAACTTTCAAGTTCATTGCCTACACATAGACTCCTATTGTTCCCTGAATTTGTTACATCTGCCAGCTTTTTGGTGAAGGTCACTGCTCTTGTCTCTTCTTCCTTCCAGTCCTGCTTGGTTCGACCAGGTTCTCTTCTGTGCTCTATGCTTTGTCACCTTGATTGTTACAGTTAAGCTCTTCCAATCTCATTATGTAAATCAATATATTTTGACTACCTCCTATGAGTCAGGCATTATTCCAAGTGCTTAAGCACCATTCCTATTTACAGTATATTAACCATGACAGATGAATAAAGCAGTTATGATGAGATGTGCCAAATACCACTGTAAGGGATATTACTGTCTATGAATGTATTCCTCGATCTTTCTGAGAAGGGGGTAGGGATTCCCAGGATTCTTCCTACAAAGTAGTGTTTGAGACCTGACAGGCCAGTGTTGGAAGCTGGAAGTGGGAGAGATCGAGAAAAGAGTCAGAAGGTTGTTTTGAACACCATTTGGCTGTTGTTAGAGATGGCTGGTGGTTTGAATCAGAATGGCCCCTACAGACTCAAACATTTGAATGTTTGCTCATAAGAGAGTAGCACTAATTGACAGAAATTAGGAAGTGTGGCCTTGTTTGAGGAAGTCATTCATTGGGGGTGGGCTTTGGGGCCTAGTGTCCCTCTCTTCCTACTGCCTACCAATCTGCATGTAGAACTCTCAAGCTACTTCTCTAGCACCATGACTGGCTGCATTTTCACCATGATTCCCACCACGATAACAATGGCTTAAACCTCTGAACTGTAAGCCAGCCACAGTTAAATACCTTCCTTTATAAGAGTTGCCATGGTCGTGGTGTCTCTTCATAGCAATAGGATACTAAGACAGCTGGTGTTAAGTTTTTGCATCTGAAATATCCCACAGGCTCTTGCTTTGATCCTATGCTGTCCAGATGATGGTGCTATCCTAGAAAGCTATTAAGTACACGGAAGTGAGGATGGCTGGTCATTGCGAAGTTTTATCCTCTCAGCTGCAGGGCCACCATAGTCTTGAAATCAGCTGCAGCACCACAGTCAAGCCCAGGGACTGTTGTAATTCCTCTAAAGAGATCATGTGTGAAGCTGAATCCAAAGGATGGACCCAATGACTGCGGCTGCCAGGGATCCATCCCACAATCAGCCACCAAACATAGACACTATAGCATATGCCAGCAAGATAGTGCTGAAAGGGCCCGGATATAGCTGTCTTGGGGGAAACTATACCAATGCCTGGCAAACATGGAGGTGGAAGCTCACAGTCAGCT
>LR751036.1:200683-228850 GCA_902729485.2 Mus minutoides
CCAATGCCTGGCAAACATGGAGGTGGAAGCTCACAGTCAGCTATTAGATGGAACACAGGGTTCCCAAGGAAGAAGGAGCTAGAGAAAGTACCCAAGGAGCTGAAGGGGTCTTCAACCCTCTAGGTGGAAGAATAACCATGAACTAACTAGTAGCCCCTGAGCTCATGTCTCTAGCTGCATATATAGAAGAGGATGGCCTGGTTGGCCATCAGTGGGAAGAGAGGCCCCTTGGTCATGCAGACTTTATATGCCCCAATACAGGGGAACGCCAGGGCCAAGAAGTGGGAGCAGATGGGTAGGGGAGCAGGGCCGGGAGGGTGGAGGGTATAGGGAACTTTCTGGATAACACTTGAAATGTAAATGAAGAAAATATCTAATAAAAGTTGGAAAAAAATAGGGTGGAGAGGGCCATTGGGACCCTCTCCCGAGTAGCCAGCTACTGCTCCTAGTCATTTGTATGCATTCTGCCTTGATTGCATGTGATCTTAACAGTCACAGGGAAGAACTAGAATATATAGCCTGCTGAAGACAGAGAGGGGACTCCACTTTATCCGTTCTGGAAAAGCAGTCCTCCATGCTTGGTGAAAACTTTACAGTATGGCTCCTTTGTGTTACCCATGCTTTTATTGGAAAGCCCTTATGGATGCTATGTGAAGAAGCTCAATTGGTTCTCTAAGGTGAACTTTGATAGGTTGTACTTTGGTTTGCTTTTAGGGCCTTAGGAGGCAGGACAGATGTTGGTTACCCCTCCTCTCTGGGGATAGAACTTGAGCAACTCTGGAGAAAGTGGATTAGCAGAGATGGAGATTTCTGAGGGTTCTTGCCTGAATCTCAGTGTGAGCCCTGCTCTGTCGTGGTCCTCAGTGGTATGAATGTTCTGCTCCATATTCTTAAAACTATGACATGATCTGAGTTGTCCCACCATGCCTTCCTCATCGTGATGACCTGAGTCTTTCCTCCTAAGATCATTTGTAATAATTGTCACCTTGACACAGCCTGAAATTTCTGAGAGGTAGTCTTAATGGAAGACTCTCTAGAAGATACTGGCTCATGGAGGATTGTCTTGTTTATGTTAGTTGAGGCAGGAAGACCCACCTCTGCCCCCATTATGTGGGCAGTACTGTTCCATGGGCTGTACCCTGGTCTGCCTGGAAAAGAGAGAAGGAGTTGAGAAGTAATCATGCATGCATAGTTCATTCTCTACTCTTAAGCACGTGATGGACGGAGTAGCTGCTTTAAGTCCCAGCTGTCTTGCCTCCCTTCCCCAGAGTGATGGATGGTAACCAGGAATTGTGAAGTAAAACAAAGCCTTTCTCCCTAAGCTGCATTCTTGAGATGAGATTCTTCATCATAGCAAAAGTAAATAAAACCAAGACACCACCTTTAAGTTGTTCCTGCCAGTTATTGTGATTACAGCAGCATAGAATTAACCAGGTTCTGTAAGACCTGAGGTCAGGAAGCACCTTGCAAACCAACATAGTCTGGACTTGTCCTTAGCAAAGTGGAGGCACATCTGTCCTGAATTCTTCCTCGGCTGCTTGAGGATGGGCTCCCGTCATGAAGGACATAGTAGCAGCTCAGAGAAGAAGTTCAGAGTAGTCATCAGCTTCACAGGAGACAAAAGCTCACTGGTTTCGGAGGAAACAATAGGCAACAGTAGCAAATAAGAAGCCCAAGGAAAGCCAGCCAAAGGCGCACACGCACGTGGGATGTCATCTGTACTTGGATTCAGAACCTATTTGGGTTGTGACAAGTGTAAACACCAAATTGAAAGATGTGGCCTTTTTGAGACGGAAAAGGCCTCCAGAAGAGGGGGAAAGGAACTTAAGCACAGAATAAGGTTGGGGACGGCAAAGGACAGTGTTAGTGTGAGCAGGAAACAAAAGGAAGAGAGAGTCCTCACTGATTTGATCTACCACCATGGCACACATTTCTAAGGAGAGGGTTAATAAACTATTAAGACTTAAAAATATAGAATTTTCTGAGCACATGAAAACTTGGTGGAATTGGTTGGATATGAATCTCATTTAATATTGAATTACTTGAAAACCTTACGCCTAACTATATTTCCATAGAATTCACTCTTCTTCATAAATTCTATTTGGTCTTGCGTTTTAATATTGGCAATGAGAACCAATAACTGGAGAGTTGGTGCTGAAGGAGCTGATGGTGGGAGGTAGGGGAGGGGCTTAATGGGGAATAGCATCCTTATTATGTGGGAGGCAGTCATGACACAGATGGGGTGTATGTAGTTTATAACTTTCCATTGGGAGCAGGACTGACTGAAGAACGGAATACAACTTAGTGCCCGGTCTTAACTTACCACCCACTCACTGAGGGTTTGAGTTTAACTATGACCATTGTAGTTTTCAATGAAATTATAGACCAGGTCACCTGCTTTTCAGTTAAGGCAGCTCTCTGTATTTAACTTCTACAAAAATATGTGATGAGTCTCTGTACAGTACACTATCCAGCCAAAAGTTATGAATTTTGCAAATGAACATAGCCCCAAACCTGCCCTTTTTTTTTTCCAAATGAGAAAGTGTTATAGAACATTTTATTTTCAGGGACTTATAGATACTAGCCAAGAGCCTCCGCACTGGGCTGAATCTCTATTCTTTGTGTTTTGAGGTCTTGGTAAGTTGCCCAGGGTAGCCTTATCTCACTGTACATCTCAGGCTCACTTTGAACTTGCAATATGTGTGTGCATGGGCATGTGTGTGTGTGCACATGTGCATGTGTGTGTTTGCACATGTGTGAATACATGCATGCATGTGTGTGTGTGTGTGTGTGTGTGTGTGTGTGTGTGTGTTAGGAAGCTTCTTACAGTAGTAAGCAGGTTTCCATATGACTTCTTCAAAGGTTCATTACCCCAACTGTATTCCTTCCTGTGTCCCAACCCCGCAATCCTCCACTACGTTTTAGCTCTTCCTGTCTCATTAACTCCCTTTAAAATTTTATATCACACTTTCTCTCTCCACTCCCTTGATTAATCATCTCTTAATTTCTTTACCTCTAGACGCAGCACATGATCCAGCTATACCACTCTCAGACACATAACTGAAAGGCTATGTTCTACTTTAGGGCTGCCTGCTCATCTATGTTCATTGCTACTCTATGCACAATAGCCAGGAAGTGGAAGTAGCCCAGGTGTTCATCACCTGAGGAATGGATGATAAAAATGGGATGCTTTTACACTACCGAATATTGCCCAGCCCTTAAGAGAAATGAAGTTATAGAATTTGCAGGTACACACATGGAACTGGGAAAGTTTTGGGCCAACCCATAAAGATGAAGGTGCTATGTTTTGTTTTTGTTTTTGTTTTTGTTTTTGTTTTTGTTTTCCTCTTGTGTGCTTGTTAACTCTGAATCTTCAGAGATACACATTTCACTTGGAACACTCACAGAGGTCAGGCTACTGCTACTGTTTTCTAATGGTTTGTAGAAATGTCACATAGTGCATTTCTTTCCTTTTGTTGCTGACATCTGGGCTAATATGAAGAGTTTATAAATAAGGCCTGGATTGTAATTTCTTCTTTTACTTCCTCTGGGATTGCCCTGCTGTGACTCACTAGAAAAATCTATTTTGCTCAGTGCCTAGTCTGTTTAATACAGTGCTAGCTTGCCTGACTCTGGCCTGGATCCTTGTGTTACAGACTATCACAATCTGGGTAGAAGGACTTCCGTTTATACTTTGTCAAATCTCTAAGCCCCTTCTGTGTGTGGAAGGCTGTGCAGTTTAGTCGAGTGGTTGACATGATTTGAATGGAGGTAGGTATGGAAAGGACCTCAAACCTGCTGGAGCATGCTCACACTGCCTCAGCAAGGGCTGTTTCTTTGCTGCATGTGAGACAAGCTGTCCAATTCCAAGTGTGGATAAAGTTGCAGAGATAAGGATGTGCAAACTGGATGCCTTCCCAGAATCTGCAGTCGCAAGTCTGTGGCGAACCCTTATGATTTCCCTCGGAGGTTTCCCCACCTCAGTCTTGTGAGGATGGAGGGAACAGCACTTGAATGCAGACACGATGAAAGGCCAGATGCAGATGTTGTTCTTACCATTCTCCATTCTGAATGATGCTGTGCTAAAGGAAAAATAATGCATGTTTAAGTGCGCTCTGCAACAATACAGCACTTAACGGCTATAGAGTGTCATCCTCCTTGGAGAGGTTATTGGATTTAAAACTTTGTTTCCATTATTTACAAAATACAATCATTATAGGTTACATTCTTAGTGAAAATAGGTTTTAAGTGAAAAAATTGAAGCCAGGTGGTACTTTCTCTTTTCCTTTATTTTTTGAGACAAGCAAACAAACACAATCAGACTAAACATTGAAACAATATACATATTTTCAGAAATTATGTGTCCATCCACTGGCTTCTAATTACAATGATTATAATTTAATGCATATGACAATATACTTTGATACTGGTGTGGAACAGTAAGATAGAAGATGTAAAAATGAGGTTGTCTTGTGCAAACCACCAGTAGTGTAAACAAAACAAGACAAAACAAAACAGAACAGCAGAACAAAAACCCCTAACTTGTTGACATTGTAGAGTAATAAATTAAAAAAAACCAACAACTGCAAAATCTATTTAAAATTGAAGTGAATTGATCCGGTCTATAAAATTTACTTTTCATAGTACTAACAAATTAATGTATTAGGTAGTTAATGTTTCAGGAATGCTGGCGGAAAACATGGTGCCTGTCAGAGGTGGAGCTCATAGCAAACCAGACATAAGAGCATCATGTGACTTTCTTATGTCCCACAAGCATATACGCGCATGTACAAGGCAGAACTGAACTATGTCTGTGTGATCTTTGCCTCATACTCAAGTGAGGGGCCTTTACCACGATCCCAGCATGCAGCAGCGACTTATGATTGTCACAGCTTGTCCTGGCTGATACTTATTGACAACTTGACACAACTTAGAGCCACTTGAGAAGAAGGAGTCTTGATCACGGGGTTTTCCAGATCAGATGAATCGGTAGCTATGTCTGTGGGAAATTGTCTTGCTTATTGGTTGATGTGGGAGGGTTCCACCCACGGTGGCAAGTGCCACTCCTTGGCAGGCTGACNGCAGAAGCAACACTCCCTCTCATCGCACTTAATAATACTTTGCACATCCACTCATTTTCCTGAAAATTTTATTATTTCATTTTTCTTAAGATTTAATTCCAGCAGCATTCAGGAGGCAAAGGCAGGCAGATGTTTATGATTTTGAGGCTAGCCTGGTCTACATAGTAAGCCGAAGAGCCAAGGCTATGTAGTGAGACCCCTAACTCAAACAAACAAACAAACAAACAAAGAAACAAACACCAAAACAAAACCTCAAACAAACAAGCAAAAAATGTACACATGCAATATGTGCGTAATGGTATAAGTATGGGTCTATACATCTAGAAAGGAGACAAAGAGGAGGTAGTGTTAGGTTATAAGGGAGGTGGAGATGGACAGAAGGGCACATGGGACATGGAAGGAGAGCAGAATCAGGAGCTGAAGGAGTTTATAAGAGCAAGATGGGGAAGCTGTGAGGGTAGGATAAGGGAAGTGTAGCCACCAAAACATGCTTTGTTTGAAAATGATGACAGAGCTCCTATCCTCAGTCAAGTAAACCTCGGTAGTATACAGTGTGTGTGTGTGTGTGTGTGTGTGTGTGTGTATGTGTGCACAAGCACACACATATGCATGTAGAGGGAGCATTCTAACCCCAAAGAACTCTACTAGGAGGCACCCAAAGGTGGGGAGAGATGAGCTAGATCTTTATCTGAGTGTGCCTTGGTCTCTTGCTCTTCAGCAATGTGCTTGGCATCATAAACAAACTTCCATGACTGCATCCCTCTTGGCTACAATCAGGGATGCTAGTCTACCTTTACTGGGTGTCTGAGACGGGAGGAAACATCGCCTGCTCTTGCCTTTCACCTGTATGCATACCACACGGAGCTGGATAGGAGGCTGTGTTTCCTACAGTAACCCTGACAAAGGTCAGATATTCCCTTTGGTGTTGAGGGGAGAATCGTCAGCACCTCATGGGCCCTTTAGAGGCTGGTCATCATTTCCCAAGTTCTCACTTTGTATAAGCTTTTCCTTTGTACGAGAGGCTCAGAACCCAGGGACCATGTGACATCAAATCCATTGTGCTATGCTTCCTGTATTGTTCCTCTGTCAGCATGCCTTCTGCTAGCCATTGTCCTGAGAGTGCCCGCCAGCAGGCTGAACAGAACAGCACCCGTCCAGTGGCAGGCTGGAGCCAGTTCTTTCCTTTTCAACTCTCTTTAGGACTTTTCGTTCTCTCCAGGTGCTTCTCTCTACTTTATATTCTATAGCCAAGTTCTGCTAGTCAGATTCTGGGCTATCCCATGTCCCCAAACTCGGTGGCAAAAGCCTTTTGCTTGCTGAGCTAGCCCCCGACCCTGCTGCGGCTAACACAAAGTCAAACCATTCCAAGGACTCAGAAGCTGTGGGCTGGTAGAAATTGCACGATAAGCAGCTGTTTAGCCACAGCTGTTATTCTTTAACAGTTGCTTTCTCCAGGACAACGGTAAATCCAGTGGATGTCATTTGTACTCTGTTATGGAAGTTACTGGAGTGGGAGCATGTGAAGTCTTGAGCAATAGTGGCCTGGTGTTTTCCTTCTGATAATTTTGACTGTGGAAAGCAGTAAAAGTTAGTATTAACTGTAATTCTTTTTTCCCATGGATTGATTGATTGATTGATTCACTTTACATCCTGATTGCTGGCCCCCTCCTCCCAGTATCCCCCTTATAAAGTCCCTCCCCTATTCCACATTTTCTTCTCCTCTGAGAGGGTGGAGGACCCTCTCAGGTTTTGCTCCACTGTGGCACATCAAGTCTCTTTAGGGCTAGGTGCACCTTTCTCCCACTGAGGCCAGACAAGTCAGCTCAGTTAGGGGAATGTATTCCACAGCCAGGTTATATAGCTTTAGGGACAGCCCCTTGAAGAGACCACCTCCTGAAACCAGGCATAACCCCCAGTAGAGGAATAAGGACACCCACCCACTCACAAAACTCACCATTTGTCCTGTCTATAAGAAATGCAGGGACAAAGCTATAGTGAAGACTGAGGGAATGGCCAACCAATAACTGGCCCAACTTGAAACCCATCCCAGGGGCAAGCACTATTAATGGTACTCTGTTATGCTGGGAGACAGGATCCTTGTATAACTGTCCTCTGAGAAGCTCCACCCAGCAGCTGAATGAAACAGATGGACAAACAGCCAAACATTGGATGGAATTCTGACAGTCTTATAGAAGAGTTGGGGAAGGATTGAGGACCCTGGAGGAGATGGGTACCCCAAGGGAGGACCAACAGTGCCAACTAACCTAGATCCTTAGGGCTCTCAGAAACTGAACCACTAACCTAAGGCTAACTCTTAATCATAGAAGAATTGTGGAAAGCTAATAATTAATGGATGTATGTGATGGAAGACACAAATTCTCCTAAGCTTAGCATGTTAATTGTGGCATGTTAAGAGTGGCGCTCTCGGGAATTGTTGAGTCCATTAAAGAAATTACCTAAAGGGTCTTGGGACATGGAGATGTGTTCCCAAAAGGGGTCAAATGATTTGCCAGTATCCTCTGGTTTGAGATGTAATTTCTCCTACATGCTCTCTGGCCATGGTTTGACACCCTTATCTTCACTAGAGACCAAACCAGTCCATATCTAATCCTGTACTTAGCTAAAGTCCTAGCTAAAAAAACCTTCTTCTTTTTGTAAAGTGACCTGTCTTGGTTGTTTTGTCATAGAGCTGTAAGGATGAAGCAGAGTATTTTCTTCCCTTTGTATGATTTACTTTTGGAGTTCAAAGATATGATGGTGACATGGTATTTCTTGAGGTGCTCAAAAATTAGCCCTTTAAAAAAAATAAATCTTCTTCCAAATAATTCCTCTCAACACTTGGTATTGAATTCATGCCTTCCTCTTTGTAGTTGTGTGGCTACTCTCTACATTGTAGGCTTTTGGGTCCTGTATACAAAGGGGATGGTCATGAGAACCGACATGGTAGTGCTGTACTTTAGCTTGTTGGCTGAAGCTGGAAGGGTGTAGAAAACTGTGAAGAAAATATTTTTTTTAACATGAAAGCTGCTTTGAATGTTTTTTTTTTTTCTAGATATGGAGGGGGATCTAGAATCTGACAGTGGCCTTGCCTCAAAGTGCTTTATCTGGGAACAGTCTGCCTTTCGACAAATCACTTCCAGAACATTCTAAGGAGCTGGCACATGCTGTTGCTACCAGGCAGAGAGTGAGATAAGAACATGCCAGGGACTGTCTTGAATTCAGCCTTCAAGAAACTTTAGCAAGATTGTCTCATTTAGTAGGAAAAGCCACGTGCACAAACCAGCAGTCTTCCCTGGGACCAGAGGAGAGAGAAAAACAGATGCTGTCTGCTCTCACCCACCAGAGTGCCGCAAGCCAGTTCCCAGCTCCAGCTCCCAGTTCCCAGGAAGAACACGCTGTCTGAGCAGGGAGGACTTGAGGAGAGTTTCCTCAGAATCCACTTAAGTTTAAGATGGTGGCTAGAGGCCTGTGAATCTCCACTTGGCCTTCACAGTGACTGCTTCTAGGTGAGTATTGGTGCTGGATCTCCATTTTTGTTTACTGGAGGCTGAGGGGTATTATGGGTTATTGTGAGGGAGTCAATGTTTTGGTCACGCCAGGAAGATGGCTCTTATGCTAAGGACTGATAAAGAAAGGTAGTTTCTGGGGTAAGCACTGGGGGCTTGGTCTTCTGGCTTTTCTCTCTGGAACCTGTGGTGGGCACTAATGTCTTGGCAAACTGTTTAGCTAGAGGAGGAAGAGGGAGAGAAGGAGGTGTATTCTGCCTCACTGGGTCTTAGAGAATGCTTTCTGACAGGCTCTGCTGTTTCTTCCTTTGTTATGAGAGATCATTTGTACAGAGTATGGCTTCTGCTGCTGGAGTAAAAGATCTGTAGATAAGGGGAGACTCATGGATTCCTTTAGAGTGCCTAGCTCTTAGAATAAGGCGGAGCCTCATGTTGTACAAATGACTTGGCAAACTCTGTTCAGCTAGGTTCTAGCAGCCATTTGCGGTTTTCATAGTTTTACTTTATGATGTTAATTAGCTATATGAATATTAATTAGTGTCATGAGCATACATATATGTTTTAATATTTATTTATAAAATTTTCCCTGGGTTCTGTTTTATGTGTTTCTTTTTATTATTGATATTCTGAAGATAGCACTATTTAAAGATGTGAACCTTTTTGTCTTCATTATTCAGTGACACGCTGAACACTTTCAGATGTGGAAAGATGACCTTCAAGTAGACATTTATGATGCCATGGTCTTTATCCATTATGACATTTACTGCTATTCTTTATTAGGGACTATAGTATTTCATGGGTGTTTAATGAAGACTGTGCTGACCTTATGTGGACAGCAATGTCCGTTTATTATTATATCAGGAAATGAATGCTGTTAGGAATTAAGTCTGGACTGTCCCTGGCAAGCTCTCGTTCTGAACATTTTGTTCCTGGTTAGTGGCTATTTTGGGATTTTCTGAAAACTGAGGATGGGGACTAGTTGGAGAAAGTAAATCAATGGAGATAAACCTGGCCTGTTGAGTCTGCCCGTCTCTCTTTGTGTTCTTTAGTCTGCTATGGTAGGAATAGTCTCTGTCACATGACTCAGAAGCCATATCCGAGCCATTCCAACATGCCTTCCTCGTGACAGGTTGCACCCTCAGAGATCATGTGACACCAAGTCAATCATCCTTCCATTAAGTTATCTGTACTAAGGAATCCTAAGTTCATATGTAATTTTTAACTGAGTTCAGAATTAAAGGTTAAAGTTACATTCTGTCAGCCAGCCCACAGGTAGTTGAATTTGCCAAAGGCGGTAATGGCAACTCTTCCCATGTCTGAGTAAAGAAACACAGCCCACTTGCTGGGACCCTGGTGTGGTGACCTTGGCCAAGGCTGTGTGGTCTTTTCCAGATTTTCAATGCATATGTTCAGCTTCCTCTTGATTTAATTCAGGCGAGCAAAGTTACTGGGCTCAATTCAGTTTAGGGAATTTTGACTACATTGGGTTCTAAAGGCAGAATCTGGTGTTTCTAAGGAGAAAGTGGTGATAATGTGAAGATTCTCTTCCTCAAACAAAAAATAATAGCACTTCAAGTGCTTTTTAAAGAGATGACTTCAATTTTGCTCTGAGGAGGAGAAAGGAGCAGATGAGCTGATTTATGCTCGGAGGTGGCAGGCTGGATTTTATTATTTCTTTCATTTTATGCACTGTTCTGGCTTTGTGGATTCTTTCTTTCTTTTTTTTTTTTTTCTTTATCTAGAATCAGACAATTCAAAGCACACAGCGGCCACTGCCTCATCATTGTGAGAAAAATGTGGGCAATTTTAAAAACACAATTAAGATGTTTAATTTCAAGTGGAAAGTTGAGAATAGAAATCTGCTCTTTCTTCTCCTGAGAGAAGCAAGCAAGACAGAGTCGTTTAAAGTCAGTGCAAATTAGTATCAACTCTTACCTACCACACAGGGTTAGGGTGTGAAATGTTCTTTTCAGTATTTTTAAGTCATGATGGTAGAGGGAAACAGCAGCTCTTGAGACTGCTGTTGGATATATATTTCTTTATCAGTTTGTCTCCCTTTTGGGTTGTATAGAGCAGAGTGTTTACATACTTTGTGCTTATGTATTTTAAAATCTCTAGTGTTTCTCCATGGGAATTAGTGTTTGTTACAAACATGTTACATGATATTACCTTACATCAGCATGCAACCTTACGTCATCATGCGATTGTCTCTGTTTCTAACAGATCCACTTGATGGTAATGGCGATTGCATTGATCCTGGGTCCAAATATTTATGCCTATGTTGTAGAAGATCATAAACACACATAGTGGAAGCCACAAGAATAAACATTTTGAAAACTACATTATACTTATGTTTGCTTGCCATACTACATTTAAAAAAAATCTATTCTCATATTAGTGTCATGTTATCTTTTTTTTTTTAATTCTGAGGATGTTAACTGTGACTTTTGTGTCACTGCCTTTGAAATATATGTTATCAACCTCTGCTGCTTAGCTCTTAAAGACTTAGCTACTGAAGTCTGAAGATTAGAGTTATGAAGCCACTGGGTATTATAGAGAAAAAAAAATATGATTAGATACAACTTTGAAGTATTAGAATTAATCCTACTTAATTTAAAAGGTGCCATAGAAATACTGTATTTTATCATGCTATAGTGTAAATTTATGTTAAGCCTAACTTTAAAAGATAATTTAATCTTATCAGTTTAACTCTTTGCCGGAGAACAAGTAAGCCTGAAGACGTTACTTTTAAGCAGTGGGCTCCCCGTTCCTGTAAAGAGAAAACACTAGCAGCAGATATTCTGAAGCTTTTGTCCCTGTCCCTGGACTCTGTGATGCCATTGAAAATTGTTGAGGTTCTCAGAGGTATATTTAAGAAATGTAGTATATACTTCATTAATAATTAATAAATAATGTATATACTTCATTAGTGATTAAGATACAAATAACAACGTGTACCATGTGATTTAAAAGGGTTGGCTCAGGATTTTCTGGAGTGTGGTCATGTTTCAAGTTCTTTGATGCATACATAGTCTCGTAGGAGAGAGTGATTTTGTGGACCTGCTTCTGCATTCAGTGGGTAGTGTTTGGTGCCCACTGAGGTATAGTTTAAATTCAGACAGGCTTGGATGACAAGGGCAGTGGGGAGAGCCTGGGACCCCTTCAAGGTACAGGGAGAGCACATGCCAGAGCATGAGTTGACAATCCTTTTTAAGGTGTTGCCATGAAGACACGTCCTTTGTCTCCCCTCCCCCTTCTTCACACGTTAGAAATGGATGTCGATGGTGACAACGAGAAGCCATGTAAACTCCCTGGAGCAAAGTCAGCTCATCTCAGAGGTCTGTGTGGTCTCCTCCCCAACAACTGTGAAAACCACTTGCTCTGGGATCCACATTAGCATATCAGCCAAGTGGTACAGAAATTCCAGACTGCCTGGATGCCAAACCCCCTTGCTTACTTATGGCTTCAGTGGTCTGAAAGTCCTCAGTCACATTAGGCCGTTTCCTGGTCTTTCTGAGTTTCAGTCTATTCTTTCCTGTAGGCTAGTGGTAGTCCCTGTTTCTTGGACCAGTGAGCGAGATGATTCATATAAGTAATTCACATAAAGAGTTTTAAAGCCTGCCGTATGGAAAGCACTTAGCAGGTTGGCCATTGTCCTCCTGTCATCTCTGAGTTTCCGAGAGCACCTTTGCAGGCATGGCCCTGCTTTGTCACACGCTCAGTGTGCTGTGTGATACAGTCATTAGTGTGCTTTCCGTGATGGCCTGAATTCATGTTAGAGCATCGTGGTGGCAGTGTGAGAAGACATGGGCTCTGGAAGCACACCTGGGTGTCCGAGAGCCCGGGGTTGGGTGGCAGGAGGTGAGTGGACAGGGTCTGTGTGTAGATATTTTAGCTGTGGGTTTCTATACACGGCTTTGTTGGCGAAAAAGGCTTCCAAGGTTAAACAGAGTGAAGAATCCACTTGCTGTTAACGGCCACAATTTACCAGCTGTGAAAATGGAGACTTGGTTGGCTTTTGGTGATTTTTTTTCCTCTTACTTGTTTTTGCACTAAGGATAAAATGTCTGTGTCTAACATTTAACTTTGTCCCTGACATTTGTTCTAGGCCATTATCTCCGTAAGACTTCATCAAAAACAACTTCTTTATTTTCACAGAAATCACAGGAAAATTGTTTTTAGAATAGGCTGTTTCTCCAGGGTTCACAGCCGGCAGAGCGGTGACTTTCCTGGTTTTCCAGAAAAAAAAACACACCTCTCCTCCCTCACCCATTCCTTCCCTTCAGAGCCGGGGATTGCTTAGGAATTGTGAGTTAATAACTGGTCATGAAAATTTAATGTTTCCTCATATTTTCTACCATGTTTCTTTTGTCAACAACTTCAACTTCTAAGGGTGTGTGTAGAAAGTTGTCAGAAAATACCATTCGACCAGCTACTGTTAAGGATATGGCTAGGAAGTCCAACAATGGCTATCGGCCTGCTGAGAACCCGGTAGCCGCTAAGACCATGGGGCTGGAGGTCTGAGCAGTCTCTGGTTTGGAAGGTCTGGAGCTTGTTTGAGAGCTGCTGGTCTTCGGTCCATATTGGAAGACTGAGGAGGCTGGGTTTAATGTCAGGGAAGGGTGCCAGCAGCAGGATAGATACCCTCGGCAGGAAGGACTGGAAGTGGGCCGGCAATAGCAGAAGTGTATTTCCCTCTGGTCTCCCTGGATCTGTGCTACATCCAGGCTGCTGCCGCCCTGGGGTCTCTGGGAGCCTTCTTTCTTTACTTATTCCTTCTAGAAATTCCTCTGCAGACTCCACCAGAGGTGAGTTTCTGAGATTATTCCAAATCCAGTCAAATAGACAACTGAGATTAGCTCTCATATTCTCTTTTCAATAACTGTTCTGTGTCCCTAATTTCTCCTCCTCGTGATTCATCCCTGCCTAGGCACAGGGAAATTTTCTATATTCGAAGATCTTCCACTTCATTCAGTCACTCAGAGCAGAGATCTAGCGGAGGTAGCCACAGGTGAAAGGTGATACAAACCAGAATAATCAGGAGGGCACTGAGGAAATTCTCCATCAGAACTGAACCCACTCTCAGGACTGAACCCAGGACTGTGTATGGCAAGGACTCTGCCTGCATATCTCTTTACAATTGTCCCTCGTTATCTTTCTGCATGGAGTTTGCTGCATTTCCATCTGCTTAAAATAGATGTGTCCCATTATGTATAGCCCAAGTATGAAGAGGATTCCTCTGCTCTGTGGTACGTCCATATGCAGTTCTCAGATAGGAATCAGATTTGGCCAGCTTGAGTCCAAAGTCTGTTCTGCCCCTTCTGTAGTGATAGCTCTGTAGTCACATGTACACAGAACAACTCCCTATGTACATGAAGGGTAATGGCTGCCAGCATAGGAGACCAGCAGGGAGAGGGAGCCATTCCCCATGGAGACAAGGGTCTTGGGAGTGTCTGGTAGACGGCTCATGCTAAGTATGCCGGAGAGAGATGTCTGTTGAGTCTTGGCTCTGGTACTTTGGACTGAGGTAGTTGGGAGCCTTGTTCTCAACAGCAGACTGATCTCAGTGTCCTGCTTACCTTGTGGGCTGTAACAAAAAGATGAAAAAACTTTGCTGTTGCTGCTGCTGTAAGTATCCCTGTGAGCATCGCCACCACAACCTAGCCTGTCCCCTGTTCTCGACCAGCCCCATCATTGTCCAACTCATGACTGGCTAATGTCTAACAGCAGCACAATGTATAAGCACATTAAACTGGTAGCATATCTACTCAAGGCACATGCTGTAAGGTATGGTGACATCTTCACTGCCACCTGCTAGGTCAGCACCCTTCCTCTCACTTGCCTCAATCCTGTCTTGCTTCATAGTTTATTTATTGTGGCGTTAAACTAAGAAAGCCTTTTAATGAATTTATTTATTTCATGAAGTTTTTCATTGTTTGGTATATAAGAGCCTCAAACAATGGAAGACTCTAGAATGCAGAGCAACTGATGTGCTTGCCTGTTTACACCTGCTTGTCATTGTTATTGTTCTATATCAGTAATATTCATCGCTAGTATGTTATAACAATGTATATATTATTAACATACATTATAACAGTGTATGAATTGTTAATGCATGCATATTAGTACATACTACTATACATTATTAATATGTGCTATTAGTACACTGAAACAGAGTAAAATATATTACTAAAATATACATACACCTCATACACATATATGACAGAATTACCTTCTACTTGTCAACTTGTTAATATGTCACATGGCAGTGTTGAATTGTCAACCCACACTAGAGAGAGGAAGAAACAAAGAGCTTGAGTTCATCACTCACACACCCTTTAAGCATCTTTTGTTAACTATGCCAGGGAAGACACAGAGATGACGCCATATGCTATAAATCTGTGACACACTGACGTGGTCTTACTTATTTCTTAGAGTTTCCTCTGCTGTCAGTGCTTCAGCCTTGCTGGCCTCATTCCCTCTTGCTCTGTGGCTTTTATTCAAAGGGTTAAAAAGGATTCAGCATAAGATTTCTGTTAAAAATCCCTAGGACAAACTTGTTTAGACTGTTTTAGGAAAAATGTGTGTGTGTGTCTCTGTGTGTGTATGTCTGTGGCTATCCTAAGCTAGCCTGGGATTCACAATATTCCAGCCTTAGACTCAGAATTACAGATGTATTCCACTATGTCTGAAATAGTTCTTTTATTTTAAAATGACTCAAGTTCATCTTCCATGACTGGCTAAAGTGTAGGATGTACAAATGAACTGGCACAAAATGGAAATGTTACATTTTAATCAGGAAATGTGGGAAGCCCAGATGCTGGTCTTTGCCAGACCTTCATAACTGGAAAGTAAGTATCAAGGCTATCAATTGGGATAGCTAACAAGTTAGAAACAAAACCTTGGAATTCACATGGCCAGTTTCCCAACTTCTGCTTCTCATACTGCTGGACAGGGAGAGTCCCCAGGGCCGTGTACACTCTCCCACCTCCCTTTCTTCAGTGACAAGGGACTGTATGTACTCTTTGTGTGCAAAAAGACCAGCTGATGTATTTGAAGATTCAGGTGTGCTGACATGATAAACACCCATCTCAGGAAGGATACGTGCTTCCTGAGACGGGGCAGGGTTAGATCTTGGAAGGTCATGGATTTAGTCTGAAGAGGAGTGGAAGCTGAGGTGGGGGGACAAGTGAAAGACTATCATATTGGGTGGATCCATAAGAGCATGAGAATTCTGCCTTCTTCTTGGTATATGTATCTTCCATTTGATTCTGTTCTAAAACTTTGTATGCTTGTGAGGAACCTGATTCGAAGGTGGTAACATCATTTGGAACCACGGAGGTAGACACTTTATAGGATTTGCAGTGAGAAGGAGGAGTCCCAGCCCAGTTTTCTACAAGGCTGGAGCTTCAGTTTTCCTTTTGCTGCAAAGGAACGAGGTCAGAAGAGAGTCAAATCCCTGTTTTAAAAACCATGTTTCCATCGCACACAGGTTTACTTAGAAGATATCTAGACGTGGATGTTAGGATAGACTTAGGATGGATCAAGAAGGCAGGGCAAAGGCCTTAAAATGGTCTCTAGGGAAGTGCAGCCCATTGATGCTATAAATCCAGCAACTGACAAGCAGAGCATCAAACACTTGCTTAAAGCTTCATGTCTAACTGCGGAGGGAGGTTGTTTTCTCCTCCAGGAGAAAGGCAAGTGAGACCGGAAAGGAGGCCACACCAGGGTGGGTGAGGCAGGTGAGATCTGGAGGGAGCCCACACAAACCATTCATGAAAGTCTCTCAGGACTTTGATCTTCATCTAAACTTGACTTGGTCAAGGACACTTTTTAGTGTCTCTAGTTCATGTCTTCCCAGTGGAAGGAAAGAGACCACTGTGATCATGAGATTATGTTCTGAACTTGGAGGTCTAAATGGAGTCAGCTTGAAGACACTTTTAATGGATGGATGCATAAGTAATTCCATTTTGGTGGCTGTGTTGCGATTCATGCATTTTACATAATCTGCTCCTCTTAGGCACTGATTTATCTATCAAATGACCAGAAAACACTTCCCCGCCTCTGTTCTTCATGCCCACGGCTTGACTTTTCCTCTGAAGATTATTTTTTTTTTCCTCCAAAAGTCCTGATTGTTTGTAATTGGGACCCAGAAGTCTAAAGAAATCTTTACAATTGCTTATGTGTATGTGGCATTTTGATAGGGCAATTTGAAATCAGGCAATCAGTGTGAGGAGAGCTCCTGTATCCCCATTAAGAATAACAGCAGTCTGTCTTCCTCTCATGTCCCTGGTACCTAGAATGAGAGCATTGGTTGGAGGTGGTGGATGAAGCTGCTTTCACGCAGGATGCTGAGATGAAATGAACAGCTGAGGGGAAGAAGATTTTAGTTATCCCCGCTGATTAGAAGTTTCTATTTCACACATTTCTCAATGTTCTCTTATGATTTTCCTTCCAGGACAGGCTTAGGGATTTCAGTACTGTTCCAAGGTTTGGTGAGAAAAAGCAAAAGAGAAAACATGCACTAAGAAAGCACACACTAGTATGGGATACTTCAGCCAGGCCTTGTCATTCCTTTTAGAGACAGGCACCACTTCTGAATTGCATGGTTTTATTATTGATTGATTGATTGATTGATTGATTGTAAAATTCAACAGGTCAGTAGAAGGCTTGATGTGGGAGCCAAGATCCCAGAGACTCGGATCATTTAGAGCACAAGCCTTGTGTCCAGTAATGTGAGAAATCAGGAAAAATCTCTGCAAAGTCAAGCTGTGGTCCTGAAGTGAGTCTGACTGCTTCTCAGGCACCTGCTGGTTGCCATTTCTTCTCTGAGATCTGGGTGTGGTTCTGTTTTGTTTTTTTTTCCATAAGTGGGGACAGTTTTATATGCTTGCTACTTGCAACACAAATGTAGACTTGCCACAGACTGGCTTACTGGCTTTGTGTTGCCCCAGAAAACATTACAGAACTCTTTGGGATTTAAGAGTGTACAGGCACAGAAAGTCTGGCTTACTCATAGAGCTTCTGCGTGGTGTGGCGGTAAACAAAGAGGAAGTTATGAGTTATTTTATAACTGGAGCCTTGGAGTTTTCAAACCTGGTTATCTCTTTTAAAATGGGTGTGAACATGTGTGTGCGTGCGTGTGTGTGTGTGTGTGTGTGCGTGCGTGTGTGTGTGTGTGTGTGTGTGTGTGTGTGTGTGTGTGTGTTGGGGCAGACACACAGCTGTGCATGTGTAGAGAGGTCTGAGGGTAGTCTTGAGTGTCTGTCTTCACTTGTATACCACCACCTCTCACTGCATTGGGGCCAGGCTCTCCTCCTCACTGCAGTGACGTCCGGGTCAGCTGGCCCAGGAATTCTGGGGATTCTTCTTCTCTAGTCCCACCTTGCCTTCAGACTCCAAGGATTACCCATGCAATCCTGCTCTTGGCATGCATGTGGGTCTTGAGACTGAAACTCGGGTGCTTACACGCCTGTGCCCAGCACTTCAGCCACAAAGTTATCTCCCTAGCTCCTAACGTATCTTTACCCGGTCATAAATCTGGTCAGTTCATATATTTTTAGTATGTCAGAGAACTGACGTATATACTTGACAAAATTTAAGTCACTGAGATGAGCATGTTGAACAAAATCACATGATACCTTTTGGGGTAACTCTCTTTTTCTAGCCTTTTATTTGTGGGTATTTGTCTTTGGTTTGTGGGCTGTTCCTAATGATAAGAACCATTATGAGTTGTGGTCTATTGTGTTTGGGTTTCAAATTGCTTTATAGACAACCTGGGAGGTTATTGCTTCTCACGGGTTTGGGGTTTCATCTTCCTTTTTCTCCCTCCCTCCCTCCCTCCCTCCCTCCTTCTTTCTCTCTCTCTCTCTCTCTCTCTCTCTCTCTTTCTTTCTTTCTTTCTTTCTTTCTTTCTTTCTTTCTTTCTTTCTTTCTTTCTAGCAAAACAGTTCACATACTCTTGCCTCACCCCATGTTATCACATTGTAAGTAAAGAGTTAATTTATAGAAAGTCTTTCAAGAAACATCTTTCCTGCATTCTCGACAGACTTCATTTTGGAGACATCACCCAGGTCTTTGCATCTTTTATCTCATCACATCTGCCTGACTAAATGGTCCGTAAAATTCTTGCCTCGTCACACATAAGAAAATTCAGTAGGAAGACTCCTCCCTGAAAGTAGGGAGGAGAGGGCATACACGGTCAGTCACAAACGCATGTGCACACTCTTTAGCTTTAACCACAGTCTTTCAAGAGCTGTGGCTGGGCAGCTACCGCACACCATGAGGTGGGCTGATCATGCTGAATACTGGGGTGGGGTGGAGTATATCAGGCCAACATATTTGTCTTCAGATTGTTCAAGTGTATGTTTGATAGACGCACAATGTGTGCAAACATTGTGAGACAGGCTGTGTGTGTCCCTCTAAGAAGGCTCCAGTCCTGCACTGACTTGTGGTGAGTTATAATTCACAAATGTTGGCTCAGTTTACTGAACACTGAGTTTGTTCATCTGTCTCATTTTAGAAGGTCACAGGAGATGCTTGGAATTTGAGACGTGAATTTGTATTGATTCTGCATGATAGCTAACTGTAGATATATAGGAATATATACATTATGATTTAAAGGAAATTGGAGCCAGGAAAAATATTTCTGATATTTTAAGATTCTCCCAGAAATATTAATTTTAATTTTTCTCCAGCTTGCAGTCTACTGATCATTTCTTTTTTTTTTTTCAAATGTTCTCAGCATATGGAAAAGACAGTGAAGAATGGAGAAATGGAGAAATCACACTGGCTGAGCCGAGGCCACTCTCTACCTTTCACTGGACTGTGTGGGAGTCTGCTGTGGGGTTATATTTTGCTTCTGTCTAGGGAATGCGGAAGGAGCTCACAGTGTGGGAATTAGCCAGAGGCTTAGAGCAAGGTGCAGCAAACATTTGGGATGGCATTGATTAGGGTACCAAGTATTGGGAAAAGGTGGAAAAGGGCTGGAGAGATGGTTCAGTGATTAAGAGTATTTACTGATCTTGGGAGGGACCTGGGTTTACTTCCCAGCATCCAAATGGCAGCTCACAAAGGGTACTTTGTACTTGTAGCTCCAGGGGTTTGGTGCCCTCTTCCCTTTTGTGTCCATGTCTATTAAGACTAGTGGGCTGTGATTTTTCTTTTAGGTAATCTGGTCTGGCTTTGGTATCAGGATAACAGTCTTGGGAAGAGTTTCCTCTTCAGTAGTTTGAAAGCTGTCCAGCAGTGTGAGCTTTCATTCTTTTAGTTTTTGTCGTTGTTGTTGTTTAGAATTCATCCGTGAGTCTGTTCTATTCTGGATCTTTCTTTGTTGGGAGGTTCCCCCCCCCCCCATTTTCAAGTCTGACTGAATATTTGTCAATTTTGTGTGTGATTTCTCTTACTTAGCTTTGTTCTGTTGACATCCATCTGTAGGACAGCCTGGCCGCAATCTCTTAGCAATTCTTCAGTGCCACAGAGGTTGAGATTTGACTACCAATTAGATCTTGTTATAGCTCAGTCGGGTTTCAGTGTTCATGGTTAGTGTCCATAGGTTGTGTAATTCTGTAAAGTCAGCCATTTACGTGAGCTTAGCCACTTGTGCGGTAAGTAATTGTGGTCTGGTGTGAACCTTTGTATTTCTGTAGTGTAAAACATATTTCTTCTTTGAATTATGATTTACTGTGGTTCCTGTTGGCAAAGTTAATTTGATCAGCAGTTATCATTTTGTCTATTATTTGAATACACTAACTCTTAGCTTTTGTTTTGTTTTGTTTTGTTTTTCAAGTGTCTTTTGTTTACTTTCAATTTAATATTTATTTTTCCCTCTTACTACAACATTGGGGCTGAGTTCTCCTTTAAAGCTCTATGTGGTATAAAATCAGTTTCTTGTGTGCATGTGTGCGCGTGTGCGTGTGTATGTGTGTGTGTGTGTGTGTGCATGTGTGTGTGTTAAAGGTATTTGTTGCTGTCTGTTGTCTTTCTTCTCTGCTTTGCTTGTTTCCCAGAGGTTTGGGTATTATGCTCCCACATCCATTTATATGAAGATATATTTTCACAGTTTCTTATTTAACCTATTGAGTTTCTGGCATGTGTTCCTTGACTTATATGAACTTTGCAGTTGTACTCTTGTTGCTGATGTTGTCATTGAAGCAATGATTTGATTGATTTTCATATTATTTTTTGTTTTGTTTGTTTGTTTGTTTGTTTGTTTTTCAAGACAGGGAACTCACTTTGTAGACCAGGCTGGCCTTGAACTCAGAAATCCACCTGCCTCTGCCTCCCAAGTGCTGGGATTAAAGGCGTGTGCCACCACCGCCCGGCTTAATTTCCATATTCTTAAGTTATCAAGACTTGTTTGATAGCCTGACATGCACACATCCTGTGTTTGTATGTGTGTGTGTGTGTGCGCATATGTGTGTACGTGTATGCATATGTGTGTGTGTACATGTGTCCTGGTGAACGTTCTGAGTGCTTTAGCATAATATAGACTTTGTGGCGGTAGATATGATACTTTATGCATACCTAGTATTTCTGGCTGATCATGTTAAGCTTTGCTGTTGCCCCAGTTTTCTGTCTAGATTATACACTGTAGCGAATTGAGCTCTTGATATTGCACTGTGGTCCAGTCTTGCTTCCATGCAGCCCACGAAGGCCTTGAACTGGTAGTGTATCCCCGGCCTCAGCTTCCCAGGAGCTGGGATTATTGGCATGCCCTACTCTATCTGATTCATCTGTGTCCTCTCAATGTGTTGTAATGGCTGTCTTTACAATTGCAGTAGTCTTTGACCTGAAGTCTCCTTTTGCCTCAGACTCTACTTCTTTTCATCTACCATCCACTCGGAATCCTTTTATCTTCAGACTCCACGTGACCTTTGAGGTACTGTGTGTTTCATCAGGTTCTGTGGTTGGAATTGGCTTTGTAAATACATCAAATTTCTTTGACTTCAGTTACCTTGTACAAGGAACTTGCTATGAGGTTGTCTCTCCTAGGAATGTCTGAGGCTATCCCATAAAGCATAACCAACGTAGCCTGAGCTGGACAGGGACCACACCAATAGACATGCCAAAGAAGATGGGGAAAGTCTTGAATGCTTCAGCCCCACAGGGGAACTGCAGATGAGTAGGAAGTGCTGAGGTTCTCCAGTGTAGACGTTTAAAATAATGACTAGCAGGCGAGGACTTAGTGGGGCCATTTCAGTTATTCTTTCTCAACTGTCCGTCATTCCTTCCCTTCTCTCACCATCTTCTCTTCCAGCTTGATGGCCCGATTTGACGCCTGTTCCCTCTTACTGACAACATGGTTTTCTTTGCTGTAGCCGTGACTCTCACACAAAACACCATGTGACTTGTAACTTGTTTTGAGTGGTAACAACTCTGATCACATGAGGAAATAAAATCTATGCCATTCCACCTCCCTTCAGCCCCACATTGTGTTACTGACATCACAACTTGCAACTTAAAATACTTGGGTTAGACTCAGTTGGTTGTACATATTAATTGATGGTTCTTACAGAGTTCTTCACAGCATGAATTGATTGATGGTTCCTGGGGTGAGGGGAGGTTCTTCCCAGATTGGACGCTGCATGCCCTGATCTGGTAAGAATCTTTTCATCTACTCTCTTCCTCACCTGCTTCCTGACCTCCAGTGACTTTCTGCCTTATTTCCTCACATTGTCCTCTGATGTTATTGATTTTGCTACAAATGTTGGAATGTACTTCTTTTGTGTGTGTGTTTTTTAAAAGATGTATCTATTCATTTAATGTATGTGACTACACTGTTGCTGTCTTCAGATACATCCCATCCCACTACAGATGGTTGTGAGCCATTATGTGGTTGCTGGGAATTGAACTCAGGACCTCTGGAAGAGCAGTCACTGCTCTTAACTCCTGAGCCATCTCTCCAGCCCTGGAATGTACTTCTTCTCCTTGTGCCGGATGCCACATTCGGCTTGTCTGTTCCTTGATGGGTGAAGCTGATGCTGCGTTTTAACTGTGATGTACTGTTAAGACAAGCGTGGCAAGGCAGTTGTCTCTTCGGAATGCAAATTTCACTTCTTTTGGACATATAGCCAGAAACGTGTTTGTCACACAGACTTTCTTCCAAGTTCTAGATCTCTGGTTGCTCCATTGCTTAGTTTTTAGGATATGAAGGTAAGGTAGGCTTTTGTGAAAGGATTTATAAAAATGGCAAGGTGTTAACACTCCCTTGGAGAAAGAAAACCATTAGATTTTACCAGTGGGTATGAGTTACACGTAGATTCTTGGTTAGTTGACTATGTCTACTTCCTTCTTTCAGTGAGGAGACCCTGTCTGGCTTGAACCTGTGCGGGTCTTATGTCTACCTGGCCATTTGAAATTTTTTTCAGAAGGGGTGTTCTGGCGACTGCGTGAGAGGCCAGCAGAGGACTTCAGGTACTTCTCTTGTCCATCTTCCTCCCTCCCTCGTGACAAGGTCTATGTCTGACCTGGAGCTAGACTGGAGGTCAGCAAGCATCAGATCCTCCTCATGCTGACACAGCAAGCTTTCTCATGCATGGAGCCCTTCTCCCTGACCCCTCTCTACTTCTTTAGGGTTACTTGCTGGTGATTCGTTCCTTGGTAAGTGTGCTGTCTCCCTGGGGTCTTGCATTACCTCTGTGCATTGGGAATCCAGCCACTCCATCTAGTCTGTTCTAACTGGCTTCCAGAGAAGAAGATCTTTCTTGTCCAGTGTGCCTATTCCCAGGATCTGGGGGCCATCTCAGACCTTTCATAGAGACTCCTGAGTTATTTCTCTTTTGTGCCATCTTATGAGAGTTTTGGTGTGCAGTACCTGTATCCTGAAAGCCCTGTCAGTCATGGTGTTGCGGTCTTCCTGTTCATTCTCCCCAGGGCAGTACCATGCTGTCCCTAAGTTATAGGCCTTGTTTAACACAGCAAAGTTGCAGCTCCTAATAATCACCATATTGTGTAGCACTGTACTTAGGACGCCATGGACAATTATCTAGTCACCCAGATAGGGAATTGATGACAGTAAAAAAAATATGGATACCGCAGAGTCTCACTTGGTGAACCCATGGGCTGTATTGGTGTTACTCATTGGCATAGGGGTGAAGGGTAACTTACAGGAGCAAAGGTGCTTAAAGACAGCTGCATCACCAAAGCCCACCCCAGATCAGGTGGTAACGACTCATGCACACTGGAGCCCTGGAGCCCAGCACGGCCCACGGCAGCTCCATCCGCAATGACAAGCCTCCCAACTTCTATGCTTTGCCTCTCACTGAACTTTGTGTGAAGGGATCATTCGCTGTGTGTTCCTGCTGCAGAGCTCTTCCTCCTGTCGGCACATCTGTGATGCTCATGCCACTGCGTGCTGAGGGCGTTACCATTGTCACACGCTGTTGCTCTTCCTGGTGGATAAGTGTGCCCCCTAACATACCCAGTCTTCTCTCAACGAGCCTCTCACCAGTCAAAACATTTGATGACCCGCCACTGAGATAACAACAGCCCCGATCTCCTCTTGTGCTCATCCGCCGCCAGTTTCAGATTTTTTCTTTTTCCAGTTCTGGGATTTATGTTTGATTCTTGGTGCGTGCTCCAAATGGCTCATGAGAATTTCTCCCTTTTTAATGTTCTTGGCTATTAGCTCAAATATACATATTAATAATAGTATATTTTGGTTGTGGGTCATATTATCTTATACTTATGGCCAGTATTTATGAAGGGTTCAAAGATATAGCCCCTGAAAAGGATGGCAGCTGTGCATTTTAGAAACTGCTATATTCCCCTAGAGAAGGCTTTCTGTTTCCTTGGCAAAACAGGAGCATCCGGCCATTGACCTCCATAATTATTTCATTACAGCTTTCAGCCACTAGGTTTAATCTAATAAATGATTATACGTTCAGAGCTAAGGGCTCCATTATTTTTTTTTTTTTGGTTGTGGCACCTCACAATATTGTCCGTTTCCATCATGATCTTGGCTTTGCACAAATGTAACTAGGAAATGAGATCAATCAGCAAATTTGTCTCTCTGAGGTTTCAGTCTTTGGAAACGAAAAGGTGACCTTATCTAATTATCTTCATCGCTTTGCTACCTCTCTGACGCCTTTTTCAGTCTGGAACTTAGTTCAACTTCTCCTGTCATTGAAGGAGGGTGTTCCTGCTGGTGGCTTTTACCTGTTAGCATGCTTGTGATGCTCCTGTGGATACATGCTGTGGTCTTTACCGCGTCTATACGATCGCCATAAAATATTGCCCCTGATCAGACATCCCTCACAAATATTCAGTTGAAAAAAAACTCAAATGGCTTTTAGAAGATGTGATGTCATAGATTAGGCCCATGACGTCGTCTTGCGTTTCATTCAAGCGTACAGTCACCAGGCTTGATCTGATGGATGGATGTGCATCATCAGGCACTACGGAGCATATGTACGTGGCCAATAACAGAATAACTCAAGTTTGAAAAGTAGTTAAAGTTTGTTTTTTTAATACTTTATGTGTATAGGTGTATTGCCTTGATGTGCGTCTATGTACCTCATGTGTGCAGTACCTCGACCAGCCAGAAGAGGGTGGCATAGACCCTGGAAAAGGAGTGCAGATGGTTGTGGTCTGCCCTGTGAGTGCTTGGAATCAAACTTAGGACCTCTGGAGGAGGAGACAGTGCTCTAACCACTTGGCCATCACTCCAGCCTCACTCTAGGTGCTTCTGAAGACATGTTATTAATTCGAAAGAAGCAGAATCACTTTACCTTTCAGATTCCTGTTTATTTTGGAGCAATCGATGGACTGTAATATCTGCATCATCTGTGTATGAGAAACCAGTACTTTTATCTTGAACAACAATTATTTTCTGAGAGACTTGACTTCTTGAGACAAATTTTGAAATGTAAAAAATGTTCATGGTTCAGGATAAGTTTGTATGTGTCTTTTTACTCTTTCTCCAGGTTCATAGTCCCCCTTTCTGCCTTTCCCCCATGTTCAAAGAGTTACTACTGAAGTAAACAACATGGTATCTTCATAATATATGTCATCTCACTTGGTTAATAATATTCCTCTCCCGGTTCCTTCCTCTCTCTTCTTTACCATCCCCTGCTTCTAGTTCTCTTTCCAAACAACATGCTTTCTGCTTTCATGTCTTATGTACAAAGCATCTTTCTCCACATTATCCATTCCTGTTCTCCTTCCATTTAGAGATATCTTGCTTTCTGTTCAAAGCCCTTTCTTTCACATGATTGGTGTGTGTGTGTGGTATGATGTATGTAGTGTGTGCAGTGTGTGGTGTGTATGTGTAGTGTGTATGGTGTGGTATGTGTGTATGGTGTGGTATATGGTATGGTGTGTGTGTGTGTGTGTGTGTGTGTGTGTGTGTGTGTGTGTGTGATGTGTGTGACGTGTGTGTGGTGTGTGTGTGTGCCTTCCTCAATCCAATTTATTTATTTTAGCATGATTATCTCCAGTTGTGCTCACATCCCTAAAAATGTCATAATTTCATTCCTTTCTAGTGACTGAATAAAACTCCATTTTAAGAAAACCCACTCACATCTTTCTGGAAGTCACAGAGAAATCATATCAACATTTTATCAGGATAGGAGAGTGGCCAATGAGGCTCCTCCCTCCCCGAGCGACTATTGTCTGTTAAAGGTTGTTGGGGGGCAAGGTGACATTTTCATTGGTGATGTAGGCACAGAGAATCCCTTCTTGTCCCCATCCACTCCTGGTCAAGAATCTGAGCAGAGCATGTCACATGTCAGGAGAGGACATGACAGTGGGAAGGTCTGATAGGGAAGAAGGGTATCAGGGAGGGATGGGAGAATAGAATGGGGTAAGAAGGAACTGGCATTCATTATAGAAATGTAAAATTGTTCAGGAGTGAAAAAATTATGAAAAAGGAATCCCTTGCCCCAAACAGATCAGCCCCTCTATAAAGTAAAGGGTAGATGTGCCGCCCGTGATTGCCCTGTGCACATGCTGCTTCCAGCTCACTGTGACTTCTAAGATTCTCCGTTCTTTTAGGTACAAGTGAGATATAAATTATATTTTATATAAAACACAAAATAAAGGCAATTGAATAGTTCTATTTTCTTATTCCAAGAATGTATGTATATATATATATATATATATATATATATATATATATATATATATATATATATTAAAAAGAATCTCCCTTTATTGTTTCACACATTCTTATTTACCTCTCATGGCTATTTGAAATGCAATATATTAGTTTAATAAATTAGATTTTTTTAAACTTTATTATCTTGTGAGCTTGAGTACAGATTTGGTTCAGTGATCACTGTCTGGGTTTCCCACACTGTCAGCCTCTATGTCACCAAGGGTATCAATATTTGAATGTTTCTTTATTATTACTATTATTATTAGATATTTTCCTTACGTACATTTCAAGTGTTATCCCCTTTCCTCATTCCCCGCCCCAAAAAACCCTCCCCGCCCCCTGCTCACCAAACCACCCACTCCCGCTTCCCTCTCCCTGAGCTTTTCTTCCAAGGCGTTCTTATTCATTTTGTCTGCACATGTTGATGATGTCTTCAGATGTTTGTCTGACAATGGCTAGGGTGTCTCCTATCTTTTCTTCAAATGGCCTGCTAATGGCATGCAGACCACAGCAGCCTAAGATTAGGGCTGTGCTCTTCAATCACCCGGCACAGAACCGAGTCAGCACGCACGGAGCGATGGTCGCCTAAGGGCTACTCTCAGGCTGACAGTAGCCCAAGACCCTTCTGATTTGGGAAGCATTAAAATGTACATGGTGTACTTTGATCTTCAGCAGATGCCTCAGACTTTAGATTATATTAGGGCATATTTTATGCCTGGCTTTTAAATGTAGGACATGTTTATTTTTTTACCCACAGGTAATATGTGTCTTCTTGCAGAGAGAATGTAGAGAAAATGCTATTTTAATGCAGTATTTGATGTTAATTCTTGACACTCAAGGGTTATGAGGAGATTATTGTAGCATTATTGAGTGATTAGGAACATAGGCAAAGAGGCTGTGAGAGAGAATAGACATGGGTGTGTCCTGTTTTCACTACTAGCATCTCATAACTGCTGCTGTACTGCAAGTTATAGAAGCACGTATGTGAGCATTCTTCCTCTCCCATCCTCCATATGATGTATGTATGTGAACATTCCTCCCCCATTCTCCACATGATCTATGTATGTGAACATTCCTTCCCCATCCTCCTCATGATCTATGCATATGAGTAACCCCATCCACATGATCAATGTATGTGAGAATTCCTTCCCCCTCCTACATGTGATCTTTCATCGCAAATCGTTGCTGCTTTTAGTATCAAACTCTTACTTCCTTTTGCCCAATGCATCTTTCCAAACTCACTTGTAATCATTATTATCAATATATAATTTTAAAACTTCAATGGATATAACCTTTTGTAGAAGGATCTGATGGTGTTTTGAATTTCCTCAGGATCTGTTGTTATGTCTCCCTTTTCATTTCTGATTTTGTTGATTTGGATGCTATCCCTGTGCCCTCTAGTGAGTCTGGCCAAGGGTTTGTCTATCTTGTTGACTTTTTCAAAGAACCAGCTCCTGGTTTGATTGATTCTTTGGATAGTTCT
>LR751035.1:0-85856 GCA_902729485.2 Mus minutoides
ATATGAGGCTAAAACCCAAGGAGATAAGCTTTGGATTCATTTGTTGAAGAAAAGGAGAAATCTGGCAACATAGTGTCTGAGCAGCATGTTGCAAAGCTAAGAAGTAACAAATAAAAGGCATGAGAAAGGGAGACATATGGAGACACATCATCATTTGTCACTATGGACAGTATTAGAGCCTGAAAGGTTGGAAAAAAAAAAAGCTACAGAGTGAAACTGAGGGTCTATGAGACCCACATACTCTTAGTGATTCATTTTCCAATATTGCTACTGTAACAAAATACCTTTGAGTAGGGAATTTGAAAATAAGTGAAATGTATTACTCACAGCTCTGAAAGCTATCAAAATCAGGAACTGTGATGTCTGATGCATCTGTAGTTTTCATGAATGGAATTAGCAGGTTCCTTTAATGCTTAAAAGGCAGAAGTGCAAAAGATCAATTATCTGCTTTAGGCAGTTTCTAAAGGAACTAATGTCATCCATGAGGACTTACTCCAATCTCACAGTCGAATGCGACTGAACAGCTCCAGGCCTAAATGTAGAGGAGGATGCTATGATGTTCCTGTTTGGGATTATTTAAGTAAAGGAAAGCATACCCTGTTTTCTATACACTCTCTCACTTAAGACAAAGTCCTGGGCCCGTACTGTACAGAGGTGCTGTCAACTTCAAAGCCCCCAGACATTCATAGTTAATGAATATCACAAAGTTGTGGGCCTGAAAATGTCCATGATATTAGCACAAATTTCTATGTTCATTTGGAAAATTAGTAATTCTGAAAGATGTAAAGTATCACATTTAAAGTTAATTATATTTCCTTGAAGAAATTATATTACTTGGAATATTTTATGTTGAATTGAACTTGAATTACTTTTACTTGTGTCTCTTATCTTTTCTAAATGTACACATGAGAGAAAACAAAGTTGAATTGATGTCCAGCACCATGTATTTGTTAGAAAAGTGCCTTTTGAACTCTTTCTGTCTTCTGGGATATTAAAGAATGGTCACAGAGGACCATAAGATTCAGCATTTGCACACTATTATAGCTTCACCCCCCCATATTCCCAGGAGCACAGTGGTTTTATCAGTGCACCTAGACTCGTATGTTCTGCATCTAGGACATTATGGAGTTATTTCAACATAAGGCATGAGTGTAATTCAGAAACTTACCTGGAGATAAGCTATTATGTTTCAAAAGAAGGATGTTCTATTACAGTCTCAGCAGGAACACTTGCATGTACCCTTCTCTGACTAAAATTATTATATTTAATTCTCAATGCACTATTTGGAGCTTTATACTATAACACTTACTTTATATGTTCAAATTGTACATTTGCATTTTAATAATTTTCACAGTTCTAAGGGGAGAGACAGAAAGAGAGATATTTTTTGACATTTTAATTTTTATTACATAGTTTCTTCCTTTACCTTTCAAATGCTATCCCTTTTCCTAGTTTCCTTACCAAAAGCTCCCTATATCCTCCCACATGCCCTGTTCCCCAACCAACCCACTCCTGCTTCTTGGCCCTGGCATTCCCCTGTACTGGGGCATATAATCTTCACAAGAACAAGGGCCTCTCCTCCCTTTGATGGCTGACTAGGCCATTCTCTGCTATATATGCAACTAGAGAAAACAAGCTGGGGGTGAGGGGGAAGAGAAATTCTTAAAAAACATAGAAAAGGATTATATAGAAATACAACTCCATATGTTCATTTATTTCGATTTCAAACAATCATGATACTAAATGTGTTCAATATATACCATTGAATCAAAAAGTTTTAGTCAACTTCTCATTTTAAAGAAATTGGGACTCCTTTTATTCTATTAGGTTGCCTTGCCCAGCCTCTATACAAGTTATGCCTTGTCTTATTGCATCTTGTTTTGTTGTATTTGGTTATTGTCTCTTGGAGGCCTGCTCGTTTCTGAAGAGAAACAGAGAGGAATGGATCTGGGGGGAAAGGAATTTCAGGGAGCTGGGAAGAGTAGAGAGAGGGAATCAGTGATCTGGATGTATTGTATGAGAAAAGACTCTCTCTTCTTTCTTTCCTCCTTGTCCCTATTTTAAAACTTGATGAATAGAGGTGTGTTTCTCTTTCTCCACATCCTTGCCAGCATCTGCTGACACCTGAGTTTTTAATCTTAGCCAACCTGACTGGTGTGAGATGGAATCTCATGGTTGTTTTGATTTGCATTTCAATGATGATTAATGATGTTGAACTTTTTTATTTTTTTAGGTGCTTCTCATCCATTTGGTATTCTTCAGTTGAGAATTATTTGTTTAGTTCTGTACCCCATTTTTAAGAGGGTTGTTTTCTGAAGTCCAATTTCGTGAGTTCTTTATATATATTGGATATTAGCCTCCTATTGGATAAGGATTGGTAAAGATCTTTTCCCAATATGTTGGTTGCCTTTTGGTCTTTTTGACAGTGTCCTTTGCCATACAGAAGCTTTGCAATTTTATGAGGTCCCATTTGTTGATTCTCTATCTTAAGGCAAAAGACATTGCTGTTCTGTTTAGGAATCTTTCCCCTGTGCCCATATCTTCGAGGATCTTCTCGACTTTCTCCTATATAAGTTCCAGTATCTCTGGTTTTATGTGGAGTTCTTTGATCCACTTAGAATTGAGTTTTGTACAAGGAGATAAGAATGGATCAATTCCCATTCTCTACAAGCTAACCACTGGTTGCCTGTAAGCTGGTACAACCACTCTGGAAATCAGATTGGCAGTTCCTCAAAAAATTGGACATAGTTCTACAGGAAGATCCAGCAATACAACTACTAGGTATATATCCAGAATATGCTCCAACATGTAATAAGGATATACACTCCACTATGTTCATAGCAGCCTTATTTATAATAGCCAGAAGCTGGAAAGAACCCACATGTCCCTCAACAGAGGAATGGATACAGAAAATGTGGTACATTTACACAATGGAGTATTACGCAGCTATTAAAAACAATGAATTTATGAAATTCTTAGACAAATGGTTGAATCTGAAGGAAATCATCCTAAATGAGGTAACTTAATTGCAAAAGAGCACACATGATATGCACTCAATGATAAGTGGATATTAGCCCAGAAACTCAGAATCCTTCCTAGAAGAGGGAACAAAATACCCATGGAAGGAGTTACAGAGACAAAGTTCAGAGCAGAGACTGAAGGAGCAGCCATCCAGAGACGGCCCCACATGGGAATCCATCCCTTAAACCACCACCAAACCCAGATCCTATGGCAGATGCCAACAAGAGCTTGTAGACAGAAGCCTGATATAGCTGTCTCCTGAGGAGCTCTGCCAGTGCCTGGCAAATGCAGAAGTGAATGCTCACAATCATCCATTGGACAGAGCACAAGGTCTCCAATGAAGGATCTAGAGAAAGTACCCAAGGAGCTGAATGGTTTTGAAGCCCCATAGGAGGAACATCAATATGAACTAACCAGTACCCCAGAGCTCCTTGGAACTAAACCACCAATCAAAAAAACACATAGTGGAAATTGTGGCTCTAGCTGTATATGTAGCAGAGGATGGCCTAGTTGGTCATTGATGGGAGGAGAGTCCTTATGTCCTGTGGAGCATCTATGCCCCAGTATAGGGGAATGCCAAGTCCAGGAATGGAAGTGGGAGGGTTGGGAAGTAGGGGGAGGGGATAGAGGATAGAGGATATTCAGAAGGGAAACCAGGAAATGTAAATAAAGAACATATCTAATAAAAAAGTTGATGAATAATTTATTAGAATAAGAGTCAGTTACTTAAAACCTGGTACAGCCTTCTTATAGATATGTAGTTTTTTTTTTTCCTCCGTTCCCTATCCTCCTCCCCAACCTACCTCTCTCCAAGATCCACTCCTTCTCCATTTTCCTTCACAAAAGTTCACTTCTACCATAGATATCAGCTGTTCATGGCATAACAATTTATGGTTAGGTGAGTCACATAGCCTCAAATCAAGGCTGGAAGACATAATCCAGTAAGAGGAAAAGTGTCTCATGAACAGGCAAAAGAGTCAAAGACAGGGTCTTTGCAAATTTTTAAGCATACCACAAGAATACCAACTTATACAACATATTGTATATGCAGAGGTCCTAGCTCAGATCCATACAGGCACTGTGATTGCAACATCAGTGTTTCTGAGCACCTATGACCCTAGCTTAGTTGATTCTTTTGGGCATAGTTTTATGTTTTCAATTTAAAAAAGAAAAGAAAAGAAAAGAAAAGAAAAGAAAAGAAAAGAAAAGAAAAGAAAAGAAAAGAAATGAAACTTATACTCAAGGCACCAATTCTGGCAGTTAAAATCAATCCTAGTCAAATTCTATAATGTAAATATTTATACCCCATTCTATTGTTTTACCCTTTCAGTACCTATTAAATTATTACTCTTTAAGTAGTAAGTAAGCAATGAGCATAATCTCCCTCAAAATTTTAGCAGATTTAATTATACTGGATTTTGTGAAAATAAATGAAGAAAGAAAGAAAGAAAGAAAGAAAGAAAGAAAGAAAGAAAGAAAGAAAGAAAGAAAGAAAGAAAAGGTTATTAAAACACTAGACAGTGAGTTTCATACCTTTTCTACTAGAGTGGGCAAATAAAGTTACTGTGGAAGCATGGGTGTAGTATGAAACACTTGTTATTACAACTTAAGTTCCTTGTGTATTGCCTTTTAATTTTTATCCCTAATGATTCATTATGTGGCAGAGTATAATGAGATAAATAATAGATACATAAAATGTAAATTACTTAGCTACTGTTTTCTATACATTCATCCCAGATAATAACTACAAATATGGCTCAAAATTTCACCTAACATTGGCTCTACTTCTGTAGCCAGTAAAAACTGGCAGAGTGATATTCAGTTTTAAACAAAGAAATCAGTGTTCATATATTCTTACATATGTTGTTAATATTTAATAATGATAAAACACATGCATGAGACTTTGTTTTTTTGAATTATTTCTCAAACTGCCCACTTATTATCAAGCAATTTATGTTGAAACAAAGGAGAAGGAGCTGTGGTTGGTGGCATATGACTGACATCTCAGTTTACGAAGTACTTCAACTGATATTTTCCTTCTGGCCTTGATGCAATCTGTACCTACACTAGCCATATGTGAAAATAGAGAATGTAGTTTCAGGTATTGAAGAAGTGAATACCAGGTCAAAGGGCAGAAGACCGTAACGGGTATCAGGAAAGATAAGGGCTATAAGGACAGTGGACAATGAGAGATCCAGGTATTAGGTAGATGTCCAATGGATGACCCAAGTGTTAGTTACAATCTTCCCAAAGACTATCACTTAGGAAAAATTTAGCACTATCATTTTAGCAATAAAACATCCATGATTTAACAATTTTAATGTTTTTTTACAGATCATTCAAATCTGGTATTACAGATCTTTCTTTTGGATTTTCTGATTTATTCTTCTAATTGGTAAAATTATGCATTGGAACAACTAAAGTGTGGGCATGCAAACCCCTGCAAAGAAAAATATCTACAAATACAAAGTGAAATGGGAGCTTATGAAATTTATTAAGTATAAAAATTGGATAACACTATTAAGTCACATAGTGCTACATTTGAGCTTTGCTGACACAGTAGTAAAGCATGTTGTTCATTATGATAAAATTAATTTCTGTAATCTATGCTCATGGAGAAGAAAAGGAATTCTATATTGAGAGACTAGAAGCAATTAAAGATTAAACAGAATGGACTTTGTGGAGCAGAATAAATTTCAAGGTCCAATGTATAGGCAGTCTCTCAGATAAAAATCTTCTCATTAAATCAAAGTATTCAAATTTTCAGAGCAGAGTAAAAACAATGATTGTTCTAGCAAGTTTTTTGGTGAATCAGTCAACATAAAATGTAAAAGCAGCTTAAATACATGTGAATAGCTATGCTTGTGTGAGGACTTACTGTACCATCATCTGTAGCTCTAGTGTTTTTATGTCTTTATGACATTATCACAATAGTTACTAAGAAGAGATCATGTAAGCCATAATATGAAGTAAGGAAGTGAATATTGAGAACTAACATGCTGAATTGAATTAAATTTATTTAATTTCACTGTATTATCTGGTACAGCTAGACTTCCACCGATAGAAAGGAGGAGCTGCTAATTCTGAAATTTTCTCTCATGAAGCCAATTGGAAAATGTATTTTCATGTAGCAACACACAACAGTCCCCATTGCCAGTTAAAAGATATTCTAGTAGTTGTCATAATATCTCTATTTCAGCCTATTCCTTTACATACCACATTATCTTCTTTTTCATAGGCTTTGATTGGCCTTTAGTCCAACAGTCTAGCCAGACTAGACTAAAATCCAGTGAGCCCTGGAGATGATCTTTTCTCCATCAGCCTAATATTTGGATTATAATACCACTACATAGTGCATATTTTAGAGGGGAGTAAGAATGGAGCTCAGTTCTATATACTTAAGATGTAAGCAGTTTACTGAGCTTCCCCTCGAGCCTGGAAAATATAATTTTAATATAAGAAAACTTGATATTTTATAATTCAGTTAATCATTTATATGGTTTTATGATTTCCATCTAAGATTCTTAAGTAATGATTGACTGTGTTCACTGTGCATTTTATATGGGGGTTTTCATCAGTTTGGCGACTTCAGCTGCTTTATCCTTCAAATTTTTCCAGTTCCCTCTTGTTTAAAGATGTTACTGATCAAGAGAGTTTCACTGTGGCTACTTAATCATGTTTCCATATCGGCTTCCTGGTATTTTATCCATTCCCTTAATGTCTTATTTGAATTTTGTCAGTTTTGTATTGAGTAATTGATGTGTGTGTGTGTGTGTGTGTGTCTGTGTCTCTGTGTGTGTATGTGTCAGAGAAGGGAAAGAGAGAGTAAGAGAGAGAGCAAGAGAGAAAGATTGAATGTGAGTGTAAGGTTAAAAAGTATTTTTGTGTGATTATCATAAAAACCCCTCTGTTGCTATCTTCACAAGAAATTGTGTGAGCTGATATTATTAACTTTGTAGATGAGAACTACACAATGGTGAGTCATTGTCCTCAAATATAATAAACAATAGCACCAATTACAACTATTTATACTGTGTGTCAAATTAATTGTACTAGTATTTACTTTTAAGGTTTTTGAATTTTAACTTTATGCTATCATTAAATTCAGTTGATAAACACCATTACAGTAATGCACACTTAAAAATATTTTTATATAATTACCCATTCAATGAATCCTATCCAGGCTTGTGCTTCAGTGTCACTGTTCAGCATGATTTCATCTCCTCTCGAAACCTTCCCTTTTGTGTTTCCAGTATGGAAGAATATAAAGGCAAAAAATCCCCTTCCTTTTTTTTTTTTTTTTGTTTGTTTGTCAGAGAAAATACCATGCTTTTAGTTTTGAAAGTCAAATATATTTATTCTTTTCTAGAAGTAGTTTTTTTTAATTATTTTCCCCTGCATTGTAAAATATTGATTCACAGTTTTTACTTTCTTATATTTCATTAATATAACATAATATTTTCATGCACGGATGACATGAGACTTTGTTCCCTCTTGCAAAGCTCCTCATATACTTTCATGGCACTTATCATCTTAGCTACTTTTAACTCCTTATTTAGATCTTTTACTCATTTCATTTTTGCTTAAGATTTCTAGGGAAAACTCCATTTCATCATCTCCTGCCACTATATTTGTGGGAAACATATTGTGTTCTTGTGATGCTTTTAAAGTTTTCTTTATCTCTAAATATTGAAATTTAATGACAGCATTTGCATGTGAACAATTCCAGCTTTTAGGGTCATTTTAACTTCCTATTCCAAGAAGGCCATTTGTCTCCTAGATTAAGATATATTTAGCTATTTTGTAGCCTTGCAATTTTTTCTCCTTTTCAAATTTTCATGTGTGTGAATATGTATGTTTATGCATATTTTGCATATATATGGCAAGGGATGTGTGTGTGTGTGTGCATGTGTGTAAACCATTAGTTAATTACAGGAATCATCCTTTATTAATATACATCCTCTTTTTCAATCAAATTCCATTATTACCAATAGGGCATCTCTGCCTGGCCAGCTTGTACTATCTCTATTTTCTGCAGCCTGGATTATGGGCATAACACCATACCAATCTGGTCTGTGCATGAATATCCAGGGATTTGAAATCCAGTTATCATGATTATAAGTTTGTGTGTCTGAACCACTTTAACCACTATGCCATCTCCTTAGCCCCATTGTCTATTTAAATAACGCTTCCACTTATTTATTCTTCTATACTCCTTGTGAGACTCATATAGTTTGTTCATTGATCAACCTGGTGTGCTCTATAAATCCCATACATATTCTTAAAATATTTTAATATTTTATTGTCTCTCTTTCTTAAGAAGCAGATGAGTTTTTAATTTTTGTCTTTGGGTCACAGGTACTTCTTCTGCATAACCTACCCCACTATTGAACATCAGCTCTCTAATCTCCAAACACACACACATGCACATGCACACACACAGAGAGACACACACACATACAGAGACTTGTGTATACATGCACACACAAATACACACTGATGCACAAACACACATATATAAAGGCACACCCACACATGCACAAAAACATGCATACAAGCATGCACATAATAGAAGTATAAGTAGAAAAACACACACATAACACATACCCAAGTACACACAAATTCATATAAAAGCACACACATGCACAAACACATATATGCAGAAATGCTCAAAAACATACACAAGTCAAACAGACACACAAATTCATGAACACACATATATAAGCACATCTCCACATACCCAAACATACCCACATACTCATACACCATACACCAATACAATTCTCTTCAATAAGACCTTGTGATTCCTTTCGCTTGAATTACTTTTCTATCTTCAATATTTTTTGGTTCAAGGAGTTGTGTAGGTGTTGTCTTCAGCAGAAGATTGTTACTGTCAGTTTGTGGAGAGCAACTAATAAATAGCCTTGGGAAAATAGCCTTGGTTGCTTGGGGAATTTATTCGAGTCCCTTTGGATAAAAATTTTATTAGATATAATCCTCTCCTGGCAGTAGAAGCTTTATTTGGTAACAAGAGATGTCTAGTTGGGATTCTTCCCCATTATTTGGCAATTTCATTTAGATCCCATATACACACATATCCAGATAGGGGGAGAGAAAGAGAGAGAGAGAGAGAGAGAGAGAGAGAGAGAGAGAGAGAGCAGCTTCTATTCTATTAGGTTTTCATACAACCCCTCAAATGACCCACAGTCTCTTCCCCTATTCCCTGCCACACCCCCACTTTCCTCTCTCCATTTGGTCCTTCCATCTATGTATTGCTACAGGATCCATTATTCCTTTAAATTCCCCTACTCTATACCTACCCTATATAATTTGATGGATTTTAGCTTGCTTATTGAAGAGCTAACAGCTGATATCCACATATAAATTACTACATACTTTTTAATTTGTTTGGTCATTTCAGTTCATAGTGGTTACCTTTGTATGATTTTTTTGTCTAGCTCTATTTAGTCTGTTGAAATGTTCATATTATTTTCTTTCCTTTCATTTTGTCTATTGAAAATATATTATTTTCTCATTCAGTATATGCTGATTATATTTTCGTTATTCTCTATTCTTCCCAGTTCCTCACAATTTCTCATTACTGCTGGATCTACTCCATCTCTGTCTCTCATTAGAAAAAAAGTTGGCTTCTAAGACATAACAGTAAACATGGAAAAATAACATATAACAAAATGAAGCAAAATCCATCATATCAAAATTGAACAAGGCAACCCAAAACAAGATAAATAGTCCTAAAAGAAGGCAGAAGAATCAGAGACCCACTATCCATATTAGCATTGTAGATATGGCTGCTGTGTCATAAGTTTGTCATTGGGTGGCAGAGAGAACAGAGGATATGTCTAAGCCCAGTGTTCTGACCTATGAACATCTAAATGATTAGGAGCCTAACACTCCCTAAAATGGTCTGCTGAGACAACCACCTGTATGAGGCTAGGAACAGAGAGAGGAAGCTAGCCTAAGATAGCACCAGTTATGTGCCAGGCAGGCATGGATGGGCTACAATGATGGGGAGCAATCCCAAGACTGACTGAAACAACCTGTCTGAGACCATGGGCCACAGGCAGGAATAAGACTGAGACAGACAATCCTTGCAAGCGATGGCTAGTTAAGGAGTAAGCATAAGATGACCACCATACTGGTGCCATAGGGGTCATACAAGGTGTTAAAATGAGATGACTGCCCAGCTGGTACCATGAAGGTCTAGTGAAGATTGCCAAAAATGACCCCTGCCTGGTGCCATAATGCATTAGTGTGGCATAGTATTATGGAAACCACTCCTTAGATGACTTCAGACACTCAAAGATCCAGGAACCAATAAGAAGAGCAACTAAGTTTTGGAGAAATGGAAGAGAAAGAGTAAAAGAAGGGTGTGGGCACAATGAAGGGAAGCAGAACTGGAGACTTGAGGATAATGAGGACAGCTTGATGTGAGTAGCCAGTTATGCCATTTTAGACCATAGTGGGGTTCTAGCTTTTGCTGCCACCAGGGGACACATCTGGCTCTGTGGCTCTGAAGCAGCAAGGCTCTGTTAACAGCAATGGGCAGGTAGATAACCCTGGTCTGGGATGCCACACATCAGGAACATGGTGATGTCTTAGGGTTGTGCAAACTGGCCCCACTCCTTACCTGGACAGCATGGGTAAACTGGCCCTGAGGGCATGATAAAAGGAAAGCTGACTGCATACCTGGTCAGCTTCCATACAGGAGAGCAGGCTCTTTACTTCACAGGGCAACAGAGTAGAGTTAACCCTGGTTGTGGGATGAACTGGCCCAGAGCATGGGAGAACTGTTCCTACCACTTGCCTGCCATGAGGTGACATGGGTATAAAAGAGATGCTCCACTTACCCATTGTCACCTACAGTAGGCAGAAGAGCTGACCCAGAGGTCATAAAAGTGGAATATCTGGTCCACCCACTCATCTGCTGCAGCCCTTGAGAAAGTAGAACCTGTACCTCACATGAACAGCACAGTGGAGCTAAATCTGGACATAGAGGTTGCTGGTAAGCCAGCTCCAAGTGTGTGAATATGCATCTTGTGTGCTGGAAAGTAGTACCAATAAAGAAGAGTTCCCCTCCTACCCTCAATCATCTCTAGCCATCTGTGGCAGGCTGGAGATCTGGCCCCCAGGGTCAGGAGTGTTGGAGAGCTGACCACACCAGGTGCAACACTTGGGAGAATGGGCCCTATACCTTGCCTTAGCAAAAAGATAGAGAAGGTCAGGGTTGTGAGTGAATCAGCCAGGAAAGCAGGAGTGCCCAGGAATGACCACCTCAAATACTTCTCAGGACCAGATCCAGACCTTTGAATTGGCCCTCTCCAACATCTATCCAATCAACTGCTGGGATGCATAAAGGGACATTCCTAAAGCTCAAAACCAATAGGTCACTATGACACAGGTCAACAATAGACTATCCAAGAGAAGACTATCCCAGTGAAGTTCCTCAAAGGATAGCATAGCAAAGGCCAGAGGTTTAGTATCATTTTAATGAGTAAAGAGCATTTACAAGCAAAGAAGTGTGGACAAAATGATACTATGAGACATAGAACACTTCCATAGCATTTTCCTCTCTGTTGAAAGTCTGAAAGTGTGGAAGATGTGTATGTGAGGAGAGAGAGATAATTGGGATGCATAATGTGACATTCAAAAAGTGCCAATAAAATGTAAGTAAGAGAGAGAGAGAGAGAGAGAGAGAGAGAGAGAGAGGAAGGAAGGCAGGCAGGAAGGAAGGAAGGAAGGAAGGAAGGAAGGAAGGAAGGAAGGAAGGAAGGAAGGAAGGAAGGAAGGAAGAAAAGAAGGAAAGAAAGATAAGGAAGAAGTAGGAGACCCACTTATCTTCACACTCAGGTGTCTCATAAAAATATTGTGATAGTTTAAATGTAAATGGACCAGGGAATGACACTACTCTCTGGGAGCCAGTCTTCAACTAGTGACCTGCAAATGAAAATTCAGAGCCTTCAGCAACAGCTGCATCATGCCTGCTTGGTTGCTGATGATAGTGGATTGAACCTTTGAACCTATAAGTCATCCCCAGTCAAATGTTGTCCTTAGAAGAGTTGTGTAGGTCATGGAGTCTATTCATAGCAGTAAAACCATAACTAGAAGATTCCAGTGTATTGGAAATGCCAGTACAATCAGATGATCATCAAGAACTGCAGCATCAGTTAAGTCAACCAGAGCCTAGAGTGCTACAGAGGGCAGAGATTAAGAAGTTATCCAAGCCCTTTAAAGGCGCCCTTAAGGTCATATGTGGATCTCAGACATTGAAACAACTCACAGTAATGTTGAAGTTGCCTTGGAGACTCCAAGATGTTCTATATGCATGGAATATTTGGTGAGAGAAGCTGATAACAGGCAGTGAAACCAGCCCAGGGGGGAAAAAGGTTGCTGTAGTCAAAAGGGATGAAAAAGGAACTGGAGATCTGAAGACTGCTCTGACATCATACATGAAGATACAGTTTAAAGTTTGTTCAGCTCATTTCCTGTCTTGCTGGTTATAGTTCAGTGATTAGATGAATCTCAGAAGAGACTTTGAATTTAGGACTTTTAACATTGTTGAGACTGCTATAGACTGTGGGGACATTGGGAGTTGGACTAAATGTATTTTTTATTATGCTATGGCTAGGTAGTTCTTCCCCCATAGTTGTGATTCATGTGTTTGAATAAGCCTGTGGGGGCCAGAGGTTAGAATGTGATGTTCTGAATATGCTTGTCCCAGGGAGTGGCACAATTAGGTGTGGCCTTGTTGGAAAAGTTGTGACTTTGTTGGAGGAAGTATGCCAATGTGGGTGTGGCCTTCAGGACACTCATCGTAGCTCCCTGGATGCCAGTCTTCTCCTCCTGGCCTTCAGATGAAGATGTAGAAGCCTCAGCCTCTTCAGCACCAAGCCTGCCTGGAAGCTCACATGTTCCCACCTTGTTGATAATGGACTGAATCTCTGAAGATATAAGCCAGTCCCCATTAAATATTGGCCTTATAAGAGTTACATTGGTCACGTGTCTGTCCACAGCAGTAAAATCTTAACTAAGAGTTATATTAAGATAAAATCTATAATACACACACAAAGGACCTGGACAAGAACCATGTAGTCCATGCATTTTTTTTTTTTTATTATGTGACTGTGGATTCATCTGTATCTTGTTTAGTTGATTTAGTGTTATAATTAAAGTCTGGGATCTACCTCCATTCCCATGCTCCTAGAAATCAGACTCAGATTCAAAATATATTTACAAATACCTTGGCCATATAGATAGGCTCTTTTCAGACTATATCATAACTTAGATAACCCAGTGATTTTAGCTTACATTCTGTCACATGGCACATTACCTATTCTCAAGTATCATGCATCTGTCCCCTTACATATTCCTGGGCAGATCTTCCCAAGCTTGGCTCTATTCCAGAATTCTTTCTCCCTCCCAGATGTCCCACCTCCCATTTTGGCCCAAGTCATAGTCCATGGTTAGTTTTTACTTGACAGGTGATGCATCCATACAATATATAGAGTACTCCGTCTTCCTGCCTCCATCCTCTGGTTCTAATCGTCTTTTTAGGTCCTCTTACATGGGATTCCATGAGCTCCAAAGGGAATGTTTTACTGGACACATACCATTTATATATTCTCTCCACACAGGGTCTAAGTATGAGTCACTGCATCTGTTCCTATCTGCTGTCAGGGAGCTTCTCTGATGATGACTGAATAAGACACTGACTAATGAATATGGCTGAATATCATTGTGACTACGTAATATCCCATTGTTTGAATGTATGAGATTATTTAAAAATCCATTTATCAATTGATGAAGATTGAGGCATATTTCAATTTCGGGTTATTCTGAATAGAACAGCAATGATCATGGATGAGCAAGTATCTCTGTAATGGTATGAAGTGTACTTTGGATAGATAAATGTCCAAGATTGGTAAAGTTGGATCTTGAGATAAATCACTTTCAGTTAATTAGTTAATTAATCAATTAATCTCTACAATAATTCTTCAGATTTTGGAAATGTCCATACTAATTTCCACACTGGTCGTAGAAGTTTGAACTACCACCAGCAATAGATTAATGTTCCCCTTATTCCACAACCTGGCCAACCTGAGCTGTCATTTGTTTCATTAATCTTGGCCAAATTTCCTGATGTAAGATGAAAACTTTATTTTGATTTGTAATACATTGATAATCAAGTATGCTAAACATTTATTTAAGTGCTTCTTGGTCACTTGTGTTTTCTCTTTTCAGAATTCCCTACTATGTATGTACCTCAGTTTTAAATCTGTTTTTTTTTATATATATATAACTTGATATCCAGGTTGGATTCCTTAGATATTTTAGGTATTTTGGGTTTATCACAAGTGTAATTGCTAGATATTTTGTCATTCTGCCTTTCACTGTCTGAATGATGATTTTTTTCCATACAGAAGCTTTTCAGTTTCAAGAGGTCCTAATTATTAATTGCTTTGATTACTGTTTGTACAATCTGTAGTCTATTCAAAAAGCTACTCTCTAAATTCAAGACTATTTCCCAATTTTGCTTCTGTCAGATTCAGTGTATCTGTTCTTATGTTGAGGTCTTTAATCAATTTTAAGATGAGTTTTGTACAACTCTAATAAGTATGGATATTTGTGCATTCATCTTCATGCAACAATCTAGTTTGATAAACACAATTTGTTGAAGATGCTGTCTTTGTCCAAAGTTAATTTCTGGTTTCTTAAAATATCAAAGTCATATATCCATAGATTAAGTTCTTATGTCTAAGGCTTAAGTTCAATTTCAATGATTAATATCTGGTTTTGTGCAAATGTCATGCTGCATTTATTACTATAGCTCTGTAGAACATTTTGAGATCATCATTTGGATGATGATATCTACAACAATTCTTTTATTATTCCCAAGTATTGTTTATTAGAAATTGTCCCTTTTAAGTTCTGTGAAGAATTGTAATTTTGATGGGTATTGCATTGAGTCTGTAGACAGCTTTTGGGAGAAAAGCCTTTTTTATGTATTGATCCTACCAATCCATGAACATAGAACATCTTTCCATCTTCTGAGATATTCTTCCCTTTATTTTTTCTATGCCTAATATAGTTTTATCATTCAATTTTTTAGTGCGTTGTTACAGTTACCCACCAAATCTTATATTATTAGAAAATGTTTGAAAGTTATTATATCCTCATTTCTTTCTCGGGGTGTTTATTATTTGTATACAGGAGGACTACTGGTTTTGTTTTTTTGTTTTTGTTTTTTTTTTTCTTTTTAGTTACTTTTGTGTGCAAGTACTTTGCTGAATGGGATTTTCATCCATGTTTCAACTGGATGTCTTCGTATGTTACAATAATATCATCTGGAAATATAGATACTTTCACTTCTTCTTTTCCTATTTGAATCCTCTTGATTTAATTCAATTGTTTTATTGATTTAAGACTTCTCGTGTTCAATAGAAAACATATAGAGAGAATAGAAAATTTTTCTCTTGTTACAAGTTTTAGTGGAAATGTTTGGATTTGTCTCTGTTTAGGTTAATAGGCTATAGGCTTATTGTAAATCATGTTTATGACGATTGTGTTTGTCTGTTGTATCAATAGTGTCTCTAGGATCCTTATCATTAATGGGTATCAGAGTTTGCCAAAGGCCTCATCTATATCTAATGAGATGATCATATGCTTTTTTTCTTTTAAATTGGTTTATAAGTTGCATTGCAATTATTAATTTACATATGTTGAACCAACCTTGTAATTTACTAATCATAGTGAGTGATATTTTGACATGTTTCTGGACTGAATTGGCAAGTATTTTTGGGATATCTTTTGCATCTTTGTTTTAAAGGAAATATGTCTCTAACTCTCTTTCTTTGTTGGCTCAATATGTGGTTTATGTATCAGGGAAACAGTGGGCTTATAAAAATGGATAATATTCCATTTGTTCTTATTTTGTGGAATAAAGTTATAGAATATTGGTGTTAATTATTTTTTGACAAATTGGTAACCTTTTGCACCAAAGCCAACTGTCCCTGGGCTTTGGTGGTTTGGAAACTTAATTATTGCTTCTGTTTCATTAGGGGGATAGATCTATGCAAACTGCTTACCAAACCTTAATTTAACTTTTGTAGGTAGTACAAATGGCTGTCAGCACCTCCAGGCAAACCAAGCAATGGCAAGTTCCACCCTGCTCCCTCTATACTTTATTCTCCAGTCCACAGGAATGCTTGCATACCTGGAGATCTGTTGCCACCAGGGACATGTCAAGATACCCATTCTCAATCCTGTGCCAGCTGAGTTCCAGAATAACTCTAGCAGCCATGATGTGTCTATTCACCCCATATGCCAAAGTTCTGCCTGCAACCCAGGTGGCCTGTTGCCACTTGGGACAACCAGGTCCCTCATCCACATTCCCCTGCCCACAGAGTCCCCTGACAAGCCCAGAAGCTAGGTCTGCTGGGGCACATTTGTCCTGCATCTTCCCATCTATCCCTCTCACTGCAATCCCAGAAGCCTGCAGCCAAGAGGGACCACCAATTCTGTCTGCATCCTTGAAGGACTTCTTCCACCAAGGACAAACAGAGGCTTAGCCACCAGGAACTGGAAGCTCTGCCTGAATCCCTAAAAGCATGCTGCCACCCAGGACAACCAGCTCTACCTAAAGCCTAGATATCTACTGCCATCAGAGAATACAAGCTCTGCCTATATCCCCAGAGACCCATTGCCACTTGGGATAACCAGCTCTATCTGCAATCCCAGAGACCTGATGCCATCAGGGACCATTAGGTCTGTCAAAAAAACAGCACAAGAACATAGTCAACAAAAGCCTGGGTAATATGACATCAGAGCCCAGCCTTGCTATGACAGCAAACCCTGAATACCATAACACACCTGAAGTGCAAGAAAATTACTTTAAATCCAATTTAATGACAATGATTGAGTCTTTTAAAAAAGGAAGTGAAGGAATCCCTTAATGAAATTCAGGAAAACACAATCAACCAGGTATAGGACTTTCAAGAAAAAAAGAAAAAGAAAAAAATAATGTAATTTAAAATACAATTAAAGAGGTAAAGGAAATGAGTAAAATTGTTAGAGACCTGAAATGGAAATTCAAGTAATAAATACATCACAAACTGAGTCAATCTTAGAGAAGAAAAAACTAGAAAACAAGACAGGAACTCTAGATGAAAGCATTACCCAAAGTGTACAAGAGCTGGACAAGAGAATCTCTGGAATAGAAGGTACTATAGAAGAAACAGATACATTAGTCAAAGGAAATGCTAAATCAAAAAGGTTTCTAACACAAAACACTGAGGAAGACTGGGACAATGTGAAAGGCCAAAATAATAGGATTAGAAGATTCTCAGATCAATGGCCCAGAAAATATCTTCAACAAAATCATACAAGAAAACTTTGCTAACCTAAAGAAACAGATGGCTATAAATATACAAGAAGTTTAGAGAACAGCACATAGATTGGACTAAAAAAGAAACCCCACAACCACCACATAATAGTAATCAAAATACTAAATTTAGAGAACAAAAAAATTATTAAAAGCTATGTGGGAAAATGGCCAAATAACATATAAACATACACCCATCAGAAATATACCTGACTTCTCAATAGAGACACTAAGAATTACAAGGGCCCAGGCAGATGTCTTGTAGACCATAACAGACCTCAGATGTCAGCCTACTGTACTAACTTAGCAAAACTTTCCATCACTATAGATGGAGAAATAAGATATTTCATGAATAACAACAAACTCTTTCTACTAATCCATCCCTATGTATGATACTAGAAGGAAAACTCTTACTTGAGGAAAGTAAAAGCATCCAAGGAAACAAGAAATTTATAAACCCATACAAATAATATTAAAAGATTATAACACAGAGAGAGGGGGGAAGAGAGAGACATATATACACACATGCACTACTATCACAAATATCAATATCACAGAAATTAACAATATTTGGTCAATCATATGATGGATATTAATAGTATAATATTAAAAGAAGCACAGATTCATTTTTAATTAAATGTTAGTCTGGGTCTTTTTATTAGAAAATTGTGATCATGAATGTTGAGAGCTATCAATAAACAAAGTATATTGATTGCTATTATTTTGTTGTGGTGGTAGTGTATCCTCTTTTGATTTTCTCATTTGTGATTATTTATAGCTCATGTATATTGGCTGTGGCTAACCTCTTCAGGCTGAATTTTTCCTTTTAGAACCTTAAATCAGGAGACAGCAGACACTGGCAAGGATGTGGAGGAAGAGGAACACTCCTCTATTGCTGGTGGGATTACAAGCTGGTACAACCACTCAGAAATCAGTTTGGCGGTTCCTCAGAAAATTGGACCTGAAGACTATGCATACCACTCCTGGGCATATACCCAGAAGATGCACCATCATGTAATAATGACACATGCTCTACTAAGTTCATAGAAGCCTTATTTATAATAGCCAGAACCTGGGAAGAACCCAGATGTTCCTCAAAAGAGGAATGGATACAGAAAATGTGGAACATTTACACCATGGAATACTACTCAGCTATTAAAAACAATGAATTTATGAAATTCTTAGGCAAATGGTGGGATTTGGAGGATATCATCCTGAGTGAGGTAATCCAATCACAAAAGGACACACATGAAATACACCCAGAAGCTCGGAATACTGAAGATATAATTCACAAACCACATGAAACTCAAGAAGGAAGACCGAAGTGTGGCTACTTTGATCCTTCTTAGAAGGAGCAACAAAATATGGAAGGAGTTACAGAGACAAAGTTTGGAGCAGAGAATGAAGGAATGACCATCCAGAGAGTGTCACACCTGGGGATACATCCCATATATCAAACCCAGACACTATTTTGGATGCCAACAAGTGCTTACTGACAGGAGCCTTATATAGCTGTCTCCTGAGAGGATGTGCCAGTGCCTGACAAATATAGAAGTGGATGCTCACAGCCATGCATTGGATTGAGCACAGGGTCCCCAATGAAGGAGCTAGAGAATGTATCTCATGAGATGAAGGGGTTTGCAGCCCCATAGGAGGAACAACATGAACTAACCACTACCTCCAGAGCTCTCTAGGACTAAACCACCATCACAGTAAACACATGGTGGGACTCATGGCTTTACCTGCATATGTAGTAGAGGATGAACTATTCAGTCATGAATGGAAGGAGAGGCCCTTCATGATGGGCAGGTTGGTAAAAAAGTAGAGGGGGGACAGGATAGGGGGTTTAGGAGGGGAAATCTGGAAAGGGTATAACATTTGAAATGTTAATAAAGAAAATATCTAATAAAAAAAGAACCTTCTCTAGGGCTGATTTTCTACCTAGACACTGCTTAAATTTTGTTTTATCATGCTCTTTCTATTCTCATCTCTTGTGACTGAACATTTCCCTTGGTGTTTGTACAACATCACACCTTAACTTTCTGATTTTGGAATCTACATTGAGAAGTCAAGTGTTATTCTAATGTCTAAACTTTGAACTTTTAATTTTTTTTTTTTTTAGGTGTTTAGAGACAGGGTTTCTCTGTGTAGCCCTGGCTGTCCTAGAACTCACTTTGTAGACCAGGCTGGCCTCGAACTCAGAAATCTGCCTGCTTCTGCCTCCCAAGTGCTGGGATTAAAGGCATGTGCCACCATGCCCGGCTCTCTTTTTTCTGTAATATAGTGTCCTGACTGTTATATGCAAAGTAGAATTCCTTTTCTGGTCCAGTTTATTTGCTTTTGTGCATGCTTCTTGTACTCTTATAGTTTTCTTCTTCTTAAGGACAGATGGATTTTCTGCTCTGATTTTGCTCCAACTATTTTTTGTTTTTTGACAAAGGATTTTTCTCCTTCCACTATTTTTATTATTCATATATTTGGTCTTTTCATGGTGTCCCAGATTTCCTGGATGTTTTATGTCTAGATATTTTACATTTACTGTTTTATTTGACAGAGATTTTGATATCTTTTATCTTTAGAGTCTGAGATTCTTTCTTCTATATATTGCATTCTGTTGTTGAAGATTGCTCCTGAAGTTCCTGTTTGAGATACTAAAATTTTCATTTCCAGTTTTACCTCTTGTTGAGGTTTTTTTATTGATTCCATTTTCACTTTTGTGTCTTGAACAGTTTTATTTATTTCCTTTTACTCTTTGTGTTTCAATCAGTTTCTTTAATGGACATATTCATATCCTATTTAATGAACTAGAGAATATTAATAATAGCTATTTGAAAATATTCATTTTCTTGTTAAGCTATATTGGATTTCTCCAGGCATACTTTTCTAGGGTTGTTGGGTGTCTAGTGAAGACATATTGTCCTAGCTATATTTGATTGTTTTTTGTTTTTGTTTTTATGCTGGCATCTAGGCATCTGGGGTTTGAGGTTACTATAATTCTAGGTATTCATATTTGATCTTGTCTTTGTTGGGGTTTGAGGTTACTATAATTCTAGGTTGTTCATATCTGATCTTGTCTTTGTTGGGTGGTTATTCTGTTCTTGGATAATAATTTTCCTCTGTGTTTCAATGATAATTATGATAGCTCTGAAATACCTGGTAAGGAATGCTCCTGAGATGCTGCTAGGTGTGTGTAATGGGGCTACTACCTAGAATATGTTTCTAGGTACTGAGATATGTCAGTAATTAACAGGCAAACATTTGACAGAGAGTTTCCTGGTGGTGCCTGTACAAGTTCATGTCTAAAATGGCTATATTTGTAAAGAAAAGGAAAAGGAGTTGTTATACTGGAATTTCTTCAGGACTGTACTTCCAGTTTTCCAAGACGATATTATACAATTGATTTACACCAGGTGATTTAGACTTACTCAGGAGACTTTCTAAGACAGGAGAAGAATGGATAACTATTTAAAGGACATGAAACCAAATTCTACAATAAAAGAAATTCAACATTTTCTACTATAGACACCATGATTTCTACAATGTTATATCAAGTTTCCATTCACCAACAGAGGTAATTCAAACATTTTTGTGTTCTTTGTACAACACTGAAAATATATTCATTACTAAGCAAAAATTTGACAACAATAATCAAACAAAGCAAACAAACTCTCTTGAGATGCACCCCATGTAAGGATGGAAGAAGAAAACTAAACCCAGAAACAATTTTTTCATCCTCTACATGATAATGTGTCCCATTTTGCTATTCTTTTAAATGTATCATACATACACACATATTAACAATAAATCAAATTTTTAGAAAAAAGTCTCCTTTTGACATTTTTAGTTACTTCAACATGACATTCATACTGGATTATTTTTGGAATAATTCAGTTTAGAAATACTGACAAAATAAAATGAGAACTGGAGGAATCAGCATCCCTGACCTCAAGCTGTACTACAGAGCAGTAGTGATACAAACTCGATGGTATTGGTATAGAGATAGACATGTTGATGAGTGGAAGAGAATTGAAGACCCAGAAATAAAACCACACACTTACCATCACTTGATCTTTGACAAAGATACAAAAATATACAATGAAAAAAAAAAGTATCTTCAATAAATGGTTCTGGTCTAACTGGCTGCCTGTATATAGAAGAATTAAAATAGACCCATTTTTGTCACCTTGTACAAAGCACAAGTCCAAGTGGATCAAGGACATCAACATAAAACCAGATACACTGACTCTAATAGAAGAGAAAGTGGGAAAGAGCCTTGAACTCATTGGCACAGGAGAAAATTTTCTGAACAGAACTCCAATGGCTCATGCTCTAGGATCAAGAACTGATAAATGGTACCTCATAAAACTGGAAAGCTTCTATAAGGCAAAGGACATAGTCAATAAGACAAATCGGTAAGCTACTGATTGGGAAAAAATTCTCACTAACCCTACATCTGATAGAAGGCTAATATCCAAAATATATAAAGAACTCAAGAAGTTAATCACCAAAAAAACCAAACAACCCAATAAAAAAAATGAGGTATAGAACTAAACCAAGATTTCACAACAGAGGAATTGTGAATGGCTGAGAAAGACCTAAAGAAATGCTCAAAGTCTTTAGTGATCAGAGAAATGCAAATCAAAATGAACCTACAATTCCACCTTACACCAGTCAGAATGGTTAAGATGAAAACCTCAGGTGACAACACATGTTGGAGACGATGTGAAGAAAGAGGAACACTCCTCCATTGACAGTGGGATTGCAAACCAGTACAAACACTCTGGAAATCAAATGGAGGATCCTCAGAAAATTGAAAATAGATCTCCCTTAAGACCCAGGATAGCACTCTTAGGACTATACCCAAATATGCCCCACGAGGCCACAGGGGCAACTGTTCCACTATGTTCATGGAAGACTTATTTTTGATAGCCAGAAACTGAAATAACCTAGATGTCCCACGACAGAAGAATGGATACAGGAAATGTGGTTCATTGATACAATGTAATGCTACAACAAACCCATAGCCAACATCAAAATAAATGGAGAGAAGCTGGAAGCAATCCCACTAAAATCAGGGACCAGACAAGGCTGCTCACTTTCTCCCTACCTATTCAATATAGTACTTGAAGTCCTAGCCAGAGCAATTTGACAACAAAAGGAGATCAAGAGGATACAAATTGGAAAGGAAGAAGTCAAAATATCACTATTTGCAGATGATATGATTCTATATATAAGTGACCCTAAAGATTACACCAGAGAACTCCTAAACCTGATAAACAGCTTCAGCGCAGTAGCTGGATATAAAATTAACTCAAATCAGTGGCCTTTCTCTACACAAAAGATAAACAGGATGAGAAAGAAATCAGGGAAACAACACCCTTCACAATAGTCACAAATAATATAAAATACATTGATGTGACTTTAAAGAAGGAAGTGAAAGATCTGTATGACAAGAACTTCAAGTCTCTGAAGAAAGAAATTGAAGAAGATCTCAGAAGATGGAAAGATCTCCCATGCTCATGGATTGGCAGGATTAATATATTCAAAATGGCTACCCTGCCGAAAACAATCTACTGATTTAATGCAATACCCATCAAAATTCCAACTCAATTCTTCAAAGAATTAGAAAGGGCTATTTGCTATTTCATCTGGAATAATAAAAAACCTAGGATAGCAAAAACTATCGTCAACAATAAAAGAACCTCTGGTGGAATCACCATGCCTGACCTCAAACTGTACTACAGAGCAATTGTGATAAAACAAACAAACAAACAAACAAACAAACAAACAAACAAAAAAACCCTGCATGGTACTGGTACAGCAACAGACAGGTAGATCAATAGACAGGTAGATCAATGGAATGGAATTGAAGACCCTGAAATGAACCCACATACCTGTGGTCACCTTATCTTTGAAAAGGGACCTAAAACTATCCAGTGGAATAAAAAAACAGCATTTTTAACAAAGGGTGCTGGCACAACTGGCTGTCAACATGTAGAAGAATGCTAATTGATCCATTCCTATCTCCTTGTACAAAGCTCAAGTCTAAGTTGATCAAAGACCTCCACATTAAACCAGAGACACTGAAATTCATAGGGGAGAAAGTGGGGAAAACCCTTGAAGATATGGGCACAGGGGTAAAATTCCTAAACAGATCACCAACGGCCTGTGCTGTAAGATCACAAATCGACAAATGGGACCTTATAAAATTGCAAAGCTTATGTAAAGCAAAAGATACTGTCAATAAGACAAAAAGGCCACCAAGGGATTAGGAAAGAATTTTTACGTATCCTAAATCTGATAGGCTAATATCCAATATTTATAAAGAACTCAAGAAGCAGAACTCCAGAAATTTAAATAACCTCATTAAAAATGGGGTACAGAGCTAAACAAAGAATTCTCAACTGAAGAATGCCAAAGGGCTGAGAAGCACCTTAAAAAATGTTCGAAATCCTTAATCATCAGAGAAATGCAAATCAAAACAACCCTGAGATTCCACCTCACACAAGTCAGAATGGCTAAGATCAATAAATCAGGTGACAGCAGATGCTGGTAAGGATGTGGAGAAAGGGGAACACCCCTTCATTGCTGATGGGATTGCAAGCTGGTACAACCACTCTGGAAATCATTCTGGTGGCTTTTCAGAAAACTGGACATAGTACTACCGAAAGATCCAGCAATACCTCTACTGGGCATATACCCAGAAGCTATTCCAACTGGTAACAAAGACACATGCTCCACTATTCATAGCAGCCTTATTTATAATAGCCAGAAGCTGGAAAGAACCCAGATGTCCCTCAACAGAAGTATGGATACAGAAAATGTGATACATTTACACAATGGAGTACTACTCAGCTATTAAAACAATGGATTTATGAAATTCTTGAGCAAATGGAAGTATCTGGAGGATATCATCCTGAGTGAGGTAACCCAATCCCAAAAGAAGACACTTAATATGCACTCACTGATAAGCGGAAATTAGTCCAGAAACCTAGAATACCCGATACAATTTCCAAAACACAAGAAAATCAAGAAAGACCAGTGTGTGGATACTTCATTCCTCCCTAGAATATGGATTAAAATATACATGGAAGGAGGTGCAGAGACAAAGTTTGGAACTAAAATGTAAGGATGGACCAGCCAGAGAGTGCCCCACCTGGGTGGTCCATCACTTAATCAGCCACCAAATGCAGACACTACTGCATATGCCAACAGGATATTGCTGAAAGGACCCTGATATAGCTGTCTCCAATGAGGCTTTGAGAGCCCCTGACAAATACCGAAGTGGATGCTCACAATCATCTATAGGGCAGAACACAGAGTCCCCAATGTAGGAGCTAGAGAGAGTACCCAAGATCTGTATGGGTCTGCAACCCTATAGATGGAACAACAATATGAACTAATCAGAACCCCCAGAGTTCATGTCTCTAGCTGCATTGTATTAGAAGATGATCTAGTTAGCCATTATTGGGGAAGAAAGACCCTTGGTCTAGCAATGTTTATATGCCCCAGTACAGGGGAATACCAGGGCCAAGTAGTGGGAGTGGGTGGGTAGGGGAGCAGAACAAGGGGAAGGTATAGGGGACTTATGGGATAACACTTGAAATGTAAATGAAGAAATTATCTAATAAATAAATAAATAAATAAATAAATAAATAAAGTGCAAAAAAAAAAAGAACGAGAACATCGTGACTTTTGTAGGCAAATGGCTAGAACAAGAAAATATCATTCTGAGTTATTTAACTAAGTCCTAAAAGTACGTGTGTGGTATGCACTCACTAAAATGGCGATACTAGCCAAAAAGAAAATGAAAAAAACCATATAGAATATCCAAGATACAGTCCACAGAATTCAAAAGGCTCACCAAGCTAAAGTGCCCAAGTTCTCCTCAGTCCTTTACCATAGTTGCACTATGGTATGTGTGCAACCCCATAGACATATGCACTAAGTTAAATATATATATATATATATATATATATATATATATATATATATATACATAATTAATTCAAAATATAGAAATAAAGCAGAGATGATCACTCATATCAATATAGTATATCATAAAAGAATTGACTTTTTTTGTTATTTTTTGAGACAGGATTTCTCTATATAGCCCTGGCTGTCCTGGAACTCACTCTGTAGACCAGGCTGGCCTCAAACTCAGAAATCTGCCTGCCTCTGCCTCCCAAGTGCTGGGATTAAAGGCGTGCGCCACCATGCCCGGCAAGAATTGATATTTTTTTGTAAAAAGTATCAATTGAGAATATGTTGTCCATAAAATTCTTGTCATCATACAAAATAATATTTTACAGTATTTTAAAAAGAAAGAAAGGAAGAAATAGGGACCTCTAGGAAGTAACTAAATCAGTCAATTAAGATTTATCCAGTCAATGAAATCAGTACCAAACAGAAGAAACTCAAATAGTTTCCTTGCCTGTTCTGCATTAACAGGCCATGGGGTGCTCACTGTGAGAAATGGCCTCTTACAATACTGAGACCCGCTTGGTTAGCATTGAAGATGACAGAATTTCCAAAAGGATAATGACACATTGATTACCACGTTAAGGTTGGTGAGTAAGAAAGAAGCCTACAGTTTAAGACTATGTCCATATTTTCAGTTCCCACATAACAACAACAACAAAAATAGGAATATGTTCCTGTAACAAAATGTCAGGTGTCCACCCATAAGGTCAGCGGAGTCTTGGTCATTGGTAACTTCCTGACTAGAAGATATGTAGTTTGGCAGGTTCAGAGCTCCCCCAATTGTTTTCATTGCATAGAAATTTTATAGTTTCTCTATCTACAGTTATCTGAGAGAAATAGAGTTGAACATTTGCTAGTAGAAATAAGACTGATTTTGTTCAGACAAAGGTAGAAGAGAAAAGTGTATTAAATATAAAGTAAGCTCAGACCCACTGAAGCATCCATTGTAAAAAAGTGCTGGAGGGCAGTTAACAGTGAAGGGTAGCACTGTAAAGGGGGAAAGGCCACATGTTCTGGCTGATTGAATTTTTAAGTCATGTTGCTCTTTTCTATAGAGGCCTAGGAGCAGTAGGTCCTATCCTTTATGACACCAATCCAAAGGACTTTCCAGTCCTATGAATGAAGGTACTAGGGTTTAACATTTATAGTGCAAGGGATATAAAGTTATAAGTGTATACTTTACAAAGTAAAATATTCCCCCTAAAAGAAAGGCTATGCTTCTATGAATATATTTGGCTGGACTGAATAGTAAATTCTCTAGGTAGGAATGACCTTCTCTAGGCTGGGTTTTTTTTTTTTTTTTTTTTTTTTTTTTTTTTTTTTTTTTTTTTTTTTTTTTTTTTTTTTTTTTTTTTTTTTTTTTTTTTTTTGGTTTTTTTTTTTTTTTCGAGACAGGGTTTCTCTGTATAGCCCTGGCTGTCCTGGAACTCACTTTGTAGACCAGGCTGGCCTCAAACTCAGAAATCCACCTGCCTCTGCCTCCCAAGTGCTGGGATTAAAGGCATGCGCCACCACGCCTGGCTAGGCTGGGTTTTAAAGTACACAGAGATCTTTCTAGAGTATACCCTGGATAAATAGATATATACCAAAATTGGACAGTTTATTCTTATACAGCAGATGAGATACATTGTTTTAACATGAAATCATAGTTCTCAGTGACTAAAGATTCAACCAAATCACATAATGTACTGAATCATTTGACAGACTTTTTAAATGTACATTTCAAAGAATAAATAATGGAAATGAACAAATAACATCATCCAGTCAAAAGTGGCTAAAGCAAATAACTACGTCATCAGAGGTAGAAGAGAAATGACATCTTCATATTGATTTCTGAAGCAAGGACATTTTGTCAAGAATGATTCAGTATTAGATACAACCTGCCTGAAGATTTTTCTCTTGTATGATTTTTCTCTGTTATGTGTAGAAGGTTAAATTACTATTCCATGGAAATTACTAAATAATTTACATACCAAAGTTATAAAAGAAAAATTTAATACCAGAGAATATAGACAATAATCATTTAAACTTATGTTTTAAGTTAATTGTTTTCGTTGCTCTTGTCTATCTGGTTATCTAAATCAGGGTACTTTAGAGCATGTGGTTGGAAAACTGAGTAAATAGTATAATATTTGTAACAGTAAATAGTATAATCTTTGTAGCTTTAAGTGAAGTTTATTAATTAAAAAATCAAAATTTCCTTAAGACATTACCAAAAGTGATATTATTTTTATTTGTAATCTTAAACTATATTTTGTAATGAGGCTATAGGAACAATTTATTGCATCAAATCAAACAAGGCAAGAAATGACCCCCAAATAAAAGAAAGGCAATTTTAAAAAGTATTACCAGTGTCAATGATTTGTAGGAAATGTAAAATTCATATCTGAGAAATGTGACTTTCCCAAGAGTCTATCAATCCTTAATCTCTCTGAAACCCATCATCATCATGGCAGTAAAATCTCATTGAGTCTCACAGGAGAATATACATAGCGTGGTCTCTGACACCTTTAATTTTGTAATAAATTATAATTTTCTCTACAAATACATGGTGGAAATAGAATATGAGAAAGATAAATCAGAGAGAAGAGGAAGGGACCCCTTCATTTTCCAGATGTTGCTCATTCCTGACATCCACAGCTTCTCATTTCTCTTATATATCCCCATATTGCTGAAAGCTGCAAGAATTTCCAGGATGCCTAAATTGTTTTACTGTAAAAATTTGGTAAAATTGTCATGGAATTTTCCTTTTGCATCAGGTTTTTATTATTTTCATTACTGCAACTGACAACTTAGAAAATAATTCTGATTTTCCCCCATAACACTATGAAATGACATATAGAAACATGTGTTACCCTGTACAGAAATGCAACACTAGGTTTCTAATCTTAATGAATTTTTGGAAAAAGAGGAGACTTTCCATTGAGCACCTGTTCGGGAAAGGGACTCTTATCTACTGTCACTGATACCCTCCTAGTCCCATGATATCATCTGCTGTCAGGAGTTCTGCATCTCAAAGATGGAAATTTTAGAGGAAAAAAAAAAAAAAAAAACCTAATCAGGGCCACCCAGACATCAGGACACAGGAACCAAGGAACAGCAGAGAACAGGATCCTTCCAGTTTCTGTCTGCATGCTGGAGCTGACCCTGTGCCACTGCTCTCCATATACAAATTCTTCCCAGAGAGATCTGGTCTCACCGGAGTACTGAAACACAGACTTTCAGGAGTGACAAGACAGTCAGAGACAGCAAGACCAGATAACACCACAGATAACTTGATGGCAAGAGTCAAGGACAAGAATATTGTCAACAGAAACCAAACTAAGCAATATCAAGTACTCCCACCAAAGCTGGTCCAGGACTCCCAACTTAAAGGGCCAGTAAATATTGTCAACAAAATTAAAGAAGAAAACTTCCCTAACATAAAGAAACCATAAATATACAAAAAGCCTACAGAACTCCAAATAGATTGGACCAGAAAAGAAATTCTTCCTGTCACATAATAGTCAACATCAAATGTACAAAACAAAATATATTAAAAGGAATAAGGGTAAAAGGTCAAGTAACATATAAAGGAAGACATAACAGAATTACACCAGACTTCTCACCAGAGACTGTGAAAGCTAGAAGATCCTGTGCAGATGTCATACAGATACTAATAGAAAACAAATGCCAGCCCAGGCTATTATATCCTGCAAAACTCAATTAACATAGATGGAGAAAACAAGATATTCCATAGCAAAACCAAATTTGCACAATATCTTTCCACATACCCAGCCTTACAAAGAAAAATAGATGGAAAACTCCAACACAAGGAGGGAAATTATAACCTAGAAAAGAAAAAGAAAGAAAGAAAGAAAGAAAGAAAGAAAGAAAGAAAGAAAGAAAGAAAGAAAGAAAGAATATAATCTTCTTTCAACAAATCCAAAAGAAGATAGCCACACAAGCCTAATTCTTCCTCTAACAAGAACAAAAAAGAAGCAAAAATCACTATTCCTTAATATCTCTTAACATCAATGGATTAAATTCGCCAATAAAAAGACATAAACTAACAGATTGGATACATAAACAGGACCCAGAATTTTGTTGCATACTGGAAATACTCCTCATTGTCAAACACAGACACTACCTCAGGAAAAAAAAAAAAAAAAAAAAAAGGTCTGGAAAAAATTTCCAAGCAAATTGGCCCAAGAAACAAGCTGGAGTAGCCATTCTAATATTGAATAAAACTGACTTTCAACCAAAAGTTATCAAAAATAAAAAGAAGGACAATTCATACTCATCAAAGGAAAAATCTAGAAAGATGAACTCGCACTTCTAAACATCTATGCTCCAAATGCAATAGCACCCACATATATAAAAGAAAGTTTACACAAGCTCAAAACACACAATGTACCTCACACAATAATAATGGGACACTTCAACCACCCTACTCTCATCAATGAAAATATCATGGAAACAGAACTAAAAAACAAACAAACAAACAAAAAAAAACAGTGAAACTAGCAGAAGTTATATACCAAATGAATTTAACAGATCAATTAAAACAAAAGAATATACCTTCTTTTCAGCACATCATGGTACCTTGTCCAAAACTGACCATATAATCAGTCACAAAACAGGCCTCAACAAATACAAGAAGATTGAAATATCTCATGCATCCTATCTGATTACAATGTACTAAGGCTGGTTATCAATAACAACAAGGAATCCCTTATATGTTGAAGCTTAACAGTGCCTTACTCAATGATAACTTAGTCAAGAAGAATAAAGAAAGTAATTAAAGACTTTATAGAATTTAATGAAAATGAAGGCACAACTTACCCAAACTTATGGCACAATATGAGAGCAATGTTAAAGAACTAGAGAGAGGGCTCAATAGTTAAGAACATTGACTATTCTTCCAAAGGTCTGAGTTCAATTCCAAGCAACCACATAGTGACTCACAACCATCTGTAAATGGATTTGATGCCCTCTTCTGATGTGTTTGGAAACAGTGTACTCATCTATACAAAATAATAAATTTAAAAAAGAAAGCGGTGCTAAAAGGAAAACTCACCTCTGATTGCCTCCAAAAATAAACTGGAGAGAGAATGCACTTGCAGCTTAACAGTATGCCTGAAAGCTCTAGAACAAAAAGAAGCAAATACACCCAAGAGGAGTAAGCAGCAGAAAATAGTAAAAATCACTGCTGCAAACAATCAAGTAAAAACAAAAAGAACTATAGAAGAAATCAACAAAACCAGGAGCTGGTTCTTTGAGAAAATCAACAAGATAGATAATTCCATAGTCAGACCAATGAGAGGGCACAGAGAGAATAGAGCACAGAATATCAAAATTAACAAAATTAGAAATGAAAAGGGACAACAGAATATATAACAGAAACTGAGGAAATTTTAACAATCATCAAATTCTACTACAAAGCCTATACCCAACAAAACTGGAAAATCTGGATGCAATGCCAAGTTTTCTAGACAGGTACCAAATACAAAAATTAAATCAGTATCAGATAAACCATATAAAAGGTTCTATAACCCCTTAAGAAATAGAAGTAGTCATTAATGGTCTCCCAACCAAAACCAAAACCAAAACCAAAACCAAAACCAAAACCAAAACCAAACCAAAACAAACAAAACAAACAAACAAAAAACCCAGGACCAGATGGGTTTAGTGCAGAGTTCTATCAGACCTTCAAAGAAGACCTAATACCAATACTCTTCAAACTATTCCACAAAATAGAAACAGAAAGAACACTACCCGATTCATTGTATGAAGTCATGGGTGTGCTGATACAAACAAAACACACAAAGACCCAACAAAGAAAGAGAACTTCAGACCAATTTCCCTTATGAATATTGATGAAAAAATACTCAGTAAAATTCTTGCAAACTGAATCCAAGAACACATCAAAACCTCATTTACCACGACCAAGTAGGCTTCATCTCAGGGATGCAGTGTTGGTTGAATATATGCAAATCAATCAACATAACCCACTACATAAACAAACTCAAAGAATGAAAATACATGATGATTTCATTAGATGCTAAAAGAGCATTTGACAAAATTCAACATCCCATCATGTTAAAAGACTTGGAAAGATCGGGGACTCAAGGAACATAATTAAACATAGAAAAAGCAATGTATAGCAAACCAGTAGCCAACATCAAACTAAATGAAGAGAAACTTGAACAATTCCACTAAAATCAGGGACTAGACAAGGCTGTCAACTCTCTCCCTATATTTGCATATAGTTCTTGAATTTCTAGCTAGAGCAATTAGACAACAAGGGTCAAAGTGCTACAAATTGAAAACAAAGAAGTGAATATATCAGTATTTGCAGATGATATGATACTGAACTTAAGTGACCCCAAAAATTCTACCAGAGAACTTCTAAAGCTGATAAACAACTTCAGCAAAGTGGCTGGATATAAAATTAACTCAAACAAATCAGTAGCCTTCCTATACTCAAAGGATAACCTTGCTGAGAAAGAAATTATGGAAACAACATCCTTCACAAAAGTCACAAACAATAAAAATTATCTTGGTGTGACTCAGACCAAACAAGTAAAAGAGCTGTACAACAAGAACTTCAAGTCTCTGAAAAAAGTAATTGAAGAATACTTCAGAAAATGGAAATATCTCTCATGCTTGTGAATTGGTGGTATTAGTATAGTAGAAATGGCCATATTGCCTAAAACAATCTACAGATTCAATCCTATCCCCATCAAAGTTCCAACTCAATTCTTCATAGAGTTCGAAAAAGCAAACCTTAATTTCATTTGGAATAACAAAAACCCAGAACAGAAAAACTATTCTCAACAACAAAATAACATCTGGGGGAATCACCATCCTTGAAATCTGTATTACAAAGCAATAATGATAAACCTGCATGGTATTAGTTCAGTGATAGGCAGGTAGATAAATGGAATAGAATTGAAGACCCAGAAATGAATCCACACATGTATTGTCACTTGATCTTTGACAAAGGAACTAAATCTGTCCAGTGGTAAAAAGACAGCATTTTTAGTAAATGGAAACTGGAGGCCAACATATACACAAATGCAAATTGATCCATTCTTTACAAAGCACAAATTCAACTGGATAAAAGACTTCCACATAAAACCAGAAACAGTAAATCTAATAGAAGAGAAAGTGGAGAAAAGCCTCAAAAGATGGGAACAGGTAAAAAAAAAATTCCTAAACAGAATACCAATGGTTTATTCTCAAAAATCAACAATAGACAAATGGAACTTCATAAAATTGCAAAGCTTCTATAAAGCAAAGAAAAATAAAATAGGACAAAATGACAACCAAGGGATTGAGAAAGATATTTACCAATCCTATATCAGATAGATGGCTAATATCCAATATATACAAAAACTCAAGAAGTTAGACCCAAGAGAACCAAATAACCCATTTTACAAAATGGGAAACAGAGCTAAACACAGAATTATCAACTTAGGAAACTTGAATTGGCAAGATACATCTAAAGAAATGTTAAAAATCCTTAGTCATCAGGTAAATGCAAATCAAAATGACTCCTTAATGTTCTCTAAGTAATTTTTCAGACACTTGGTTCAAAATGCTATGTTCTTTATTTGAAAAACAAAACAAACCAAACAAACAAAAAGTAAAACCAACAAAAAAATTGAGTAAAACAAATCCCAGTAGCAATTTCTTGGCTTATTTGCAAAGGCTATTTATAAATCTGAATTCCAGAACAGAGTTGCCTTGTGGAGTTAATAAGAGTGATTATATAGACTGCTCTTGAGTCACCTCTATACAGTCTAGGATTGGTGTACAAGTTAGATGTGGTCCAGGCCCAGGCTCCTCTGTACTACAACTGCATCTTCCTGTGAGACACCTCATGACCTGGAGTATAGAGGGAAGGTGGATACCTTTTCATTTCAAGAAGAAATTGTTCAAATTTTTGTCTCTCATCATCAGTAGCTTTTTATTCATCAACCAAGAAACTTTGCTATGGAAGTTGATATCTAATGTTTCCAATGCCTTGGGTAAAATTGTGCATGAAAACCTGAAAGTCCCTTCCAAGTTGGACAGTGGTAAATAGCTGAAAATTGACATCATTCCCAACTCTCAGGTGCATACCCTGACTTTGATGGTCAGAGGCTCACTGATATGACTTCAAGGGTGACCTCACTGGGAGCCATTGATAAGTCTAGCACAGAAGCATTCCTTGAAGCTCTCTAGGCTGCCACAAACATCTCAGTTATTGGGCAGTTTAATATAGGATTCTATTCTGCTTATCTGGTGGCAGTGAAAGTGGTTGTGATTACAAAGCACAATGACGTGCAATATGCAGGGGAGTCTTCTATTGGAACAATATTCACAGTTTGTGGAGACCGTGATAATCTCTTTGGTCCAGGGTACCAAAGTGATCCTTCATCTCAAAGATGAATAGAAAAGGTCCTTAAAGGAGAGGAGGGCAAAGAAGTAGTTTAAAAAATCATATTTCATAGGCTATCACATCACCCTCTAATTGGAGATGGAATAAGAAAAGGAGATCTTTGATAATGAAACAGAGGAAGAAAAAGGTGAGAAAGAAAAGGAAGTTAAAGAGGATAATACAAAGCCTAAGATTTAAAATGTGGGATCAGATGAGTAGGATGACAGTGGCATGGTTAAGAAAAATAATTCCAAGAATATTCAATAAATATACATTTATCAGACAGAGTGAAATAAGACTAAGGACACTTGTTCTGGAAACACTGATGACATCACTGATGAGTAATATGGTGAAAGTGCCTTCTCAATGACAGGAAAGACCACTTGACAATCACTTTTAAATATAAGTTCAATTAAAGTTCAGGGCACAGCTCTTCCTCACCAAACTTGCTTTGACTTTTAAAAATATATTATTTAATCACTTTTTTTTTCTTTTTTTCCTGAGGCAGTGTTTCTCTATATTGCCTTGGCTGTCTTCGAACTCACTCTGTAGACTAGGCTGACCTTCAGGTTGATTTCCATAGTGCTTGTTCCAGTTTGCAATCCTACCAGAAATGGAGGAGTGTTCTTCTTTCTATACCTCCTCACCAACAGGTGATTTTACCTGAGTTTTTGATCCTAGTACTCTGATTTTTTTTTGAGAATGAAAAGAATAATATCAAACTCTATGTATGTTGTATGTTCATCATGGACAGCTGTGATGAGCTGAAACCTGAATGCATCCACTTTATCCATGGCATATGACTGTGAGGACATGTCTCAAACATATTCTAATCATGAAAACAAAACAAGAAAAGACAAAGAAACAAAAAAACAAAAAAACGTTGTGAAGAAGTACCTTTATTTCTTTTCTGATTTACCAGAAGACACAGATAGTTACAAAATATTCTATGAGGTATTCTTCAAGAATTTAAAGTTTGGAATCCACAAAGATTCCACTAACTGGCTGTACCTCTCTGAGCTCCTTCACTACCTTAACTCTCAGTCTGAAAGTGAAGTACTTTCTTTGTGAAGTATGTGTCTTACATGAAGGAGAAACAGAAGTACATCTGTATCATTGGTGAGAGAATAGACCAAGAGGCCATCTCTGTCTTTGTAGAACATGTGGTGAAGCAGAGACTTGAGGAAGTGGTTGTGATTGAGCCTATTGACAAGCACTTCCTGCAGCAGCTCACTGAGTTTTATGGAAAGAGTCTTGTCTTGCTCAGGCTATGAAAAGATTATGAAGAGAAGAGAAGAGAAAATCGAGGAGAATAAGGTAAAAATTGAGAATCTCTGAGGGTTCACAAAAGAGATCTTGGATAATAAAGTTGATCAGAAGACAGTCACCCTGATGCACTGTGACAAGCACCAATCATTAGAACATACATGGAGCTGATTGCAAAGGCTCAGAAACTTCCAGACAGTTCTACAATGGGTACATGATGGCCACAAAAGCTCCTAGGGATCAGTCTTGACCACCTCATTGTGGAAACCTATAGCATTTGGCTGAGGTCATTTTTCAAAGATCTGGTGGTGATTTTATTTGAAACTACCCTGCTCTCTGGTTTCCCCCTGAAAGATCTCAATACCCACTCCAAATGTATTTACTATGTGAATACCCAGTTAGTCCTGGGCATTGATGAAGATGATGTGACAGCAGAGGAGCCCAGGGCTACTGTGATTGATGATGCATCACCACTTGAGACTGATGAGAATGGCTAATAGAAGTAGATTAGAGACACTACGAGGCAGTCATTGGCCTCTGTAGTTTCGCTGTAGTCCTCAAGTAACTGACTGGTCCTGACCCATCTGAGTCTTTACTAATGTCTGGCAAATCTCTTCCACCTGTTCTTGTTGTTTAAAGGCAGGAAAACCCCCACCTACATATCTTCAGGACTGAGTATGATGTATTGTGGGTTTTTCGTTTGTTTGATTAGTTGGTTTATTTATTATTTTTTAAATTAAATTTATAAAAAATAAAGAAGATGCAATTGAAAAAATAATTACACCAGAACAGCTTTTCTACTGATGTTTAGTTGAACCATATCTTCTGGTATAACAGAAGTGAAAAATGGAGGACAGTGTTCAGTAACTGTCACTCAAAAACTAAAATTTGAATCTTTTGTGAGAGCATCAATCACTTATAAGTAGAGCCTTATTACCAACCTCATATTACTCTATTAACTCAATGATTCTTATTAATATGTGTCTTACTTTCTGTTAAACAATTAACTTCATTTGGAGTTTAGTTGCCCCTCTGAATAATCAAACAACTTCTATTTCCTCAAATGAAAAAAAAAAAACAATTGACATGTGAACTAGTTGCTTTTTAATTCTGATACAATGTCATGACTAAGAGTAAATTATGGAAGAAATGATTTATTCTAGTGTCTCTCCAAAGCATGGGCCATAATGATTGAAATAGGCATGGCAGCAGGCAACAAGAAAGGAATTGTGGGATAACTTCACCACAAACTTGAAACAGAGAGAGTGTCCTAGCACTGGAGAAAGGAATAAATTCTCAAGTCCTGGTCCCAGAGATGTATTTGTTCCATCAAGGTTAAACCTATAAGTTCATAACCTCTCACAAAACACCAATACCTATATACCAAATTTGCAAATACTTCATCCTCTGGTGGATAATCCAAAGATAAATTACAATAACAAAATTTTCTAATTTTTATATGAAGCTTGTAAATTGTACTTATATTCCTAAGCTAAATAATGTTTTACTCTACAAAATTCTAGGATTCCAGTAGGAGTGTGACACTTTGCCCATAGTAGGAATTTGTAAGGAGTAGAAATATGAACTTGTCTTCTGATAGCAGACATGGTAGCACCTGAGGAAGAAGTCAGCTGTGTAGATAGAGTGAACTGATTTCCAAATTTGTGGATGCAAATACCGTGTAATTTTTTTCTTTCAGATATATTTTATTTTATTTTTTTATTAGATAGCTTCTTAATTTACATTTCAAATGCTATCCTGAAAGTTCCCCTTACCCTCCCCCCTGCCCTGCTCCCCTACCCACCCACTCACACTTCTTGTCCCTGGTGTTTGCAATTCCAAGGGGCCTCTCTTCCCAATGATGGCCAACTAGGCCATCTTCTGCTACATATGCAGCTAGAGACACAAGCTCTGGGGGTTCTGGTTAGTTCATATTGTTGTTTATCTTATAGGGTTGAAGACCCCTTCAGCTCCTGAGGTACTTTTTCTAGCTTCTCCATTGGGGGCCCTGTGTTCCATCCAATAGATGACGGTGAGCATCCACTTCTGTATTTTCTAGGCACTGGCATAGCCTCATATGAGACAGTTATATCAGGGCCCTTTCTTATACACTTAAGTCGGCAATCAACTGTCTTCAGGGCCCCAAAGATATAACTAGAAGTATAACTTCACACATGAGGAGAATATTCATGTCTTTGGAAGACTTCCTGGTGGCTTTAGAAAGAGGAAGTATTGATCGCACCAAAACTATGATATAAAATTCTATGTGAAATGTATATATAAGTTTTTTTTATCTTTAAGTATTAAGATTTATTTAACTATATTGTATTTTTTCATGTTTAGTAAGGGTGTTGCTATAAACCTATAAATAGTCTGTGCTCTGGAAATGCATGTTTGAATTGATGATAATCAATCTGAATAACTAGTTACTTCCCAAGATTCTTTCAGAATCTGTCAGAAACACTGCTGGAAGGGCTAGAAATAGATAAAGCTTCAGAACAAACAGTTTCTTTATTTTTAGGCTACACTACAACAAAACATCCATAATTAATGTGTCAATGGTTTGCCCATTGAACCAATCTCAAAATGGGGCAGTAGAATACTGGGAGAGACATCGCTGAACAGTAGTAGGTTATCAATAATGATTATTCATAACAAATTTCTTTTGTATGATTTTAAGTAAGGCACCAAATTTCTAGGTTTATAACACCCATTTTATCTTGAGAATGAAATTAGTTAAATCAATAACTTTCCAGTTATTTAAGAAAGGAGATAGAGGTGGAACTAAAGTTGAAATGAAATTTGTAACTAGGAGAAATATTTGATGCAGCCTATTTGATATGTCCATGTTTATTTCATTTTGTTCATATGTAAATAGAATAGAAGATGGAAGTCAAAAAACTGGATTTTGTGCCTATCTTAGTGCTTTGTGATTATTGAAGCACGCTACCTCATTTGTCTTTCTGTAGTGCAATTATTCTCTGGGCCTTAGTGTAGGAGAAAAATAAACCTTAGCCTGGAGGAAGACACTACTCTCTATGTTCCCATTATCCATCCTCTGGCGCTAAAATGTGACCAATGGGAGGACCATATGCTCTGATATTTGAGTAACCTGCACATCCTTGGCCTTAAGTTAAGGCAACAAGACTGCTGGTTTGATTTTGTATCATTTTTCAAGATTTTTATTTCACTGAGCAAAATAACAAGCAAGAATAAATAATAACAAAGACAAGGCTGTTTCACTAGCTGTTCTAGTAGATGTATCCATCTCAGTGTTCCTATACAGAAGTACTGTTTAGTGTGTACCCAGGGTAATTCCTAGTGTGACAGGTGTAGAATCAGCAAACAACATGAGCATCCTACCTGTGTGGCTCCACAACTTCCAGATGTAGTTGTTAATTCTGATATTGGAATCTGGATATTTGTATGGAAAGAACAAAACTTCATATTTATTCTAATATTGTTTACTCTGAGAAGGCGTTACAGTTTCCATACCAGGCTGAACTCAAACTCACAGCTTTCAGCAACAATCTATAACCTCTCTACTGCGATGGCAGTCACGCACTACCACGCAAGGGAAGATGTGTCTTTAAAACAGAAAGAGAAATGGCCAGTTGTAAAGGCAAAGGTCTTGACAAGAAAGTGTTACGGCATGGCTAGTTAGTTTTCTGTGTAGTTTAGCTGCCTAACTGCATGTGCAGCTGTAAAGTTTTCAGACCTACATATTGAAAGATAAAAGCCCTCATGTAATGACCGTGTCATGCTACTGTTTCTGCTTAATGTAAAATCCTTTAAGATGAAGTGCTGAGTACACAGCCGAGCACTAACAATGGCTTTAAACACAGCACTTCAAATGGCTTTATTTTAGAGTTAGGGACTTTGCAACCTTAAAAAGCTCTCTAGAAAACGACTTAAGCATCCTCTACAAATCTATTTAAAGTCCATATAAACCATGTGCAGAAATGTATCAACATGAGCAGAAATGTTAGACTAGTTAAGGAATACACTATAAAAGTCTAATGATACAACTCAAGTATTTATTATTATGAAATTACAAGACAATCTAGTGTTCAAATGGTATTATGACATCAATAAATTAATTAATTTTCTCCCAGTGGGTAGAAAGGAATGGTTTGTGGCATCTCAGTGGTGTGACTCAAAGAAGCAAGACTGTATGGGTTTTGTTTTGTACATTAGGACATAAGCATTTAACTAACATTCTTCCTGTGAAATCAGTAGTACACGCACAATAAAAGTTCTACTGACAATGTGATATGTAACCGGCCCTATTTCTGCCAAAATTGCAGCAATCTATAAATATTTGTAAAGCTGACTCAGAGATTCATTCTTATCTTACAGTAACTTCTTGAGGCTCTATCCTTTCAGGAATACTCTTTTTAACTGAAAAATCCTTCCTACATATTTGCAGGTTTCACCCTGGATCTAGCAATGGAGAGGTGCTATTATCTTTACTTTCCTTACATTACTATCAGTGCAGTCTTCAGGTTTACTTTAATGGTGCTGATCTATTTAACACTGATCTATTTAACAGCTCTTTTTGCCATGCAATCTTGCCTGTACCTTTAAATTCTTCATCCTTTCCTCATCACCACAGTGCAGATTTTTGCATCCACATCTGTGAAGTTTCCTCTAGATCCTCACTATAATTCTGAAGAAAAGCCACCAGCAGAAATCCTGCCATAGCCCTACTCTATTGTATAAATAATCCTTCATCCTATAAATGAGTCCTTTAATTTTAAATTGCATGGGAGACAAATTTGCTGATCTGGGTAAAATTTAAGCAGACTCTGTCAAATGTAGCAAAAATTACCTCTAGACCAATTTTTCTCTTGAGTTCTTGTCCCTTGCTGAAACACTATGTTCATTGTCTTTTCTATGTGTATTTCTGTTGGCGTTCTGGGCTTCGTGAATTAATACAAAACTCATCCTCCTTTAGCTGCCCTTAAAAAGTTTTATGGTTTCTCTGTTCACATCTCACACTCTTTCAATATCTGGACAACTAGATCTGAAGGAGCACTAATCACATTGTCAGGTTTACTATAGCAACACAAGTCTGTACTGACATTTCAAATCAAAGCATCATACCATGTATATCTTTGCAGATTTTTTGCATCTCTTGACCTAAATATGGAAAGTCATCTGTAACCAATACATCCAGTTTCTGCAAAACATGGATTAACCAAGGAAAGTTTATTTTTAAACTTCACCTCCTTAAGAGGCATTGTGGCAAATATTATTATTTTCACTAATTTGGAGTATTTTCTTTTTTTTAATTAAAATAGAATGGTTTCCTCTATTGCTGAATTCACATATCAACCTCAATTGTCATTTTAATAATTTTTCTTTAGATTGTATTTCATATTATTGGTACATACACTAGATAGAATCCACAATCCTTTTTTTTTCCTGAAAGTCAAATTGTTTTTAAGAGAAACATGTTTCCTACTGTATTAACACTATATAATATCTTTTAATACCATACTTCTTATAAGGCATATCTTTCAAATGTTTGAATTGGATTATTAATTCATTCTTACTGCTGAGAGGCAGAGTTTAAATTTATATGCAAATGTCACAATTTCTAAAGGTCTGAATTTATCTTCTTTGCTACAGTGTGACTTTGCCTCACAGAACCTGCATATCCCACAGGAATCAGAATGACTTTGCTCAGTTATGTTTAGCATAATAACTGAACAGGAGCATTTAAATAATATTAATATGTATGATCAGTTTTATGCCTCACACATGTTTTGTACAAGGCCACTGTATAACATGTATTATTCACTTTCAAGTTGCTATCAGATTGAGCCAGATAAATATCTCATTATATTTGTTACCAAGCACTAATAAAATTAAAATGATGAAATTTAAAAGGAACACAGTACTGGGTAAAAGATTGTCATCACCCAGTCTAAGAGGGAAAAATAATTATACACAAATAGATGCATTTTGTTTTTAAATAGCTCCAGAAATAATAATTGTGTGTCCGATATTAACCTATTATTTTAGCAGCAGCTATTTATAGAAATGTATTCTTCTGATAGTGGCATAATAGCCTTTTTATGTCTTCTGAAAGACAGAGCACTTTAATGCCCTGCCTTTGCTAACCTTTCTGTGATCACAGACTGTCATTAAATCATCCCTAATGGATCTGTTTCTCAAGATAAGTGTGTCCAGATGCTTTTTGTAATTTTGTTTCTTGTAGGTCAAACACCTTAACCACTAGGGTATGGAGCAACTCCAGGTTGTATTTATCATCATCATCTCTTATATTTCATATAGCTCTCTACTTTTGTAGTAGGTACTTAACAAAGGTATATAGAGTGACTTTTTCCACATCAGCATCAATTTACTAGTCAGCTCATAGTCTGCATTGAAAAGAATATTAGAGTAGACAATATTTAATGAGGTATTTACAGAACAAGGTTTTCTGACACAGGCAAAGGATTATTTACACTATGACCAGTGAAATAACAGGAAAAGAGTTTTAGTAGTGAAGTCATACTAAGGAATTTCAGGCAAAGGAATTGCAGTATTTAATAGGCTGTAAGTATTACTGAGGCAATAAGGTCCCAGAAACAATGGTGTAGACTTATACCCTTGGAAATCTGAAATCAAGAGGAAGTACTTAAGAGCAGATAAGAATAAAACATGGTGACCTAGTTGGTCAATTTCCCCACACCATGCTTTCAACAATATGTAATAACTATATTTGAATTAAAATTGTATCTGTGGTGTGTGTGTGTGTGTGTGTGTGTGTGTGTGTGTGTGTGTGTGTGTTTATTCCTTGCACTGGGCCTGACACATATGGATGTCAGAGAATAGCCTTCAGAACAACCTGCTTGTATACCTTTTTATACCAGTGTGCAGAAGATCTCAAAAACACAAGTTGACTTGCTAGCTTCTGGAGACTCTTAGATAAACTTTCTTCTCTCACATGGCACACTGGAATTACAGACACTTGAGTTATTGAGCTGAATTTTATTGGAGTTCTGGTTATCTCTACTCTGAATTTTAATGGCTCAAGCTTTTACATGTTAAATTATCTTTCTGTCCCTAAATTAGAATTCTTGTGTGTTTGTTTCTCAGTGTTTGTCTTTGTATTGAATTAATTTCTCTATCAATTATTGGACTATTATGTATTCATTAATTCCTTCAGATTTATATTTGATGATATTGGAAGTGGAACTTCTTTATTTATTTTGATTTCAATAGATTTTTCTTTTGAGTGAAAAATATATGGCATAGACTTAGTTTTTTAAAAGATTTGCTGAGGATGAAGAAACACCTTCTGTGTGTATGGAAGGGGAGTCTACCCAAGATAATTTGGATTTTGTAACTCAGAATAGGACATAGGTAAAATCAAATGTTAAAAATTTAATATTGCTTGCTGTAAAACTGCTTGGCTGTTCTCTCCATACTTACAATTTCATGTGTAGAGCTGAGCTTAAAAGTCATGTAGTCCTCTGTATCCAGTTCTGAGCTGCAAAGCCAAAATTAATATGATATACCTAGGAACAAATGTACATATCTGCCTTTGAAAGACAGAAGAATCAGCAGTAAATGCCTAAAATATAGGAAAGGCATTGCTGAAGAAATAATTATTTTAATTTGTTTTCTGGGTAAAAGCAATTTCTAGAGACAGGAATGGCAAAATGAATGTTGATGGGGTCTGTACACACCTGAAGAACTCAAGAGTCTTAATAGTATTATTGTTTTTCTGTATAGATATTGAAGGGCTCCCCTATGGGGAGACATTTTTTTCTGAGATATGAAATAATTCTTTTCCCACAAACTGTGATAAACAGTGAGTTCGTAAAATAATAATAAGGAAAATGGGAAAGGAAGAACCGGAGAGAGTCTATTAGTATGGGAAAAGAGGTTATTGCAGTTTATTATGTACTTACCAAAAAGTTTTATATAGCTTCATGGTAGATGTTATGAAGATATTGAAAAGTAATCATTGGCATGACAGAACATGCTCTAAATTTAAAATTATTCCTAACTTACTATAATAATTTAGGGTAATATAATATTAGCTATAATAGGACATAGTGATGAAAAAATGCCTGAGCCACAACAGGGTAGAACTCAGCATTGAAATGAATCAGTGGCACACATAGGGCTTTGAGTTCAATCTCAAGCAAGAAATCCAAAAATAGCAAATTGTACTTTGTATCAACTACATTAAAATTATAATTCATTGATAATTTCCTGACATCCATTTTCTTTCAGGCCATCTGAAAATGTAAGAGGATATTACCAGAGCTCTGGCTTCTGTTTCCACACTCTCCTCATGTAGTCAGGCAAATAATTCAGATATTAAAAATACTCAATTTTCCTCTAATATCTTACAGCTTATTCATTTTCCATGGAAATTGAAAATTAAGCAGTTTTCTGTAGAGACTTCTAGCTTGCTTCTTTCTTTGGTGACAGAGTTCACTGAAATACATTCTCCTTTGCAAATACAAGGCTGTTTGAGAATTCTTGGGTAAGTTTAATGTATTTAGAACCTGTAAATATGGTCCATGTCTTATGATTCAGCTATTTAGTTTTCAAGAGCCTTCCTCTAGTTATATGTCCAGGAGGAAAGAAACGTTGTAAAGGTGGGTCTTAAAGAGAATCAAGATTAACCTGAATTAAGGATCTAGTAGAAGTTATGAACTCTAAAACAAAGGTCCATGTCTTTATAAATAGCTTGAGTGCATCCTATGGTAAATAAGACTCAGAAGAATTTATAGGATTACTCTCATAACTCCATTAGATATAATTAAAACTCTCAATTTTGATGTTTTATATTCTAATTCCTTCACAGGAAAACTCTTAACTTTAAGACACTCAAGAGGATAGAAATTTTATTTCTATTATAACTATTTTTAATAGCATGATATTCTGGGTTTGTTTTTTAGACATTTAGCTTTTAGGGAAGTAGAGATTTGACTTCAGGACTTTCAGGACAGCATAGGAATTATGAGCTCATGCATGCAGTTACATAGTGGAAACTTATCTCCAAGTTCATGCTATTAGGCTTCATCCCAGGGATGAAGGGATGGTTCAATATACAGAAAACCAAGAAGTTAATCCACTACATAAACAAACTCAAAGAGAAAAACAAAAACAAAAACAAAAAACAAAAACAAACAAAAAAACCCCACATGATCCTTTTTAAATTATTATTAGATATTTTATTTATTTACATTTCAAATGCTATCCTGAAAGTTCTCTATACCCTCCCCCTGCCCTGCTCCCCCACCTGCCCACCCCCACTTCCTTGCCCTGGCATTCCTCTGTACTGGGACATATAAAGTTTGTAAGACCAAGGGGTCTCTCTTTTAGATGCTGAGAAAGCATTTGACAAAATGCTTCATGATAAAAGTCTTAGAAAGTTCAGAAATTCAAGGCCCATACCTAAACATAGTAAAAGCAATATACAGCAAAACAGTAGCCAGCATCAAACTCAATGGAAAGAAACTTGAAACAATCCAACTAAAATCAGGGACGAGGCAAGGCTGTTCACTCTCTTTCTACCTGTTCAATATGGTATTCAAAGTCTTAGACACAGCAATTACACAACAAATGGAGGTCAAGTGGATATGAACTGGAAAGTAACAAATCAAAATATCCCTATTTGCAGATAATATGATGGTGTACTTCAGTGACCCCAAAAATTCCACGACAAAACTCTTAAACCTGTTAAACAACTTCAGCAAGTGGCTGGATATAAAATTAATTCAAACGAATAGTAGCCTTCCTCTACTCAAAGGATAAACAGGCTGAGAAAGTAATTAGGTAAACAACACTTTTCACAATAGTCTCAAATAATATAAAATATCTTGGTGTGACTCTAACTAAGCAAGTGAAAAAAATCTCTATGATATGAACTTCAAGTCTCTGTAGAAAGAAATTGAAGATCTCAGAATTTGAAAAGTTCTCCCATGCTCGTTGATTGGTAGGATAAATATAGTAAAAATGTCCATTTGCCAAAAGCAATGTACAGATGCAATGCAATATCCATCAAAATTCCATCTCAATTCTTTATAGAGTTAGAAAAAGCAATTTCTAAATTCATCTGGGATAAAAAGTAACCAGGATAGGGAAAACTGTTCTCAACAATAAAAGAAGTTCTGGGGAAATCACCATGCCTGACTTCAAGCTGTATTACAGAGCTATAGTAGTAAAACCTGCATGGTATTGGTACAATGAAAGACAGGTATATCAATGGCATAGAATTGAAGACCCAGAAATGAACCCACACACTTATGGACACTTGCTCTTTGGCAAAGGAGCTAAAACCACCCAGTGGAAAAAAGATAGCATTTTCAAAAATGGTGCTGGTTAAACTGGCAGTTAGGATATAGAAGAATGCAAATCAACCCATTATCTTCTTGTACAAAGCTCAAGTCCAAGTGGATCAAGGACCTCTACATAAAACCAGACAACTGAAACTAATAGAAAAGAAAATAGGGAAGAGTCTTGAGCACATGGGCAGAGGGGAATATTTCCTAAGCAGAACACCAATAGCTTATACTGTAAGATAAATAATTGAAAAATGGTACCTCATAAAATTTCAAAGCTTCTGTAAGGCAAAGGAAACTGTCAATAGGGAAAAATGGCAGCCAACAGATTGGGGAAAAGTTGTTACCAACCCTCCATCCAATAGAGGATTGATATCCAATATGTATAAAGAACTCAAGAAGTTAGACTCCAGAGAACCAAATTATCCTATCAAAAAACAGGTTACAGAGCTATAGAAAGAATTCTCAACTGAGGAATACAGAATGGTTGAGAAGCACCTAAAGAAATGTATAACATCATTAGTCATCAGGAAAATGCAAATCAAAACAACCCTGAGATTCTACCTCATACCAGCAGATGCTGGTGAAGATGTGGCAAAAGTAGAAAATTCCTCCATTGCTGGTGGGATTGCAAGCTGGTAAAACCACGATGGAAATCAGTCTGGTGATTCATCAGAAAATTGGGCACAGTACTACCTGAGGACACAATCATACCAATCCTGGGCTTATACCCATAAGATGCTCCAATATGAAATAAAGACACATACTCCATTATGCTCATAGTAGCATTATTTATAATAGCTAGAAGCTGGAAAGAACCCAGATGTCCTTCAAGAGAGGAATGGATACAGTAAATGTGGTAATTTACACAATGGATTACTAATCAGCTATTAAAAACCATGAATTCATAAAGTTCTTTGCAAATGGATGGAACTAGAAAACATCATCCTTAGTGAGGTAACCCAATCACAAAAGAACACACATGGTATGTACTCACTGATAAGTGGATATTAGCTCACAGGTTCAGAATACCCAAGATACAATTCACAGACTGTATGAGGTGAAGAATGAAGATCATAGTTTGGATACAAATTCTTAGAAGGGGGATAAAAATACTCATGGAAGGAGATATAGAGACAAAGTTTGGAGCACAGACTTAAGGGAAGATCATCCAGAGACTGCCCCACTTGGGATCCATCCCATATACAGTCACCAAACCCAGAAACTATTGCCTATGCCAAGAACTGCTGGCTCTCAGAAGCCTGATATAGTTGTTTCCTGAGAAGTTTTGCCAGTGCCTGCCAAATACAGAAGTAGATGCTCATAGCCTTCCATTGGACTGAGAACAGGGTCCCCAGTGGAGGAACTAGAGAAAGGAACCAAGTAGCTGAAGGGTTTTGCAGCCGCATAGGAGAAACAACAATATGAACCAACCAGTATACCCAGAGCTCCCAGGGACTAAATCACCAACCAAAGAGCTTGGAGGGATTCAAAGCTCCAGCCCCATATGTATAGAGGATGGCCTTGTGTGACATCAATGAGAGGAGAGGCTCTTGGTCTTTTGAAGGCTCTTTTCACCAGTGTAGGGGAATGGCAGGACAGGGAAGCAGGTATGGGTGTGTTACTGAGCAGGAGCAGGGGGAGGGGTAATGGGATAGGGGGGTTTCAGGGGGAAATAAGGAAAGAGGATAAAATATGAAAGGTAAATGAAGAAAATATCTAATAGAAGTTATATATGTATACTGTTCTATCTGAAAATATTGTTTTTGGAAGTCATCTACTACAACTAGTTCTTACAACTTTATTTCAAGAAATTATTTGAACTTCAGTGTTTGTGTAGTTTGTGTTTATGTGTGTTTGTGTGTGTGTGTGAATGTGTGTGTGTGTGTGTGTGTGTGTGTGTGTGTTTGATGTGTGCCCCATTGACAGTGCTATATTTCCTAGTCTCCTATTCTGCTGTGTCAAACACAGTAGAGTATCTTTGTGTTAACTTCTATCTACTGAGCAAAAAGGAAAGATTATCTGATGAAAGTTGCAATGATCAATGATGATGAATCACGGAGTCATTTAAACATTCCCATTTAGCTCAACAGTTGTATTAGATTCCCCTCTAAGGTTTATGACCTATCTAGTCACAGATTTTTGGTCATTTAATGGTTTGAATTATTAGGTTCCATCTCCTACATTGGAGCTCATATCCAACCAGAAGGTGGTTAATTAACCCATATAATATTACTGCCTCTATCATACCTGTGTGTGTATCTTGAAGGCAGATCATTACTGTAGAATTCAGTACTTAGGAATGGGTAAGAATGATGGCTGCTTTTTCTCCTCTGGTAAAAAGCATAGCACCTTTCAGCAGTACAAAAACCAACCAATAGGGAGGATGCTCTCAGATCAGTATCAGCTTGGATTCTCTATGTTCTGTTACTCAAGAATTAAGTGTTTTCAGAAAGATTCTTACTGCCAAGTTTTAGAGAGTCAACCAAAATCATTACCCTGTAATGTTTGGAGGTTTATGAGAAAGCATGGGTTATTAACTTAAAAAGATATAATACTCTTCTGGTACTAGAATTTTATTTTCTAGAGTGTTGTATATACTTGGGATATTGTTCTCGCTATTTAAACTTTCTTTATATATGGATATGTTTATTTTTTCAAGAGATTCTTAAGTAATAGCTCACCATATTACTTTTAAAGGACTTTAGATAACAGTTATGTATTCGATATTTTCTCCCACTCCTTTGCATCTCCCACAATATTTAATCAATCTTTTTCAATTACTTGCATTTCCCACTTTTATTAGTATATTCATTATTTTTTCTTAAAGAATCATTTCATTCCAAAAATCCTCTTATTAGAGAGAATGAAGAAGTGTGGATTAGGTTAATGGGGAAGCGAGTGGATATTTGAGGAATTGGGACAGAGAAAGTTATAATTAGATTGTATAGAAAAATAATTTATTAAAAATAAGAATCAAAATATAACCTCATACTCAAAATGTGTGGTATTTGACATGGAATATTCCAGACAAATAGAATATATTGGAGATTGCCAATATAGTAATACATCTGCTTTTTTACCTTGTTTTTATTTTTGTTTGTTTTTTGTTTGTTGCTTTGTGACATTGTCACACTATGTTCCCTTGGCTGGCCAGAAACTCAATACATAGGTGAGAGTAGCTACTGAACTCATTTAGATGTATCTGTCTGTGCTTCAAAAATGTTGGCATTAAACATGTGTACAACCATAACCTTCTTTCAGGTTTTGTTTTTGTTTTTTATTCAAATGTGTGATGTATGGGTGTTTTGACAGCACATATTTCTGTGTACAATGTGTATGGTTAGGTCTTTCAGAGACCAAAACAGTGTATTGGATCTCTAAGAACCATAGATATAGATGATTGTGGGGCTCCATGTGTTGGTGCTAAGTATCAAAGTAAGTACTATCATACACCTGGTTTCTGAATGAAGGTAAAAAACAACTAAAAGAATAAAGATACTCATTTAAAATGTAGCTTAGAGTAAACACCTACAAGCAAAAAGCATCTTATCCCAGACAACACAAGAGCCATTACAAAGTTAAAACAAATATAAATAAAGTGTTTAATTTATAAAATGTTAAGGGAAATGTGTCTGTTGAAGAAAATCTGGGTATTTGTTTAGACTGTTGGTTCATTAGATACCAAAAGTATAAGTGATAATCAGATAAAAATGATATATTTTTGTATTTCATTGAAATTTCATGTTTTTTTTTTCTGTGCAACATACTATTGCAAAGATTAAAAACAATCAGTTGACTGGAAGAAAGTTGTATCAACCTACTTACTTGATAAGTGGCAAGAGTCTAGAACATATAAAGATACCTCAAAGCAAAATAAAAATGTAAAAGGATGTGATAAATAATTGACACTTTATTGACAACATCATAGAAATGTCAACAAAGTATATGCGAAGATATTTAGGTCCAAAGTGAAAACACAGCTGAAAGGAAAAACAGTGACAAAATGAAATACTCTTGGTGTCACAGATAAACATGCTTACTGTGGTACTGGTACGAGAATAAAAAATGCTAAATTTGTTTCTGGAAATACCTTGGTAATTCTTGAAAAACTTTTGGGATCATTCAGCTTCATACATGCTATAAGCTATATGCCTATATTCTCAATTTTTAATTTCTGAGCCTGCTAAGAAATGTAAATGTTTGCTGCTTCCTTACCTGCCCAAAAAGAAAGTTAGGCTGCCACAAGGAAGGTGACATAGCCCTCAATGACAACTGGATGAGTAAGGAGTGTGACTTTTTTCATAGTAAAGGACTAGTGACAGAAACTGGAGGATAAGTATCCACATAACTACAGAAGTAGTAGGACAGAAGGCAGATGGGTACAAAGCAGAGAGGTAGAGCAGAGAGAAATGCATGGAAAGTTGCAATGGCAGAGAAGTTGGGTTAACTTCAAGGATACCTGAGAGACTGCTCCAAGAAAAGTTCAATATCCCTATACTATACTAACATCTCCATTTCTCTATGATTAAACCTCAAGTGGGACTCCTGAAACTCCTGCAATGCCACACATATAATCACTATGTGTCCCAGAAACTTCACTTCTGAGTTCTTATATAAACAGAAAACATTCACAGAAAATAAATGTACATAAATGATCATAGAAACTCAGCCTGAAAAGAAAAAGAAATGGTCAACATTTCCATCAACTGTTGAATATCTGAACAGAATATGCTATGTTTATGTTTCAAAATAGTAATTAGATATAAAAGTGATATACTAGTGATACATACAATTGCAGTGAGTCTCCAAAGAATCATTCTGAATAAAAAAAATAAGCCTATTACAAATGTCATACTGCAATGATTCTATTTATGAAATATTCTTAAAATTTCAAATCTTGAAGAAGATTAACAGGGTCAGATGTGGGATGGGGAAGAAAAGTGTGGCCTTAAACATGAAGAGGAATCCTAAATGTGGTGAAAATATTTTGTGTATTCATGACACCAAAGAGATGTTATTATGTGACATTGTCTTTCAATATTATACCTATAGAAGATAAAAGAGCAAATGTTATATGTTGTCTTTCAATTGGTTCAGAATCTGCAATTTCTAAAAGTTCTAGGTATTCCACAACTCAGGTTCATAAGTGCTTTATTTTGAAACATTCTACTTGCAGAAACAACATAGCCATATGTTCCTTGGATCCTATCAAGGATGCATTGCCATTTGCCAGTGCTGATTTGTAGATAAAGTTCCCTGCTAGTAGATTATTTTTCTTTACTGAATTACTTTTGGTGTTTCACTGACTCTTTATAAATTTGACATGTAGAAGGTTAAACAGATTTGTGTGATACTTGTCTTCATATAAAATGTAGCTAATTAACCCACTATGTAACACAAGCCAGTTAAGAAACAAAATATTATTTTTCTTCCAAGTAATATAATTATGATTTCCAAGTGCTTACTTTCATTATCTGTGGTTCCTTTTTAAGTCTGTCAGACATTAATGGGAGATAGTTATAATTATCACACAGAAGGATGCACAACCATGTAATTGACACTGTATTCTTTACTTGAGAAATAAAGATGTTATAGTCAGTTGAAAAGTATAAATAGCCGGGCGTGGTGGCACACGCCTTTAATCCCAGCACTCGGGAGGCAGAGGCAGGTGGATTTCTGAGTTCAAGGCCAGCCTGGTCTACAAAGTGAGTTCCAGGACAGCCAGGGCTATAGAGAGAAACCCTGTCTCGAAAAAACAAAAAAAAAAAAAAAGAAAAGTATAAATAATATTTATGTGTTAATTACCTATGATTAAATGCTCATATTGTCTTTCAAAATTAGCAGAAGGATAAACAAAAGTATTATACTACAGATAGGTATGGTTATCGAGCTGAGTCAGGGTAAAAATATTATGAGGTATTATATTTCCCTGGATCAGAGTTTATATTTATGTAAAAAAGTATTTCATTTAAAAATGCATATTATTTTACTCAGTCTTCAATGTATCTAATTAGATAAAAAAAACCTTCCTGCATTAGGAAAGGTCAGCCTATTTTCTCAATGTCCACCATTTTGTGATATTTTGGAATTAAACTATAAATTAATTATTAAAATTCAAAGAGAAAAAAAAATAAATTAAAATTTTGTATATGGCTTGATGGATAAAGTGTCTTCCATGCCAGCACAAGGACTAGATTTCAGAACTAAAGATTCTATCCACAAAGCCTCAGTGACAGTGCACCCTTTTGATATCAGCACTGGAATGTAAGAGACATGCAGATCTCTGGAGCTTGTTTGTTAACCACCAGCCAAATAGATTAGCTTCAGATTGATAAGAGATTTCATTTGAAAAATACTGCTCTACATAGGACAGATACCCAACAGTGCTGACTCAAGTCTCCACACTCACGCAAAGTATTCCTCTCTCTCTCTCTCTCTCTCTCTCTCTNTTCAACCCTATAGGTGGAAGAATAACATGAACTAACTAGTTCCCCCTGTGCTCATGTCTCTAGCTGCATATATGGAAGAAGATGGCCTAGTTGGCCATCATTGGGAAGAGAGGCCCCTTGGTCATGCAGACTTTATATGCCCCAGTACAGGGGAACGCCAGGGCCATTATGTGGGAGGGGGTGGGTAGGGGAGCAGGGCTGGGATGGGGGAGGGTATGGGGAAATTTCTGGATAACACTTGAAATGTAAATGAAAAAAATATCTAATAAAGGGGGAAAAAAAAAAACAACTCCTAGGGATCTATGTAAATGACCTCAGTAATAATACTATCAGTGGGGAAAATGGAGCCTGAACCATCCATCTCCTGTAAACAGGCAAGAGACTTCCAGTGGAGTCTTGGGAAACCACCCCAGCCGTAATACTTCAGACCTAAAATCTTTCCTTCCTACAGGATGTGTAGAAGCTGGGGATGGAGCAGAATTTCAGGGAAGGGCTAAGCAGTGACTGGCCCATCTTAAAAGACTTGCCAGAAGAGGGAGCCCAGACAGGAACCTAGCATAAATATTGTCAAAGGTGCTTCATTGAGCAATTGTTGGAAACTGACCCAGAGACACACAGTCAAACATTGATTAGAGCTTGGGGAATCCTGTTGAAGTGGTAGAGGAAGAATTGGGGAGTCTGAGACATTAAGGAAACCACTAGAAAACCTGCAGAATAGAATAACCTGGTCCCATGGGTTCTCATGGAGACTGAACTGTCAACAAGAGAGTATGAATGGAAATGATCTAGGACCTAGGTACATATGTAACAGCTGTGCGTCTATGTGTCTTCATGTGAAAGTCCTACAGTGAGAGCAGGGACTATCCATGATGACATTGCCTGCCTTTGGATCCCTGCCCCATAGCTGGCTTGTCTAGCTTCAGTGGAAGAGGATGACCCTAGTCTTGCTGAGGCTTGATATTCAGGGGCTGGTTGATGTACATAGAAGTTCTCCACTTTTCTGGGGAGAGGGGATGGTGGGAGTTCCAGGGGGCATTAGAGGGAGCCACAGGGAGGACAAAAGGAAGTGAAAGCTGTAATCAGGGTGTAATGTGAGTAAATAATTTAGACAAATTAAAAAAAAAAAGGGCAAAGAAGATTTTTTGTTATATATTTATGATTTTTTAATGTATGAGCTTAGAGGCTTTATTGTGATTTTTCCATTTTGCTCTCTGAATTTCACGTTCAAGTCTAAGTATTTGTTTTAAGTTTCTTGACTTAACAACAATGGACTACGAAGAGGTTATTTCTAAGCTTTTGAAGATTTTGTTTCTGGCTGTTTAGAACTAATTTATAGGTCAGTTTCATTTTGGTCAAGAAAAATAGCAAGTATCAAATTATTTCATTAAATTATCTTGTTATGCCTCATGGCATGGCCATTTCTATATTGAGTAACCTTCCCACACTAGTGGTATCTGAAAGCATGTATTTTCTGCTTAGGTGTGTGAAGGCTAGATTTTTGTCAACTTACCAGAAACTCAACTCATCTGGAAAGGGTGAATATTAAATGAGAAAATGCCTCATTCCTATGTAGGAAAGCCTGGGGGCCATTTTCTTGATTAATGATTGATGTGGGAAGGTGCAGACAAACCTTGGTTGATGACACTCCTGGATAATTGGCCCTAGATTACCCAAAAAGAAAAGACACAGACATAGAAAGTTGTGAAGAGAAAACCAGTAAATAACATTCTTCATGGTTTCTGCTTCCATTCCTTTTTCAACCTGTGTTCCTTCCCTGACTTTGTATCGTGATGGACTATAACTGGGACATGAAAACCAAATAAACTCTTTTCTCTCCTAGTCACTTTTGTCATAGTGATTATCAGAGCAATAGTCAACACAGTAAGACAGGGTGAATGCTAATTAATGATGTCATCCAGTTCTTTATTGTTGATTTCTCTATTAGTAACATCATTTTTTGTTGGGGTGCGCTGCTCGTGGCCTGCCTAAGAAACGAGTTCCCTAGAAGGCGAACTGGGGCTGCAAGAGACAAGATGAGAGAGAAAAATGGATGCCAAGACAAAATCCCTCTGCTCAAGGCATCTCTAATTTACTTAGAATCTTTCTTGGTTATATGAGGGTAGGCCCCACCCCCAGCCAAGTCCTTGCAAGTGCCTGGAAGCAGTCTGAAGTCCCTTGCACTGTGGAATGTCTTAGGGCTGTCTCAGCAGGAAACAGGATCTGGGCACAGCAGAGCAGATAGGTAGCAGGGTCCCAGGTGGAGCACAGATGCAGTTAGAAAAACAAAGGAATTCAGCCTTAGCTGGAGAGTCACTCTGTGGGTGGTTTCTGGTGGCCCACCTTCAGAGGGGCAGTTCTGCTCTTGCCTGAAATGGCTGGGGGAGGGGGCTAGGGGTTTATTATTTATTTCACCTTTGAGTTTTGCCAGTTTTTATGTTCTCCATGTTATTTGTGTTCTTTGTATTGTACACATTTGGATTACTATGTCACATAGCTGTTTCTTAATCAGACATACCTAATTGTCTCTGGTAATATTCTCATTTTCCCCTTTTGATATAATGTTTCTACACTATACATTTTTTGCCACTCTACTCACCTTTCCCTTGCTGTTGTGTTGAAAAGGGTATCTCAACTTAATCATTTTATTGAATCTTATTGATCTTATAATCTATGCAAATACACATTCTATCTTTCTGTACTGTGTGTGGTGACAATTAATGATTTATATATGCATACATGGTTCTGAATTTGATCTATTACTTTCTGTGTGTACTTCCTATTCCTTAGTCTGTTGTTATCTCTTAGGATCCTTGAAGTTTATAAAACAAAGTTTTAATACTTTTTATAGTTGTAATTATTTCTTTTAACAGTTCTTTTGGCATCAAACCTTTTTTTGTTTGTTTGTTTGTTTGTTTTTGTTTGTTTGTTTGTTTGAGACAGGGTTTCTCTGTGTAGCCCTGGCTGTCCTGGAACTCACTCTGTAAACCAGGCTGGCCTCAAACACAGAAATCTGCCTGTGTCTTTCTCCCAAGTGCTAGGATTAAAGACGTGTGCCAAGACTGCCCAGCTTGGCATCAATTCTTAACACTGTTTTCTTGCTTGGTTAACTGGTTAGTTTTGTGTCATGTTCTTAAGTAAGACAGACAGATACAAGGATAATCATACTCCTATCTCAGGATCTCAGAAGCTGGCATTCCAGATATGTACCAGCAATACCAGCTCAGCTATTGGAGATTTTAATGTCCTTAAGTTATTGAGACATGCCACCACAAACTATTGATATTAACACTTTAAGTAAAATATAGGACAATTTATCTTCTTAAATTTTAAAATACAAATGTATTTCCCTGGCATATATTGAACTCCTATCAAATGATACAAAACATGTTTAACCTACAATTAAAATTCATGATTATTTTGCCGAAATGGGACAACGTATTTTATTTTCCTTGTTTTTATTCACTCAAATTCTGTTTCCTTTTCAGATATTATGGTTTCTTGTTTTTAACTCCTTTCCATTTGAAATTTTTTTGGGTTATCCTTTGATTAATCAAATCAAATAAATCATTTAACACTTCTTACAAGTACACATTGTTTCATTTTCATTCCTCAAACTGTTTGTCAGGTATAAAATTCACATTTAGCACCTTTATTCTGTCATTATTTAAAAGTGTTATGTAACTTTTATTTTTGTATCTGTTTTCAGATAAGAAAAATCTGATATTTATAATTGGACTCTACATTAAATAATAAAACATTTCCATTTCTTTCTGTCTCTTCTTAAGATCCTGTATTTGCTTTTATCAGTTTAATTATCATGTGCATGGTGAGAATTTCTGTTAGATCATCCTATTATGTTTTATATTCCTCCCTGTTATTATAGATTATAATTTTAAATATTTCAGTAATTTCAGCCACTGTTTGAATAATTTCAATGTTATTCTCTTTCATATTTTGTTCTAGATATTAGATGTGAACATTGCATCACTTGTATATGCCTGTAACTCCCTTCATTCTTAATCTTTTAATGCTGAATAAATCATAATGTATTTTAAGATATTTGTTTGACTTCTCTTTCAATTGCTCACAATGGAGATATAGTATAGAGATTACAGTCAGTCGTTCATTGGGTTTTTAAATTTTCCTAATAAGGAGCATATATTTTTTTCTTATTAATATTCCCATTTGTTTACATCTCACATGATATCCCACTTCCCATTTACCCCTCCGCCAATACTCCATCTCACATCTGCCCTCCCTTTTCTTCTTTGATTAATAGGGGAATGGTCAAAGTTGGATCTTTAGGGAGGCAGCATGGTGGGCCATGGCTATAAGGGAAGAGGAGAGTAGGAGAGTGCCCACGTCCCACCAGAGTTTTGGTGCTCTGGGCAGTCAGACACGGGAGGACTGTGGAACAATTTCCATGTGTCCCTGGGTGGGCATCTGGCTGTGTTAGGCCAATGACCCTACAGGGCCTGGTGGTTGACAAGGGGCAGCCCCAGGGACCAGGTTCTCATCCTCCTGCATCCAATGTTGGATAATGCAGAGGAGCTGAGAACAGGGCAGCACTCTGCCTCAGAGATAAAGGAAGAGGACAGAGGGAGAGAGGGGGGCTGGGTGGTTCCCAAGTAGGTGAGAGCCCTTAGTTCAGTCTGTGGCTGCAGTGTAGGAAGGCCTTCTGTCAGGAGGTTAGACACAGTTCATTAGAAGAAAGCCTATCCCATAGTTTAAGGAGAGGGAGCCTTTATGATCAGAGACACTCTATGGTTTTAGAGCTTTATTGTAGAAAGGCAGGGAGAAAAGAGAGAAGGTAGAAAGAGAAAGGGAGAGGCCAGCCTTGGCCACGAGGAGAGAAGGGGGAAAAGAAAGAGAGAAGAAAGGCTAGAGAATAAGAGAGGTAAAAGCTTAGAGAGAGAGTTGGGAAGGGAAAGAGAGAGAGAAGGAGAGTTAAAGAGTAAAAAAAGCTTAAAGAGAGTGAGGAGGGGCCAAACAGCCCCTCTTATAGTGGGCTTTGTTATCTTGTTGTTGCTTGGTAACTGTGAGGAGGAGTCTAGCCAGGATGCCAGAAGCTTGAGACATTATCTATGTGACTGTTAGCCACACCTGGGGGCTGTGAGGGCTGTGGGGGCTGTGGGGGCTGTGGGGGCAGTAACTTCAACAGGATCCAGGGGTCCAGGAGACATGATAGAATGCCTTCTGTCATATGTAGGTGGAAATTACGACCCACTGGGTACCCAAGGGTTCAAGACCTCAGCTCCACTTGAGACCACACTGTCTGCATAGCCCATTGCCCCACAGCATGGGGGTAAATACAGAAGAAAAGTTAAAATAGCAATAAGGATATCTCAAAAAACCATGAGATATTACACTATTACTCATTTACCTATACAAAGCCTGCAATGTACATAAACGTGTGTGCGTGTGTGTGTGTGTGTGTGTGTGTGTGTGTGTGTGTGTGTGTAGAGTATTTTTTAAAATTGGATATTTTCTTACTTTACATTTCAAATGTTATCCCCTTTCCCAGTTTCCCTCCTTCCCAGAAACACCCTATCATATCTTCCCTCCCCCTAATTCTATGAGGGTTTTCCTCCACTCATCCATCCACTCCCACCGCCCCGCCCTTGATTCCCCTACACTGGGGCATCTATCAAGCCTTCATAGGCCCAAGGACATCTCCTTCCATTGAAGCATGACAAGGCTATCCTCTGCTACATATACAGCTGGAGCCATGTGTATTCCTTTATTGATGGCTTAGTCCCTGGGAGTTCTGGTGTGGGGGGTGGTGGTAGGGGTGGGGAGTCTGGTGGGTTTGATATGAACAGTTTTCATTAACACAGAAGTGGATGTTCACAGTCAGCTATTAAATGGAACACAGGGTTCCCAAGGGAGTAGCTAGAGAAAGTACCCACAGAGCTGAAGGAGTCTCCAACCCTATAGGTGGAACAACGATATGAACTAACCAGTACCCCCAGAGCTCATGTCTCTAGCTGCACATGTAGCAGAAGATGGCCTAGTTGGCCATCATTGGGAAGAGGGGCTCCTTGGTCATGCAAACTTTATATGCCCCAGTATAGAGGAACGCCAGGGCCAAGATGTGGGAGTGGGTGGGTAGGGAAGCAGGGTGGGGGATGGGAGAGGGTTTAGGGGACTTTTGGGATAACATTTGAAATGTAAATGAAGAAAATATCTAATAAAAATTGGAAAAAAAAGGCTGATGGTGATTGCAAAAATAGCAAATCAACACCTAGGAAAATCCCAACAGCGTGAAAAACTAACTCTCCTCGGAGTTGTTGGGCAGACCTGCCCTTAAGACTCCTAAGACACACTCTATTGATGTTGTCCTTAGTGTTCCCACAGGAGGAGGGTAAATTCATAATGCTGAAGACACCAGGTACTTCGGAAACAGTGCCCAGAGTCTCCTGAGATGGAACTGATCTGGACATCAACTTCCTCAATACACACTACAAATACTATTATAGAAAACTAACAATAGAAACTAATAATTAAAGTTTCTAATAGAGGGAGAAAGCCAACAGTCTTTCTGGGTTATGATACCTGTGAAGCACATCAACGAACAGAATTGCATGATACCTCTAGAGATGCAGTAGTGGTACACATATACTTTTACTAACCTACCTCTCTTTAATTGGACTTCAGAAAACACTCAACAAAAAGAAAACGTTACTGGTAATAAACACTTAGCTAACTAGTCATTGCAACTAAAGTAATGGTTATTGGAAGAAAATATTCAAAAATTAGTTGATTAAACAGTAATAATCCTTAAAAATCTAGAAATATTTGTTTTTATACTGGAAGATATCTGTAGTACTTACCTTTTATCAAGGAAACTTTCCTTTGCAACCGGTGGAGATCAAAACAAACAAACAAACAAACAAAACAACAACCAAATAAAATGTGTAGTTCCAGTAGATACATCTACAAAAAACACCTAAGACTAAGGGAATATTACAAAAGAGGGGTCAAATGGATGTAAGAGCCAGAGCATCAGGGCATTTGATTTGTGACCATGTCTACAAGAAGTATCAGAAGTTACACAACATAACTGCCCAAAAATGAGCTGAAGAAGGTCAACACCAATGATCAAAACAACAGGGTATATCCAATGAGACCTCAACCATACACAATGAAATATATGGCACTAAGAACGGCTGAGAGAGAGGAATTGGAGGGGAGAAGGGAAAGAGATGGGAAATGAAGAGACAGAGAGACAGAGACAGAAAGACACAGAGATAGAGTCTTTCTCAGGAAAAAACACACCAATTTGTTATCCACTGCTAAATAACCATCTCTTAAAGCATACATACAAGCAATATTATATAGCCTGAGTATGGTATACTTAGAAATATATATGTTTACACTTATGCGTATGTGCATTTAATATCAAGTGATGAACATATATACCCTGAATTTGAATAAGAACAAGGAGGGGTACATGGGAGAGTTTCAAGGAAGGAAAATGGAGGGAGAAATGTTACTGTATATTATAATTTCAAAAATGAAATTAAAACAAGTACTTAAAACATTTAATGAATAACTTTCCTTTTAGACTATATATTTTTCTTGGTTCTCTGTTAAGTATTACTGAGACTAACATATCACTAATTTGTTTTATGATAATTTGTGATGAATTATCAAAACACATTCTGACATTTTCTTTAAAAATCTTCCTTGGAAAAATAGTAGAACAGACTCATAGATCTCCCTCAGCAAGGGAAATAAAATAAATTTTATGGGAGTACTTTGGGTGTGGGGATGGGAACAGGAAGATCAATTGGGGAATGCAAAGAGAAATTGTATTAAGGTACAGAATGCAGGGAAACAGCTAGAATTGACAGGTATTTGAGGGATGATATGGAAACCTGGTTGTCTTAGTTAAGGTTTTACTGCTGTGAACAGACACCATGACCAAGGGAAGTCTTATAAAGGACAACACTTAATTGGGGCTGGATTACAGGTTCAGAAGTTCAGTCCATTATCATCAAGGCAGGAGAGTGGCAACATCCAGGCAGGTATAGTACAAGAGGAACTGAGTGTTCTACATCTTCATCTGAAGGCTACCAGCAGAATACTGGCTTCCAGGCAGCTAGGGTGAGGATCTTAAAGCCCACACCTACAGGAACATAACTACTCTAAGGGGGTCACACTTTCTAATAGTGCCACTCCTGGGCTGAGCATATACAAAACATCATACCTGGTACAGTGGAAACTTGCAAAAATATATAAATATTGTCCAAATACTGAGGGACACAAAGTCCTACCTGATCTTCTCTTGTCACCAAATGAAGCTTCCAATACTGAGACTGGGTTACATCCAGTTGAGTTGTTGGTAAAGGGTCCCATTGAAATCCCTAGAGAACCATGTCTGCTATCAAAACATTAGTTTGTTCTCCACAAACTAACATCAATGCTAGAGACAATGTGCATACAACTTATTGAAAATGGATCAATCTAGCTAGTACCTAGATTGGACCTTCATCCCAATATTTTAGTGTCTTCGGTTCAAGAATATACTCAGCCTGCTACTAAAAGAGAAATGTAAACACCAACACAGCCACAAAACCTTTGATCTACAATCTATCCTGCATGCAGGTCATGCTAGGGAAATGATGACATAAAGCTTGATGGACTAACTAAATAAGGTATAATTTGACTGAATACCCACTCCACATATGAAACCCATACTAACACTGTTCATGTGACTAAGACTGAAAATTAGGTAGCCCAGAGAACTAGGGTAAAACAAAGTATTACTGCTCAAAAAATAGAAACAACAACAACAAAAAAGATTTGTAATGATATTTTGATATACTCATTGATTGATGTATTATTCAGTCATCACCAGAAAAGCTTCTTGTGTACCTCACATGAGCAAATACAAAGAATCACAGCCAGACATTATGCAGAGAGGAAAAAAAAGTGAGATACAGAGATAGTGAAAAGTGTGTGTGTGTGTGTGTGTGTGTGTGTGTGTGTGTGTGTGTGTGTCTGTGACAGATCTTCACTATGAAGAATAAGATGATATTAAATTTTCAATCCTCCTGTATTGGTATTCCAAGAAATGACATTCTGGGCATGAGAAACAAGGCTCAGTTTTTGTTCATGAGTAAATGCATTTCTTTTACTAATGACCATAAAAAGACCTTTGTATTTTCACCTTTATTGTTCATTTTTATCTATCAATTGCCCCTTTTCATAAGAGTTAAAGCTTCATTGCTTCACATGAAATATTATTGTGAATCTAATTCCCCATTTCCTAATGTAGTTTTCTAATTCTGTCTAGGAATTTTTTCCTTTGAATTGGTAAACCTATATATATATATTTTTTCCAACATTTATTAGATAAGTTCTTCATTTACATTTCAAGTGTTATCCAGAAAGTTCCCTATACCCTCCCCCCTCCCGGCCCTGCTCCCCTACCCACCCGCTCCCACATCTTGGCCCTGGCGTTCCCCTGTACTGGGGCATATAAAGTCTGCATGACCAAGGGGCCTCTCTTCCCAATGATGGCCAACTAGGCCATCCTCTTCTATATATACAGCTAGANTCTACCTCTCATCTCTTCTAAACAGATTTATACAGATGATGATTACCTGAACTTTGTCTTTTTCTTCACCTTGACTCACAAGGTTTATCCATAATACTTTAACAGTCTGAGATGATGGCAAAAGTTAATGTTTGTCCCGCTTTTGATGAAATGCTATTGTTTCAGAGATGGCATATAGAATAGTCTTATGAATTCTGACGTATGAATACTTCCTTGTGACATACTTCACATGGTATCTATAATATTTATCAAATTTGGTTATACAATTCTACAGCTTCATAAAGTGCATCTTCCATACATGCCCTAATCTGAATTATGTATACAAACTTTGTGGCATGCTTTTGTGTATATATATGATGATAAATCTTGACTGAATGGGATACTGCTTTAGGCTGGAAAGAATTTTAAACAACAGCAGGATTATGCCACAAGCTCTTCTCTGACACTCACTGAGCCTCTTGGTATTTACATATTTGCAATGTTTCATTTACATTACTGGAATACAGGGAGGAAATATGTAATCAAGCATATATAGTATAATCCACTAAAATCCACTAAAAAATTGGCTTAGGCAGGGGCTATCCCAAAAGCTGTTGCTTGTCTGTTGAATGTGTTCCTCTAGTTGGGTTGCCTTGTCTGGTCTCAGTGGGAGAGGATGCACCTAGCCCAACAGATACCTGATGTGCCACAGTATGGGGATACCTAAGAAGGTCCCACTTGCTTAGAGGAGAAGGGGCGAAGGGTTGTAGGAAGGGTGGTCATGAGGGAGTCAGTGAGCAGAATGAATAAAGTGAATAAATAAATAATAAAATGAAAGAATAAAAACAAACAAACAAAACAGAACAAAATAAAACTGGCTCAGGATCACTCTATTTCAGAATTCAACTGTGTACTTGTTATCTAAAAGACTAAAAAAATTTTTTTAATTTAAAAATTAAAATCCGTTTAGGTTACAATAATATTTTCAGAAAGAGAAACATAACCTGTTGTAATCTCTAGAACCCAGATAAAATTATGATCAACATGCATTCCATGATGAAATTAAGCTGCTTATATGAAACTCATTAATATATGCCAAAAATAACTCATAAGTGAACAAAAAGGAATTAAACAATCCATACAAAAGATATGCTTAATTGAAGATGTATACGTGAAGCCCATATTTGTTTAAAGATACATGCCAATAAATTATTTATTGCCAGCAAAAAGACATTTAAATATTAAGAATTAATTAAATTTACATGCTTATTAACAAAAATTATATCATCAATATGTTTTGTGGAATCCTCAGACTAATAACAAATGTAAAGATTTTTGACACAAATAACTATTATGAAATACTGTGGAAGCAAGCATAAACTATCATATTAAGATATTAAGTTAAGCAACAAAAATTATGTATTAGAAAAATTATGTTTACATTAGAGTCATATTCCTTCCATCATATTTTAAAAAGCAATCAAAAGCTTGGCTCTACATTTTCTGTTAAGTAACTTTAAGGTGCAAACTGATTAATTTCAGAGATTAATAAAAGTAAATATGAAAGATATCAAAGAAAACATTATCTCAGGTGGTGAGATATAAACATGAAATAGAATTGTCTTTGATGTAGAAATGGACAAATTTTTATGTTATCAACAGAAACTAAAACAACTCAGTAATAGATAATATTGAAACATTAGCATTTAATAGCGTTCAGAAAATTAATGGATTGTTTAAGCCATTTAAAATATATTATAAAAAAAAACACAACTAGTACCATAGAACATGATTACCTTAGAATTTGTATTACAGATTTTGAACATATATATACTAAACTTTGATGTTTTTCACTTGAGGAATATTTCAATAAAACTATAGAGAAACACAAAAGATAAATTTCCATCATAACAAAATATAAACTAAACATCTTGTTCTTTGAAATACTTGCAGAATAATCTAAATAGTATGATGAATTTCTCCATAACGTAAGTGCTTATTTAAACAGGAGAAAGTGTTGTTGAGTTCTTTCTGCTATAATATGTTTCAGGTTCATTACTCCTTCAGAATTTGTTCTTAGCATAACGCTTGGTCCTCAAATTACTGTAGTTACCACTCTCATCAAAGCACTTACAAAGAGACATATGAAGTTCAAGCTTGAAAATTCTCCATAATTACATAAATCTAATTGGAGTAATAATCCAGAATGATATTTATTAAAAACATATCATTAAAGCATGACTAAACTTAAAAAATAAATTATAAAAGTAAATGAATGTTAAACATAAAAAAACATGTTCTGCTTAACTGCAAATCTTAGTAAACAGACTCAAAGTTTAGATCCATTTCTCAGTAGGCTCCTGTGTGCAATGAAGGATGTTGTCACCTGTTTCAGTCAAATCTCATTACTATTTCCGCAGGTGCAAACACTGGGCATGTGTCACACAGACAAGGCATAATTGGTAGGAGTTTTGTCATAAATTTTTGTCACTACCATCCAACTCTGGTCCCATGAAAAAAAAAAATGACCTTGGCTTAATAGTAATCATTGTCTGACCAATCTCATAGCTGTCAGATTGATTAGTGCCTTTTTGGAGTTGTAGAAAAGAAGGAAAGGAAACAAACTTCTCTATATATCATTGTAACTGGTAAACAGTAAAACAAGATTCATCTGACATTAACCATAATTGCTGAAGGGATTACAAGGTAACAAAGCATAGATATTTTGGGAAAAACTCCTTCATGAATATCTATCTATACACCTGCTTTTATGGAAGCAAGGAGGGGAAGAATAAAGAATGAATGGGAGGAAGAAAGGAAAAAACATTGAGCAAGAAGAGGTAAAGGCATAGAGAAAGCCATCATCTATAATATTCTCAACAGAAATTATATATTACTTCACACAGGAAAAAGAATAGCCAGCCTCAAAACTCAGCATACATACTATATGTTGTCTTATTCATTCAGAAAATTGATAGAATCCTAGAGAAACATGTTTAATGGTTCATCTATTTTAACTGTTATAAAATAATAAAGTACTGATAAATTTAGTGATTTTCCATGGAAATTATAATTTATAATTATTAAAATTTAATAAGACTATATTGTCTCATTCAATCTCAGTGCATATTAATAATTGTATATTTTAATATCACAGTGACCTTCATGCGTATCTTTCAAGTTGCCATGCAGAATCATATGTAAGGTATATAGTCAAATTTTCACTGGCCAAAAAGAGTATACAAATTGAACAGAAATGTTTAATCTAAGAAACTTAAGAGAAGGATTAGCACATATAAACCATTGAGGACTAGAATATAGTGATACTCAAAACCCATATCAGAAATGCTTCAGAGTAGACAGTTTGCCTGACTAAGGACGGTTCTTGCTGTGTCTGTTTTGTAAACTTTTTTTTTATGAGAAAAAAGCATCAAATCAGGGTTATTACGTATATTAGGCCTGAGAAAATGAAACTAGTCAAGATAAGCACCTGATGCTTTTTATTTGAATGACTAAGAGGAAGTAGGAGCAGCAAACTTCAGTTCTTTGGTAAACTAAATGCTATAAGCCTCTGTGATTGCTATTCTTGGTTGTTAATTCATCACGTCTGAGAAGAGAGAAAGTAAAAGAATCACGTTGCTTATAGGTATGTTTTTGGAACATTTTAGTAATTGCTAATTGATGTAGGAAGGACAAGCCCCACCTGTGCAGTACCTTTCTTAGGCAGATAGAGCAAAATTGTATAAAGTGGATAAACATGAGTCTGTAAGTAAGCCAATGAGTAGGATTCATCCATAGCTATTGCCTCTGTCCCTGTACTGACTTCCCTCAACAATGGGCTGTGTGTTATGGTGAAATAAAGTATCTCCTGCTTAAAAAAAATTTGGCCATGGTTCTTAGCAACAGAAACTTAAGTAGATCATATTCCTTTCATGCATAGGGAAGGTAAGATATTCTCATAAATATTGAAATAAAATTTATAAACACAAATGAACAGATGGTTTACAAATTTAAAGTGCAGTTACTCTGCAATTTTACTAAAGGAAGGATATATCATTTATAAACTAGGCTCAATGATGACCAGAATAGAATGAACATGTGGCCAGGAAGCAACTGTACATATTTTCACCTGAGCTTGATACTGCTGATATTACAAGAAAAAAAAAAAAAAAAAAAAAAAAACTTCTTTATTTCCTCCGCAGAAGACAAAGAATAGGAAAATTCTGTTTAGATAACACTTAAGTTTATATTAAAGAGAAGAAAAGCCTGACATCACTGTAGGAGTTACTGTTATACAGAAAGGGTTTTTTTGGCTGAAATTATCCCTCATATGATAATAGATGAAGACTCAAGGATGCGAGAAGACCCAGGCCTACACTTCAACATCATGTAAGGATGTGGATGATTCACAGAACTACCGGATATATTGAGATATATTATTTTTTGAAAATTTTACTGTGCCATACTTTAAAATATGTGAAGTTCTTTAAATTTAATTGAGTCTATATGCTGCATGTATAAGAAAAATACAGTGCATCTATAAATTTTACTGGTATCACAATATGTAAGAATTTTTCAAATACTCATTCTACTTCTGATAATTTTTGCTTATGAAAAAGTACTGGGAATTAATTTACATGTCATTTTAAAAACACAATAACTGATATAATTAGAAAAATGTACCATTTATGTATTTTGATTTTTATTGTAGTAATGAGTTTATCTATGAATCATACTACTTGGGTAGAAAGTTTAGTTTAGAACTATTTCCATGTTAGATGCTGACATTGGAACACATAAACACACACACACACACACACACACACACACAACCACACACACTCTCTCTCACACACACACATAACCACACACACTCTCACACACACACAGAGTTTATAGATGATAGTAGTGTTCAGATACTGTTAAACAAAAACAAAAGCTAACAGTTCTAATTACACTGTATGATGCTCTAAGTAGTTATCCTTATTGGGAGCGAGTTTATAAATTGATGATAATATGTAGCTTTTTTTTTTTTTTTTGGTTTTCGAGACAGGGTTTCTCTGTGTAGCTCTGGCTGTCCTGGAACTCACTATGGAGACCAGGCTGTCCTCAAACTCAGAAATCCGCCTGCCTCTGCCTCCCAAGTGCTGGGATTAAAGGCTTGTGCCACCACCACCTGGCAACAATATGTACTTTTGAGTGTCAACTCTCATGAGAATGCAGCAGATGTCATTGGAGTAGGAGATATGGTCCAAGTATGAATGAAAAACAAAGAAGGCATGAATCCACAGAAACTGAGTGTCAACAAAGATTTTCATGCAAACAAGAGAGCAGAAAGCAACTAGGAGCACATTGACTGCAAATTAAATATATTCTAGTGGTGTTTCACTTTTGTGATAAATGTAGTAATTCAGTTGAGTAAGAGTATCTAAAAGTATATATATATATATATATATATATGAGTATATAGTAAAACTTCTTCTATGTTCCTTCAATTCAATTATATTCAAAGTGATAAAAATTTTCTAAAGATCTAACTAGGATAACTAAATGAATACAATTGTCATTACTAGTTATCTGAATTGTATCCTATGTTGGCAGTGTCTAATATACTATCAGCTCTGCAGATCTATAATAAGTATATAGGTCAACATATCTATATTATATACTTATATAATTGAAAGACTTAAAAAAGGATTAAATAATAGTATAAATTATAAATTATAAATAAAGTATAAATTTTAAATTATTGAAATGATATTTTTTATAGAGAAATCTCAATTTCTTCAATACATACACCAGCACCATCAAAAATCAGGATCGCCTCCTTTGATAATTAATCTCTGTTTTCAGCTTTAAAAAAGATGTAGACTCACATCAGAAATACCCTGAAGATATCACAGTGTTTCATCAAAGATTTATTTATTCAGGGATTATCGACCCTGAGTGTAGGACACATCATCCCATAAAATGTGGCAACAGATAAATTAAATAGGAAAAAATTAAGATAAATCCAACAGCCTCTCCTTGATGTCTGCTGACACAATCTGCTCCAGCACTTCAAGGCCATGTTTCCATCACCTCCCTGTCAGCATATACCCTGCTTTCAAGTTGTCAGTCAATACAAATACCTTTCCATTTCCATTACCATTTCTTATGTTTCTTTCTTCAGGAATTCTATCAGAACAATGAGAAAAGTAATGCATATAATATCTATATCAAATATACATAAATAAAATGAAAAATAGAAAGATTAAAAAAAAAAAAACCCTGAAACAATTTGGCTACTACTCAAAAAAGACAAGAGTTTAGATTTACAATTAATCTAAATTAACTCTATGCTAGAATGAAAAGAAACACTATTCTGTAGAAAAATAATGGAATTCATAGTCTTGTTAATGTTCACAAATGTTCATTATATAATATGAATCATTAGAAAAGAAATGACTCTATAAAAAGTTCCACTTATCAAGAGAACATTCAATAGAAAATGAATGCCAGACAATTCAGATGTTAGTGTAAATTGGCACATTAAAAAATTCCATAGTGAAAACTAACTGATGAAAATAATTAAATAGCTCATTGGAGATTTTTCTAGAGAGACATCATCCTACTAAAAGAGAAGAAAGGAATATTTGTCTGAACAAATATTCTTGGTAAAAATCCCTAAAAGGAAACTGAAAACAGGAGATCTGGGCAAGGATTTCAAGTGATGAAGTAACTTAAAATCATTCAATCAAAATTGAAGTCCCAAAAAGAAGAGAAAAAAGAAAAGGTAGCAAGAAAAATTGAAGTAATTATGGATAAGAACAGCTAAAGTACATTGCATGGTGTAAAAACTGAAGACAAAGCTATCTCAACAAGTTTTAAATTTTTTTTAAAAATGATAATTATCTATCCCTAACATGTATCATAAGAATGAAATATTTAATTATCTGTGTCAGTTTGACTGATTTCGGATATCTGAAAAATAGTATTATTAGATAAGTCTTGACACTGTTTCTAGAATTATCATTAGACTACAGAAAATTATTGACACAACACTTTGACCAATGAGTTGCAAAACACAGTACTCAGTATGAGGGTGGTTGGTATAAAAAAGCAGAGAAACTCTGGGTTTATTATTAATGTTTGGATGATGAAATTCACTTCATGTTGCATAAAATAAAATAAACTTTCATAGTCAAGAAGGTTTTAAAATACATATTACAAATAAAATTATAAACAATGGGTGCTATTACATCAAGAAAAATCATAAAAAAATATACTCATCTGTATTTTCTGGATAACAAATAAATGACACAAAAGAATATATCTGATGAGCTAGAAGACTGCCCTCAGAAAGATTCAATATGCAGAGTCAGATGCAGATATTTGCACCCAACCAATGGACAGAAGCCGATGATCCCTGTTGTTGAATTAGGGACGGCAGAAAGTAGCTAAGGAGAAGGGTGATCCTATAGAAGGACCAGCAGTCTCAATTAAACTGGAAACCCCAAGATCTCTCAAACACTGGACCACCAAACAGACAGCATATACCAGCTGATATAAGGCCCCCAACACACATACAGCGGAGGGCTTCCAGGCCTGTGTTCATTCAGAGATGATGCACCTAACCCTCAAGAGACTGGAGGACCCAGGGAGTTTAGAGCTCAGGAGGGTTGAAGTGTGGAGGCATCCCCGTGGAGACAGTGGGGTGGGGATGATGTGTGGGATGTGAAGCAGTCAGAGAGTGACTGAGGCTGTAGGGAATGGAATCTGGAGTGTAAAAAAATAAATTAACTTTAAAAATTAATAAAAGCATTTTTGCATTAAAAAAAAGAAGGTTCTTGCAATCAAGACAACATACTGAAAATGAACTCATAGATGATTGTGGTAACTTAAGAATATCTTTTTTAATTACTGTAACAACTAAAACAGAATTACAAGTGATAAACTAGTAAGAAAAATATCTAAAAAGTTTAAGAGTTTATTAATAGGTGACCAACTAAGATGCCATGACTAAAAGCTATTGAACACTACAGCTAAAGATACAAAAATATACGCGTTGAGGATGCCTGGAACATTCTTCAAAGTGTACCACATCTTACCATAAATCTCAAATTCAAAGTCTTTAATATGCAAACTTTACATAAGATAAATAATAGAAATGTCTTTAGAAAAACATTTGCACATCAGTATGTAATTAATAAGATACATTAATTTTAACCCCAAAGTTTATACCATGTGTTTTCTTTTGTGCCTGGGTTACCTCACTCAGGATCATATTTTCTAGTTTCAACACTGTCTACTTGATCATGGTGAATAACCTTTTCTTGAATTTTGTTTGGGAGAATATTTTGATTATTTTTGCTTGGATATTCATGAGGGATATTGTTCTGAAATTCTATTTCTTTGTTGAGTGTTTGTGTGGTTTATAATAGATTTCTAAATAATCCATTCAACAAGAAAATAATCATACTTCATAATGAGAAGAATTTTGACTTGAAGACAAATGACAAGAAAAATTAAACAAAACTTATAGATTATAATTCATCCCATTTCCATCAAGATATATCCAGTTGCAAATGCTTCTAAAATGAAATAAAATAAAAATAATTGTAACTGTATGTCCAATTTCAAAAAAAGAAATGAAGAAAGCTAAATTCAATACTGGAGATAGAATCTAATATACAACAGATTAGAATTTAATGTGTTTAGTTAAAAAACAGAAAGAAATAATACGAAAATGACAGGGAATAATTTGGATCTAAAGTTGTTTTTAAAAATCAGCAAATTGATAAATAATAATATTTAATCATACTTAAAATGAACATTTAAAATTAAGTATATGAGTAATGAAAGTTTAATAATGCATTCCTTAGATTAATTAAGAGAAAATGCTATTAATGGAAATATGACTACATTTCATGAAATTGAAAAAATTCTTGGAAATATGAGCTATCATAATTTTGCCAGGAATAGTGTAAACAACTGGCCAGGCCCTACTTGGTGAGCATGGTTTTATCTAGCATGTAAAGAATATAATTTGTCATTTTCCATGGGCAAAGCATTGTGATTTATTCTGAATAATGCTTTGCTCTGGTACAAATGCCTGACTGATACTACTCATGGACCTAAACTACCAACTATAGTCTTTCATACATTTAGACAAAATATTCCTCATGATAAATCAGCAAACCCAACCCAGAAAAGATTGTGAACTATTCCAAATTTAGGTTTTACCAAGAGTTCTGAAGGTGCTTGAACAGTAAAAATAAAATATCATATGTTAGTTAAAGTAGAGGAACTATACCATTTGTGAAAGAAAATGACAAATTAATTGCTAGCATGATAGCTTGGGTGATTAGACATATGTATTCATCTCCAATCCTGAGGAATTGAGTTCCTGGGACTTGGGTGGTATAAGGTGATAAAAGCCATTTTCAAATTGGCCCTTGAACTTCTCATACATTTGTAGGCTCTTGTGTGTACATAGTCTCTCTGCCCCACAAAAATCAAGCAACTACTCAATGTAAAATGTTCTTAAAAGAAAAACTTCTGCAAATGTGAATGTAAATGAAGGATTTTTCAAGACCCATGAAAAAATTAAATAATTACATAAGTTAGTGTTTCATAGAGAAGAGGAGGGTATTGCCTCTGGAATGAACAGCTAATCATTTTAGGATTTTCGTGGTGGTAGGATGCAGGAGAAATAAGAAAGTGGCGCTTCCGTTGCAGCAAGGAGACACATTAAGCAACTAGCAAAGGAGAAAATAGGTGATCTGTGATGTGAGCAGTTGCTCCTAGTAGGTCGTCAGCTGGATATATTAAAGTGCTTGTGAAGGGGGGAAAAGAGCCAGCTGTTGGTTTTGTTTTGTTTTGTCTTGTTTTAAATTGTGAAAATCCTCTTACTTGTAATTAGTCAAAATCTAGAAAGTGTGAATGAATACTCAGAAAAAAAAATAATTTTGTTTATTCAGCTGCCACAAAATCCTGCTGAGACTATCTTCCTGCTACAAGAAAACAGACTCTCCCTTCACATTTTATTCAACAATGTAGTACCAAAGGTGGGGAATCATTTTACATAGCACAATTCTCCACTGACTTAATCTGCTCTAATTGTGGATAATCACTCACTAAAGTAGATACATTACAAAACAAATCAATTAACCCAAGTTCTAAACCCACAGGATTATATACCCACAGTTACAAAGGATAAGTAGCCATATTGTGTTAAATGAATGATGTGTGTGAACAATCAATGAACCAGATCTAGAGGATAATAACGAATTAGGCAACTGAAGACTTGAAGTTTAATTATAAAGTAAACACTCATACTTCCTTAAGAGGCAAACTAATAGTATATGAATGAAAATGAAGCATCACAACAAAAAACCTTTGGCATATAAATGTCATTAACAGTACAACTACCACAGTAATCAGTAGACTTAACTCACTGACTTTTTTGCTACCTGCATGAAGTGCTGCTGCTGGACAGCTGGTGGAGGGTGCTACTGACTCATCAATACACCTGCAGGCTTGTCCTATATACCTGGTGGGAAAGACTCCTTTCCTGGTAAGCTGATTCCACTGTCACCAATAATGAATATATAATTTAACATAACTGTCCTAGATCTATTCCTTGGGACTTCATAACTCAATATTTAAGTTAAATATTGCAACATATAGACTCCATCCTCTCATTGCTTTCATTCGCTTTACTTTCCATGGCTTAATGCTGTGCTGAAAGTGCAATGTTAGCATTGATTTCTGTGTCCCAGGTACATGTATTTAGATCGAGGAACCTATTAACAGTAGGTGATGCCTAATTATATTAACCTTCCAGGTGACGTTTTTGAGTATTTGGATTTTATGATTGCCATGCTTTGTAGTTGTCATTCATTGAAGATTTTCTTTCTTCAGTTCAAAGAGGGCTTCATGATTTAGATTTTACTTCAGATAGAGGAATGACTTGCTTCTAGTTGTCCTAATTATAGATCACACAATGAGGGAAAAAAATCTGTGTGTGCTTTACTAAAAATGTTGTGTCCAGATTGCTCAAGGACATCATATATGTGTTATCAAATTGCTGTGTAAGTTGATTTCACGAGTATTTCTAACTCTAAGTGCAGGCTTTCTTCTACAAAATCAAAATCTATTATTACTGTGAGCCTTCTGAGATGTTTCCTTGGTGTCTTCCAATCCCTATTGGCTCCTACAATTTTTCCATCTCCTCTTCCTCAGAGTTCACAAAGCCCTGGGAGAAAAGTTTTAATGGAAATATCCTACTTAGGACTAATGTCGAAGGCCATTCATTGTGAGTATAGCAAATGAATGACCTTCGACATAGTGAGTCTTGAGCTATGCTGCAGGAAGAAAATTCTCTGATGAAGGCTGAGATCTATGTGTACATAGAATGCTTTTAGGAGTCATTTTCTTGCTATATTCGGTTATCAGAAATATACTATATGACTTTGCCTAGATCCCTGGTCTATCTAATTTCAGGTTCTTGATCACCTAAGCAGTATTTGAGATTGTTTTCATCCAACAGAGTAGGCTCTAAGACAAATAACATATTGATTGATTACTCTTACAAGATTGTGCCACAGTTACACAACCATATCTTGCAAGCATGTCACCACTGTAGATTAAAGGATTTGTTGCTCGGTTGGTATTTACTGTCTCCCTTGGGATCATGCAAACTACCATCTACACAGTAGATGTGAAGGCTCTAGGTAAGCAAGAGCTTGATTCTCCATGTTCAATGAGCTATGTAATTGTTGTTTTCATCAATAAGGGTTGTTGGAGGATTCCATGGTGCCCTTTTCTTCAACGATTCAATTAGATATAACCCATTCCATGAACTGCAGGTTTTCTTTTTTTTTTTTGAAAGGGGGGGTCAGAGGGAGAGAGAGAGAGACTTTGTCTCCATGATATATGGTGAAAATTTTACTGTAATAAACTTCCATGTAACATTTCAAAGGGCTCCTAATTTTGTCTGTTTCACACACTCCTTCCCTCACCCACTTTTCCTCACACCATTGCACTTTACTGTTTCATCCTACTCCCCTCCCAACATGTCCATTCATAACTGTGTATTCTATTTCCTTTTCATAGGGAGATCCTTCCTCAACACCAATCCTATAATCTCTACCTAACGTCTGTGGTTATATGAATTTAAACCTGTTTATCAAAGTATTAGCAGCTAATTTTAACCTAAAATGCATACCATATTTGTCTTATTGGTCTGGGTTACCCTAAACCTAATAATTTTTATTGTTCTATCGATGTACTTCTCAATTTCATGGTTTCATTTTTTTCAGACAGCTAAACAATGTACCATATTTTACTTGTCCATTTATCTAATGATAGATATCTAGGCTCTTTCAAATTCCTGGATGCTATGAATTGAGCAGCAGTGCACAGAGATGAACAAATGATTCTGTAGTAGGGTGTACAATCCTTTATGTATAAGTGTGGTTTAGCTGGACCTTGAGGTAGATATATTCTTAGCTTTCTGAGGAAACACACTGATTTTCAAAGCAGCAGTACAAGTTTACACTCCCATCAGCAATAGATAAGTGTTTCCCTCATCCCATCTTCAACAATGTCATTTGCCCCTTGTTTTATTGACCTTGATCATTCTCACTGCTATAAATGAAATCTCAAAGTAGTTTTAATCCACACTTACCAAATGACTATGTATGTTGACCATTTCTTTAAGTGTTTCTCAGCCATTCATGTTCCACTTTTTGAGAAATCTTTATTAAGATCTATACCCTATTTGAAATTTTTTTATATCAAGATTTTTCATTTTTATATGCTTTATATATTAACCTTCTAATAAATGTGTAGTTGATAAAATTCCTTTTTCCATTATTTAGCATGCTTTTTTGTCCAAATCATGGTACTTCGTGTAAAAGAGAAGTTTTTCATGTGATCTCCTTGATCATTATTATAAGAGCTTGTGATAATGATATTCTGTTCAGAGTGTCTTTTCTTATGCATGTGAGTTCAGAAATACTACCCATTTTTTGTTCTATCAGATTCAGGGTATCTGGCCTTATGTTGAAGTCTCTTAATAAATCTGGAGTTGAGTTTTATGCATGGTAATAATTATGGATATATTAGGATTCTTCTACCCACAGTCACACAGGTTGAGCAACACTAGTTGTTGAAGACACTGCGTATTCTTTTAGTATGTATTTCCTGTTTATTTATTAAAGAAAAACAGGCATCTCTAAATTGGTATACTTATGTGTGGGAATTCAATTCCACTAATTAACATGTCATTTTCATGCTAATACCAAGGTGTTTTCATTCCTATACCTCTGTAATATCAGATTATTGAAATCAGTAAGATAGAGACCCCCAATAAGTTCTTTGACTGACGAAGGTTGTTTAAGTTCTCTTAGTTTTTGTTTGTTTGTTTGTTTTGTTTTTACACTTGCAGCTTAAAATTTCCTTTCAATATCTTTGAAAAGTTTTGTTGAAATATTAATAAGATTTTGTTAAATTGCTATTGGTAGAATGGTTGTTCTCATTATTTTATTCTTTATGACCTCTAAGCATCGGAGATATTTCTATCTTGTGATCTATTCTTCAATTTCTTAATCTCTGTCTTTTTTTGTATGTAAAAATAATTTATTTTCTAAAACCTGTTACTGTTTCATAGTTCTTCCAAAGCTTTCTAATATTTTGACTTAATGGCACAGGGCGAGGTCTCGCTTCTCCCAGCATGCATACTTGTAATTAGAAAAAGGAGGAGTCTTCCAATACTCTTCCCAGCATGCCTCTCTGATGCACAGCAACACTAAAGGAGTAATAGTTGATGCTTTTCATACAGGATCTCTCTGTGTTGCCTAAGTTGACCAGCCTCCTGGTCTTCTTTAACCATGGTACAATTAGAGACTCTTGCTATGTGCCTGGGTAGATGTCTGAAAGTTAAAACGGAATCATGTCAGTAATGTGTCCATATGTCCCTTCATTAAAGCCTGCTCTTGAATCCTTATGAGTAGGCATAAGGTTGCGATCTGCTGCACATCTGCTGGGCACTTAGGAAGAAGACTCAAACACTGACTATTTCACTCTAGTACACCGATTGGTCACATCTGTGAATATCACCACTGACTTGTCACCTAATTCTCTAACCACTGGAACAATCTCGGGCTCAGCATAGACCTTACAAAGTTTTAATGTTTGCGTGCGTATCAATTTTGCATTATTAGCAAAAAATCCTATATATTTCTTGACATGTGCTTTTTTCCCCTTTTTTTTTTTCCCAATTTAATTAGGTATTTTCTTCATTTACATTTCAAATGCTATGCTGAAAGTCCCCTATACACTCCCGCCCCCCACCCTAGCCCTGCTCCCCTACACACCCACTCCCACTTCTTGGCCCTGGCATTACCCTGTACTGGAGCATATAAAGTTTGTAAGAACAAGGGGCCTCTCTTCCCAATGATGGCAGATCTGGGGTGCTGGTTAGTTCATATTGTTGTTCCTCTTAGAGGGTTGCAGACCCCTTCAGCTCCTTGGGTACTTTCTCTAGCTGGGAGGTGGTGGCACACGCCTTTAATCCCAGCACTTGGAAGGCAGAGGCAGGTGGATTTCTGAGTTCGAGGCCAGCCTTGTCCACAAAGTGAGTTCCAGGACAGCCAGGGCTACACAGAGAAACCTTGTCTCAAACAAACAAACAAATAAACAAACAAACATCTGTCTCTTAATCTCTGTTTTAAAGATTGTATTATATGACTTTCACTTTCTTGGTTAGAGATATCCATTGACAATCTATTTCTTTTAGAGCCATTGTAGAAAGCACTTTCCCCCTAATTTCTTTTTCAGTCCATTTATTACTTGTATATAGGAAGGCCACATATCCATCTATCTGGCTTCAGTATTTTCCTTTCTAAATAATATTCATTTATTCTGTGAAAATATCATTCATGTCTCCAATGTATTTTTGTGCCACAGACCCTCTAGACCCCTTGTCTGCATGGGTCGAGTTCTCTGGAGCAAAGTGGGCAAGGAATCGGCGAGTGACAAACAGACACTACACAAGGGAGTGTGGATCTCAATGTAATTTGTCAAATCGAGCATCAGACTTTTTATGCAGAAGAAAATAGGGAAGATAGGTGACACACCAGCAAGATACAAAGAGGTTATTAGAGGTTATTGGATGCTAACACAAAACAGGTATGCAAGCGGGGAAGGATTGGCAGGAACCAACTGGGATAAGATTCAATGTTAACAACTGGGATCAAAAACAACTCCACCTAACGTCCACTTAATCTTAGAAGCCATAGTTCCTATTGTAGACTATTGTATAGTCCACCTTCCTCCTAGGCCATTGTAAATACTTGTATCTGGGTGTAACTCAGCTAGCTGTAGTTCTAAGTATCTAGTCTGGTTCCTCTTCGGGTCACAAACTTCCTTATTCCTAGATAGTGGTGAATTCCTGGGTAGGGAAGTGACTTAGCTATTCATGCCCAAGGTTGGATCAAGGACTGCCTAGAATCTAACCTAGCTATATGCCAAAAATTCAATCTTTAGAAGCACTTATAATGAAGCAATATTAAGGGAAAGCACACAGATCTGTTTACCAACTAAAGCAAGGACATTGGAGCATTTTTTATACAGGATGCCACAATTCCAGGAGACTAAGTGCCTCGGGACTGTGCCCAGACTTTCCAGCCTGTCAGGCGGGTCACTACTGGAGTGGATATAGTAATTTTGATTAAACTTATTTTGTCTTTCTTCCATCCTTATTTCTCATACTCCCAAACAAAATCTTCCCACTACTTGTGTCCTCCTGTTTTTATTTTTTAAACTGACTTAGTCCAGTCAGTACCGCCCATGCTACGAATGTCCTCTCTCCCCACAGAAAATGAGCTCACCCAGGATCTAGCAGTTGCCAATAGCTCTTGGCTTAGCATGAGCCTTCAAGAGTTCCTCCTCTCATTTATTATCAGATTTGTTTGATCTAGTAACCACAGGTACTAGTAAATGGCAAATCCATACCATGTCATGAAGATAGCATTTCTTTCTATATTCTCACAAATTCTCTTATTATTCAGTTGTAAAGACTGATAGAGCTACCTTGTTATGACTGAGTATGTTCAGTCACATATTATCATTTCTTTAGCCAGTTATGAGCCTCTGAAGTGACCACTTTCCATTGTAGAAAGAATCTCTGATCAATAGTAATAGTGTCCTCAGTCTGTAGGTATTAACCCAAATGTTTAAACAACAGCTTGACAACATGACTTTTTAGCTGAATAATAACAGCAGCTTCCCCTCTAGTTCTTTTAACATCTTAAACATAGGCTGTTTGGTATAGCTTAATGTACCAGGCACCAATTCTTTCTCTGAGCAGGCTTCAAATTAAATTAAAAAGGAGTTGTTTATTGTTAACCACCTCAATTATTACATCAGTGAGGACATCTTTTGCAGTATATAAATCCAGAGTCTTGCAAGGTTGAGCATTATATAAGATCTTTAATGCGTTGTATCCTTCACTGGACAGTGTATCTCCTACTAGCAATATTAAAACAATCCAGCAGGGAGAGATTGTTCTGGTCAGTCCAAAATTTGATTTCTCTGTCTTACGAGGAAACTCTATTATGTCTTCAGCAATAAGGTCTTATCATGTAATTATGATATTCTTCTAAAATCAATGAAAAGAGCTTGTATAGTTTGGTGATTACTGAGGCCTCCCAGACAAATAAATAACACATATAGAAGTATTCCAGGACTGATATTCAAACTTTCATTTAATAAACTTATTTCTAAGGGTGACATTCTCCACAGGGCAGCTGTGGATTGGGCAGATAAAAAGGAAGGTGGAGCAGAAGGTGGGAGAAAGAGGAGGAGGAGAAAATGGAAGAGGGAGAGGACACAGAGTAGGAGGAAGAGGAGGAGAAGGAGGAAGAAGAGGAGGAGGAGGAAGAGGAGGAGGAAAAAGAAGAAGAAGAAGAAGAAGAAGAAGAAGAAGAAGAAGAAGAAGAAGAAGAAGAAGAAGAAGAAGAAGAAGAAGAAGAAGAAGAGCAGAGCAGAAACACATGGCCTATAGTAACTGCAATTTATAAGGGGTCTCAGATGTGGAAAACAGTAGTATAGTGGTAGATCTGCCCAATCTAGGCTAGGTGCACAGCATGTATTCATATTAACTGAGGTGTGTTTTCTTTCTTTCTTTGTTTCTTTCTTTGTTTCTATCTTTGTTTCTTTGTTTCTTTGTTTCTTTGTTTCTTTGTTTCTTTCTTTCTTTCTTTCTCTCTTTCTTTCTTCTTTTTCTTTTTTCTTTCTTTTTTTTTTTTTTTTTTTTTTTTTTTTTTTTTTTTTTTTTTTTTTTTTTTTTTTTTTTTTTTTTTTTTTTTTTTTTTTTTTTTTTTTTTTTTTTTTGGTTTTTTTCCAGACAGGGTTTCTCTGTGGTAGCCCTGGCTGTCCTGGAACTCACTTTGTAGACCATGCTTGCCTCAAATTCAGAAATCTGCCTGCCTCTGCCTCCTGAGTGCTGGGATTGAAGGCGTGCACCATGCCCGGTTCCTGAGTTCTGTTTTCATTGCCTGGACATATTTGGGTTGTAAAAATTTACCTCAACAGTTTTGAATATGTTAATTGCCATTTGTAGGATGGCCCAATTCACATTACTAATTTTGCTGATTCATGAGCTCAGGCTGTATCTATATTTTGGAAGGTTTTCACTTTTTTCTCCTGATTCTTAAAAGTTTGATCACGAAGCTTTTTCATGTATGAATTTAGGTTTAATTCTAGGTGTTTTATGTTACTCCTTGTGGATGGGAATGTTTCCTTGATTTATTTTACTCTGTTTGTAATTGCTTTGTCAATAAGCCATAGCAAGTTTTAATCTGTTAATCACATATTCTAAACTTTGCTCAGTTTTTTTTTCTGCCCTTAATACTATTGGGTATTATATGTATAGAATTATATTATCTGCAAATATTGATACTTTTAATTCTTTCCTCTTTACACATACTTTGTTTTCCTTCTCATATTGCTCTAGCCAAGACAACTGCTCTACTGAAAGTAACAAGAGAGTGATCATACTTGCATTTTCCCCTAAACTTAGCATAGTTAATTTGGGGTTTCATACATTTAGCTTGATCTTGACTATAAAATATCATATATAGAATTTATTATATTGAAATATATTCACCTGATTCCCAGCCTTTCCATGTTTTTTAGTCCAAATGTGTATAGAGGCATTTTTTTTCTTTGCACCTTTTTAGATGATTCTTCAATTTTAGCTTTTAATTCACTATGGTAATAAATTATATTAAATGAAGTACATATATTGAATTATTGCATCACAAGAATGAAGCCAATTTGGTCATGAGGACTCATGATTTTGTTTGTTTATTTTGTTTTGTTGCTATTAATTTTGATGTATTCTTGGGTTTTATTTTCAGATTTTATTTTTTCAGAATTTTAAATTTGCATTGATCAGAGAGACCAGTCTGCTAACTTTACAAGGAAACATGTTTGATAGTGCTTCTCTCATTTCTAGTTTGTAAAATTCTGTAGTGGATCCAACTGATCCTAGGCATTCTTGTTTGTTTGTTTGTTTGTTTGTTTGTTTTTCTGAAAAACTTCCAGTTTCATTCTAGTTGGTATAGTAATTTATTTCAACTAGGTTTAACTTTGCATATCAGATTTACCTATTAATTCTTCCATTTATTTTGTAAAATCCAATTTATCAAAATAAAGATTTTTAAGGCATGCTATTATGCACTTTTGAGTTTCATTATTATCTATCTTAATGTCTCCCTTGTGATTTCTACATTTGCTAACTTGTGTCCTCCCTTTATTTGTGTAATTTTGGTGTTGTGAGGAAGGGTAAATTTTGTTTATCTTTTCCATGAATCATATTTTTGTCTTGGGTTGGCTCTTTCATCTTTCCTCAGGCCATAAATTCTGGTGAGTTGTAGAACTTTGGTGTCTGGGTACCTTGCTGGAGACAGCAGACATTTTTAGTCACTTCTAAACTACTCACTGGAAACACAATGTTGTCTATGATTCCTAAAATAAAAATTCTGAGTACTTTTCATAGATCAGCTCAGTTCCTTCCCTCAGGCATATTTTCTTAATAAACTCCTTAGCTCTTGTTAGCTTTGTTTTGAATGATATAAAATATTAATTTATTAAAAATATATTATAAAAGTTACTTAAAAGTAGAAATTATTTTTGACACACGGATACTCAGTTGTTTATTATTATTTAACCCTCCTTAATTTTTGAATGGCTTTGAATGCTATCTTGATTGTATTCAACTGTCTGCTTTTGTGAGTCTGTTTGAGGCCAATTTGCATGCTCCAAGTATTTCTTATTCCACCATGCTCCAGTCCATGTTGTCTGAATTATAATGTGAATACCTGTTAAAGAAGATTCCATTATGCTATTCAGTTTTAAAATTCATATCAGCTATTCTTGCCCCCATAACTAACATCTTTTATTATTTTTCAATTGTTGTTGCTTTATGCATTTGCATTTGAATTCAACAAGTGTATGTCCAGCTAATTTTCTAATTTTACCTTTCCTATTGCATTAGAATTTTCTGCATAAATGCTTATATCATTGGAATAGAGACAAATATATTTCTAATTATTGCTTTATGATAACTATATAAGCCGAGATATAATTGCGTAGGTACATTGCAATAAGTATTTTACATTTCTCTTTTAATCTAGTGTATTACTTGGGGACCACTTTTAGGTTCTTGAAGAATTACAAATTGTGCAAGTTAATTGTCATCCTTTTACACTGAACTTCAGGGACCATTGCTGTGGATGACTACAAACCTGGGATGATCTCCTAAAGTCAGTCTCCTATATTTACCTTCAGATGACAGTGTTGTGTGTCTGTTTCCTCTGGGTTAAACAAGAATATTTCTGTGTTATGTCAGCGCAACTGTTATTCCTCCATTTTGTCCTCATGAGACTCATTAGTGTTCTTATGGAGTAAGAAAGGTCCTGAGGCCCCTGCACACCCTGATGATACATAAGTGTTAAAGAATTGTGAATTGGGAGGCACATATGTTTTGTGTATCACATATTTTGCCCGTGTTTCTTTAAGTTACCCCTTCTGCTACTGTAAGTTGCCTTTCTACTACCTACCCTACTAGATGTAATCTCTACAATCTTGTAAACAAAGATAGTTTTGGGAAGTCACATCATTTGTGTTGTTACTATCTTTAGACAGGGTGAATAGTATATATTAAAATTACACGGAGCTTAGTATATCTAATCATGTTTTATATTTTAAAAGTCAAAACAAATAGAGAGATACAGAGTTTTAATAGTGTCAGAGAAGTAAATAATTGCCATAAAGGAGGTATGGAATTTACATGTATCATGTAAGCAGTTAATTGTTTTAGAAGTCTTCAGTTTTCTTAGGCACATTCTTAAACTAAGACTAAAGTTGCTGAAAGAAGGAGGTCTTACCCCTAAGTAATTCTTGTAATGTTCATTCTTTATTAAGAATGAGAGGGAATTTAAGTCAAAACTGATGAGTTTTGACAAAACAGACAGTATTTTTTTTTTTTTTTTTTGCTGACTGTGCTGTCCTCAGTTTTCTAACATCAAATCTTCTCCATTCTTCCCTGTGCTTCATAACTTATTAAGATAGCAGAGTTAATAGATAAACAAGGATATGGTTAGTAGATATAGGACACTATGGTTTTAGGTTCATACAAACCTAAATTACTGTGTTTGAAATACTTATGAATTTATTCTTCTAATAAAACAATCTGTTCAGAGTTAGAAAAAATAGTATTTTGCCAAAGGTCCTTTCAATGTAAAATTTTTTTTTTCTCAAACCTCAAAATAATATCTGAACATCTTGATTTCCAAAGTATTATAGTCAGGGGCATTGTAGAGTGGAACAAAACCCACAAAAGATAATAAAGTAACTACATTTGATTTGGCATACTTTTTGTTTGGAAACAAAGATATTTTCTCAAACACCTTCTTTTGCATCTTCTGATACATGATAATACCTAGCTAAAAAAGGAATAAAAGACTGGCAAGCTTTTCCATACTTTGTAGGCTAGAAGGTGAAACTGGTACTAAACCTGACCTACTTATGTGGGTTTTCCACAATCTGCTAACTTCTAGTCAGATATTGTAGTTTAGTCCAGGCATGATGGTCACAGCTTTTTCTCTCACCTGCGAGAGGAGACTAAGACTGTGGATACAGAGTCCAATGTCATGTGGTTCATGTATGTACCTACTTGTAAGTCACAGACTGCTTTTATGCTTCTCTACTTCTCATGCAAATTCGCATGTAAATATCTATCCAACAGTCTCAGCCTCTGGCATACTCTGAGTAGACAATTCTGCCATAAACCACTTGATTACCCATCACAATTGTAGATGGCTATATCTAGTAATGAATATCTTCTCTCTTGACTTCTCTTTCCTCTCAGTGACATTGCAAAGATGTTTCCTTTCTTATTATTAGGTGATTGAAATGATTCATTTTCCATTCATGGAAAAAAAAAAAAAAAAAAAAAAAAAAAAACACTATGCTGGGTAAGTGCTCATATTTACTTACCTGGCCAAGATCACCTAATATGGCATCAAGGAATGTAATCAGGCTTCGTTTGGAGGGGACACAACAAGACTGACTCTGTGTCAATTTGGCCAGTAATCATAGTTTTATACATTTGTCAGAATATAATGACAATTACCTGGATCATTATTATAATGTGTAGTACAAAGGATACAGTGAATCCTGTATTGCAAGCCCTACAGGATGCACAAGATTAATATATTAGACCAATTGCCCTGTAAAGCTTTCATGCTTTCTTCACTTCTATAGGAATATGCAGAGAAGCACAAAGTTCCTTGAAAACTTCAGTGCCTGAAGGAGTGAATTCATGGGTCTTTTGGTAACTGCAAGGCACATTGTGCCCTAGGAGCTATGTACTCTAGACAGAAAACCCTATGATACATGCCTCTCAGGACAGCTAGGCTAGGCCAATTCCATGGTTGCTGAAATGAGCAAGACATCTTACAGAAAGAAGAGTTTATTTAGGCCTAGGGGTCCACAAGAAAAATACATAATGGAATGTGAAGCATGTGACAGGAGAGAGATGAGAAAACACATTTAAACCACAAACTGGAAGCATAGGAAAAAAAGAGTTTGGGGTGAGAATTTTCACTCAAACTACTATAGTCCTATTCAAATAAACCCACTCTAACAGAAAAAAAAAATGAATACATTGAAAATTCATTTCCAACAAGAAACTTACCATAAAATATGTTAATATAAATGTAGTCAGCAAAAGTCAGTAGTAGTAGTAGTAGTAGTAGTAGTAGTAGTAGTAGTAGTATGTGTGTGTGTGTGTGTGTGTGTGTGTGTGTGTGTGTGTGCGTGTGTGTGTGTGGAGGGTGTATACACACACATGCATACATGTGTATACTCATTCAAGCATCAGACTTTGTTCTGTTTCAGGCTTCACCTACAATAGATGAAGCCATGAAGCCATTTCCATTATAGAGAGTGATATGCTCATTCTGATTTCCATATTAATGTATCCATAATCACTCTCAGAGAGATAACAGCAAAAAGGTTAAATCAATTATTTTGACACTGTGGCCCAACAAAATGGAAACAAAAATTAATTAATACTGTTAATAGTATTCTGTGTTATGTTTCTCAATTACCTTTAAATACAGCCTCATGTAGTCATTGAACTTGTGATCTTTCTGCCCCTGTCATCTAAGTCTTGGGATCATAGGCATGATTCATCATACTTGAATTAATTTTTCTAATATTTAGATTTCAGTTGTTTAATGTTATTGATAAGTTACTTCTCATAAAGGATTTTAGGATGCATTTAAAACTTTAGTTTAACTTCATATTTCATTGGCGTAATTGTTATATTTGTATTTATCTGTTTGTAATTATTTCTTTTTTAATTAGTTAATCAATTTATTTTTCACACTCCATATTTTATTACCCTGTCTTCCCTCCAACTGTTCTACATCCCATACCTCCTCTCCACCACCCTGTCTCCACGTGGCTGTCCCCACCCCGACCCTTGTAATTATTTCTTATATAAAATGTGTGCCATTTCTTTTTGAAGATTTTGTTTTCTTTTTTATGAATTAAATATTTTTAATAATTTTATGCATATTGAATTTACATAATATCTTTCTAAATCTCCTCCTGCCAACACCTGCATGTCCCATTTAGGGTTTCCTATTTTTACTTAACTAATCTATGTGTTGTTGCTCATCTCTGTAATTGTCTCTGGCTGTCCTCTTGGGATTTGATAACCTATCAGGTCTTCATTTCTAGAACAGACTCATTCTCCTGCTTTCAGCAACAATTAATTGCTTACATCTCTTTATCTTGAGCCGCATTTCACATTCTTTAGTTTATGACCAGTTTAAAGGTTTGTGTCTCTTTCATAAGGAGCATCTAAGACCATGCAAAACAGACATTTACATTACAATTCATAACAGTAGCAAAATTACAGATACGAATTACCAATGAATATGATTTTATTGTTGATGGTCGCCACTATATGAGTAATTGTATTAAGCGGTCATAGCATTAGGAAGTTGAAAATCACTGCTGTGAAGGAAAGGCTTTGTGAGATTTACCCCCATACAAGTTGATTTGTCAATTGATATTGTCTCTTTTTGGGTTTTATTTGAACTGCCATACTGAGTTCATAAGGTAAGTTCGCTATTGTATGTAGATGACACAATTTTAGACCAGTCATCCTGGCACTATGCCTCATACATTGGTAATCCTTTTGCAGTGATGTTGTGATGATGTTCCCTCAGCCTTAAGTATAGTTTCTGTGCTGTCATTATGTCAGTTAATTAACACACTGTCATATACTATTGGAGAACGTGGCTTTCTGTTTACTGTTTTGGATCATGGATGGGCAGGACTGTTAATTGCTTTTTTCCATGGCAGCTTGAATACATTCTTCTGGTTCTATGAAAGCCAGTCTTTGGGGAAGAGACTTCCAGGTCAGTTATAACTAATTTTCCCCAAGACTTTTGTCCAAATAGTTTGGCGTCTTCAACAATAGGATCTTAGTTTCAATTTCTTGGGAACAACCTAGGGCAACAACAACACCCTATTTATTTTGGCAAAGTCTCTTAGACTCACTTGTCAAACATAGGGAAAGAAGTTTTCCCATAATTGTTACCAGCAAATAATGTATATTCCTTCTTATTTTTAGATCTTACCTTTGCATATTTAGATGTAAATATATTACCTAGGTTCACAGCACATAGCAGGAAATTTTAGCCCTATATCTCCTAAAGAAATAGAAGCAGTCATTAATAGTCTCCCAACCAAAAAAAGCCCAGGACCAGATGGGTTTAGTGCAGAGTTCTATCAGACCTTCAAAGAAGACCTAGTTCCAGTTCTTCTCAAAGTATTCAACAAAATAGAATCTGAGGGCATACTACCCAATTCATTCTATGAAGCCACAATTACTCTG